>OX421407.1:28409028-29009028 GCA_949126875.1 Lochmaea capreae | reverse complement strand
TTTCTATTTTCTTTCTTAGCTTATTAAGAGTGTTGTTATTTGAAGGACGCGGGTATAAATATGCGTGTTTTAAATTATGCACCATTTTTTCTTCTCTTTTGAATGAAGTGTCAATTGAAATTTTAAGGGTGAATACTAGGGATCATTTTGACAGTAAAGGGTGTAATTATAAACGTATTTGGAGAGTGAATATGTTGAAAAAAATTATATCGGGGTTCCATATCAAATTTTTATTTTATTAGAACGAATGAAATATAAAAGAAAGCATTCATCTTGCTGTCTGGAATTTGTTCAATTCGTATATCACGTTTCCGTTAGCTTTTTTACGAAAAACGGAACTCTACTATTCGACAATATAAAATTGACATGCTGACTTTTTATCTACGATCCTGCTGACCGCTGCTAGTTTCAGGAAATTTGAAAATATAGAGAATAAAATATACTTCATTGAATAAATTCTCTATTTAATTCATGTAGTAAGAAATGCGCATATTTTCTAACGAAATTTGCTGAATTGTTCGTTCCTTTAGAGCGAAGGAAGTTTACTATCCTTAAAGATAAAATTGACAAGCGAACTTCCTGCTTCTGGTTACAAACCTGCTGACCGCTACACGAAATCCTGCACGTAGACAAAACGTCGAGGACTTTGTGTTTGTTGTAGAAGGATTTAATTCAATTATGAAGGGACTTCAGGTCCTACTCAGTACCTTCCGCTACAATTTACTCACAGCTTTGACTGATTTTATCTCCGATACCTTCGGAACAGGGACAGTTTTTAATCAGAATTTTTATTGAAATATTTCCAAGGATAAAATAGCACTTTTAATGAATTTTTGCCATTCAAATGGTAGTTTTAATGAATTTTGTTGTTTAAAATAGCAATTTTCGTGAATTTTTGCCTTTGAAATGGTAGTTTTAATGAATTTTGTTGTTTAAAATAGCAATTTTCGTGAATTTTTGCCTTAGAAATGGTAGTTTGAATGAATTTTGTTGTTTAAAATAGCAACTTCTACAATTTTCATAATTTGAAATAGCAATTTTCGTGAATTTTTGCCATTGAAATGGTAGTTTTAATGAATTTTGTTGTTTAAAATAGCAATTTTCGTGAATTTTTGCCTTAGAAATGGTAGTTTGAATGAATTTTGTTGTTTAAAATAGCAACTTCTACAATTTTCATAATTTGAAATAACAATTTTCGTGAATTTTTGCCATTGAAATGGTAGTTTTAATGAATTTTGTTGTTTAAAATAGCAATTTTCGTGAATTTTTGCCTTAGAAATGGTAGTTTGAATGAATTTTGTTGTTTAAAATAGCAACTTCTACAATTTTCATAATTTGAAATAGCAATTTTCGTGAATTTTTGCCATTGAAATGGTAGTTTTAATGAATTTTGTTGTTTAAAATAGCAATTTTCGTGAATTTTTGCCTTAGAAATGGTAGTTTGAATGAATTTTGTTGTTTAAAATAGCAATTTTTACGATTTTCATAATTTGAAATAGCAGTTTTCGTGAATTTTTGCCATTGAAATGGTAGTTTTAATGAATTTTGTTGTTTAAAATAGCAACTTTTATAATTTTCCTAATTTAAAATAGCAATTTTCGTGAATGTTTGCCATTGAAATGGTAGTTTGAATGAATTTTGTTGTTTAAAATAGCAACTTCTACAATTTTCATAATTTGAAATAACAATTTTCGTGAATTTTTGCCATTGAAATGGTAGTTTTAATGAATTTTGTTGTTTAAAATAGCAATTTTCGTGAATTTTTGCCTTAGAAATGGTAGTTTGAATGAATTTTGTTGTTTAAAATAGCAACTTCTACAATTTTCATAATTTGAAATAGCAATTTTCGTGAATTTTTGCCATTGAAATGGTAGTTTTAATGAATTTTGTTGTTTAAAATAGCAATTTTCGTGAATTTTTGCCTTAGAAATGGTAGTTTGAATGAATTTTGTTGTTTAAAATAGCAATTTTTACGATTTTCATAATTTGAAATAGCAGTTTTCGTGAATTTTTGCCATTGAAATGGTAGTTTTAATGAATTTTGTTGTTTAAAATAGCAACTTTTATAATTTTCCTAATTTAAAATAGCAATTTTCGTGAATGTTTGCCATTGAAATGGTAGTTTTAATGAATTTTGTTGTTTAAAATAGCAATTTTCGTGAATTTTTGCCTTTGAAACGGTAGTTTTAATAAATTTTGTTGTTTAAAATAGCAACTTTTATAATTTTCCTAATTTAAAATAGCAATTTTCGTGAATTTTTGCTATTGAAATGGTAGTTTTAATGAATTTTGTTGTTTAAAATAGCAATTTTAGTGAATTTTTGCTATTGAAATGGTAGTTTTAATGAATTTTGTTGTTTAAAATAGCAATTTTAGTAAATTTTTGCCTTTAAAATGGTAGTTTTAATGAATTTTGTTGTTTAAAATAGCAATTTTCGTGAATTTTTGCCTTTGAAATGGTAGTTTTAATGAATTTTGTTGTTTAAAATAGCAATTTTCGTGAATTTTTGCATTTGAAATGGTAGTTTTAATGAATCTTGTTGTTTAAAATAGCAATTTTCGTGAATTTTTCCCTTTGAAATGGTAATTTTAATGAATTTTGTTGTTTAAAATAGCAATTTTCGTGAATTTTTGCCATTGAAATGGTAGTTTTAATGAATTTTGTTGTTTAAAATAGCAATTTTTACGATTTTCATAATTTAAAATTGCAATTTTCATTTTGTTGCTTAAAATAACAATTTTCATTACTTTTTTTTTTTTAAACTGCAGTTTTTATAACTTATATAGTTTGAAAAATAATTTTCGAACCAATAACCGTGTAACTGAGAAAAAACAACTACTTTCTTAACTATACGACTCGACGATCGTTAAATGACACTCCAAAGAAAATGAAAACTTCAAATTTTATTAGTACAACTCTTACATATATTCACTATGTACATAAACTGGTTGTAAACAATGTTGTCGAAAAGAAATATAAAATATAACCAAGAAAGGAACGAAACAACATATTCAGCAAATACTCAAAGAACTATAACGAATGGGAGTAAATAGATTGCTCAAAAATACTAGTATAGAAATCCATGAGGGATCTACTCGAAAAATAAAATCTCTCTTGCTCATTTTTATATAGAAATGCATACATTGAAAGAGGATTTAAAGATTATACAGAATGTAGAAATAAAAACTGTATACTGAGATTAAAATTTGCGAAATTTGTTCGCCTCAGACTTTTTTCCCGAAGATTTAGTGTTACATAACGAGTATCCTAAAAAAGTATTGTAGAGGGGCTTAGAGAAATATATAACGGTCAAAAGTAGACACAAAGCTTTGAGTAGAATGAAAAAAGGGTTTATATAGGAAAATATAGTCATAAAAGTGACTAAAAATCACGATTTAAAAGTTGAAATATGAATTTTCACTGTTTAATTCGATGGAATTTAAAACGCGCTGCGTTGTTGACCTTTACGTGACGAAATGTCAACTAAATTCAACAATAAACAACATATATATACACATTTTATTTGTAAACATCACTTTATAAACAACTACGTAATTTCTCGTGTTTGCCATCCAACTTAAAGAGCCAATTTTTCCTCTTGTAGATTGTAAAGTTGGAATAAAGAATTTTCTTTCCTTCCAAAACTAACTTTGTAGATAAACAGAAATTTTCCGTTTAACAAAAATCGATTTGTTCTTTTATATACAGTACTAAGTATTTGAAAGGCTTCCCCCAACATCTAATTTAAATATTTTTATTATCTCTGAAACTTTACAAAAACCAATGGATCGAGGATAAAACGAACTCGGAATATCAATTTCGTAATTCATTAGTTTCCGTGGACATAAAAGCGGATCTTTTCCTTTTTTTTTTTTCCTTAAGAAAATGCTCGGAAGAATAAGAGAGCCATTTTGGTTTGTCGCCCCATCAACCCCGAAGTAGCAAGGAATTCCAACTACTTGACAACTTATTTTTTATTTTTTACGATGGATAATTCGATCATCATTCTTCTATAAGTAACTTCCAGTCGATATATAGGATATCTTTAAATAAGAAAATGTAAATAGCTGAAAATTGAAAATATTTCTGTGAAAACTAATTGGTTTCGAAGCAAGCGGTGAAAGTAAATAAAGCAATTTGTGTAACTTCCAGAACTTGAGAGTAATTTAATTCGTCGACTCTAAGATTTTAACTTTAGATTTTAATACAATTTCTCCTATTTCGGCTTTTATTTTTGTGCCACTTTTATTGAAGCTAACTTGCAAATTGAAATACAAATTTTGTTTATTTTGAAATAAATTGACTTCTTTACTTTTCTTAATTATTTTATAACATCAAAGGGAAGTTACGTCCTTTTTATCCTGTTAGAGAACAATACTCCATTCTATATAATTATAAAAATAACTAGGATCTTTTTAATTCAATTGTACGTTCTCCGAAAAAAAATTTAAATATACATAGTATTTCACGTAAGTCTAGCACAGTACGTGATGTTTATTTTCTCCGGAGTACCTACTCCGTATTTTTTTATATTTTTAAATTAAAAACTGGCTAAGTGCGAGTCAGACTCGCGCACGAAGGGTTCCATACAATCACGTTTGTTGTTTGGGAGACCCCTGAAATGCCCATAGTGCTGCTCTAATTTCACAATAGGTGACATGTCGATGTTCTTGGATCAACTTACGTACATTTTCCTGATGGGCAACTGTCGTTGTTGGTGGACCTGTGGTGCTTTATTTGATTTCCTGGATGGGTTTTTGTCGTGTTAATATGAAGTTGTGGGTACGTCACTGCTTTAAGCTTGAAAATGTAAATTATTTTCCAAACATTGAATATGTATATATACGGAAATTGGGCCAATATTAGGATTTCAAGCATGTAAATTCTGTAAACTGGTTTTATCAAAATCTAAGTGCAAACAGAAGCAATAGGATTCCCGCATACAGAAACTTCTCTAAATTCGTTTAGGCTAATAACATTCCGTCGTTTATGTAGTTGATTTCAACGTCATAATGTAAAATTAATATCGTTAGTAGATATACAACAGCGGATGTTCTGAATAGGTTAAAATCAAACTTGTAAAATCTATACATTAAAATATCATCACGTCAAACTTTTCCATTTAAATTTTGCGCATAAAATTGGAAGTTTTTCTTAAAATTTGCATAGAATTTCCAAGCATGTTCCATATGGTATCTAGTTTTTCCTAAAGAAAAACCAGCCAGACAGTCGCGCTGTCTACAAATTTCAAATTTCTCTTTTGAATACTTTCCTAAGTATTCCGAAAGTTTCATGAAATAGAAAAGGTGAAACTACTATAAAGTTTATGCAAAAAAAAAACTTGTTTAACTCTTGTCATTCATATACTGGATGATTCGCAAATACTTAGAAATCAGTGTTAAGCATATTCACACAAAAGAGAGTTTTTTAACTTTTAATTAAAAAAGTTTCTTTTTATTCTTGTAAGTTGTTCGTGATATGCATATTTAACGTATTCCTGTATTGTTTAGAGGGTGTCGGAGGCGATAATTAAAGAGATAGCCAAAGCGGGAGGAAATGAAACGATCCGAGGTAAGAAAAGAATGAAGAAGCCATAAATAAACGGATCTTATCAAGTAAATAATCGCTGTAGAAACCGCCGATTTGAAAATAATCTCAGAGGAAAGTTAGATTTATTGAAAACGGTCCGTCCTATTCCACTTTTTACTGCTAATCGATTGTTTTCAGTTCTAGATGTGATTAAACAAAAATATATTCCGTGTATAGGTACGCATAAACTTCTTTATGCGTATCTGTAGTCCTGCTAAAACAAAATAAGAACTAAAGTGACTCGATTATAATATATTTTGAATTGTTACCAAATGAGATGCGAAAAGTATATTTCAATTATTGTATTATATTTAGGACAATGGCGTTAGTTTCGATATAAAGTATATTACGTCTGTAGAGTGAGTTAAATGAGAGACAAGAACAGATGGTGATGGATAATAGCCGTGATGAGTATTCCCACTGGAAACATTAATCAAGTGTTCGGAAAAACAACTGCTAGTCGAAACAAAAGCATACCGGAACATTACACAACTTATCGTCTTGATCGCTAAACACGATGGAAATGGATATTCCTCTAACGAGTTCCCACTCCCGCTGCTGTTTATATGGAATTTTCGAGAAGACAGATGAGAGCATATTACAGAGGCCCACAACATCGGTCCAGACTGGCAAAAAAATTAGATTCCGCTAACTCCATTTAACAGATGATAAATGAATGACGAGAATTGTGTGGAGTAAGACACACGTAGAATGGTTTTTGTTTTTGTTCAGAGATGAATACTGTCATCGGATTCAATAAGAATGGAGCCTTAGACAGTATGGGGGAGGTTCCAATCATTCTCACTAATTTGACCATAAAAATATTTTGTAAAGTCCATAATAAAAAAAATATTTTGTTTTCGAAATTCCCCTCTTTTTCGGATAATTTTTTTCTATATTCGCGTGTCCATTGGCGGCGGAATAACTTTTTTTAGGAGGGGGCTTCAGCCCCATTAAAAAACGTACCTTTCCATTAAATACAAATCAATATAAAAGGGGTTTATCTATGCATATTTGAAAAATAAAACAAATAACTATGCAGATGTGAAAAAACTTTAATGCGTATTTCTATAAATTTAAAATAAGATGTAGGTATGTATTTAGATACTTATGTACCTACTAGGTTGAGATAAAAAAAGAACATTCAAAATTAAATTAAGACCATTTTTCTATTTTTCTTCGCAAAAATGTTCAAGGCTTCTTGAGAGTCATTTTCAGTGTGAAGTATGGAAAGTTGCGAAAATCTATCTTGACCACGTTTTAATTCTTCTCATAGCTGAAAAACTGCGCTCGCAGCCGGCGGAGCTAACAGGAATAGCTATTGCAACCTGAAACAGTTTGTATAGATTGGGTTGGACATCCGGTGTCACATATTTCTTCAAAATAGAAAACTCGCTGCTGTCCTCTTTTTTAACCATTTGTTTTGTAATTTTTATTTCTGCTTCTAAAAGTGGTATATCAATTTTAAAGAGTTGGGAATAATGATGAATAAAGGTATTTCCACCTTCAAAAGACAGATTTAAAAAGCTATCAATACTTTTGGCAAACTCTAAGTCACCAAACCTTTCCACAAATTGATTTGTCACAGCATCCATGGCACGTAAAACACAAAACGTAAAGTAAAGAGTCCACATGTGCATCCAGCAAGACAAGCAACAAGAGACCGCGCTGGCGCGTATCGCATGATTAGAAGATTGCTTACTATCACGATCACGATAAGATCAAGGTTTTGTTGGGCGGTTCGGAAGTGTAAAAGTGATATCGATACTGGACGGGGCTACCATGGTATCTGGATGTGGCTAAGCCCCCCCATTCCGCCAACGTCTCTAAAATGGCTGCTCAAATTTCCCATTATTATACTTTGTGCTTTTAAGCTCTTGAGAAATTATAGGTAATACAGTGAATTATAAGAAAAAAACAAACATTTTTTTTTATTAAAAAAACACCACAAAATATCTAGAATTAAAATTTGCTTAACACCCTTTTTTCCGCCCTAACATACACTTTCGACAGTTACATTTTGTATTTTTTGGTTCTGGAGAAACAGATAAACGTCTAAAATTATTATTTTGATAGTCCTTAGGTAGTCCGTACATTGAACAGGTATGACAAAATTTGTTCCTCGTTCTATAGTTCGTAGGAAATCCGGTACATTTAACGCAGCTGCAAGATTTTAAAGATCGAACGCCCGGAGTTGCTTCTCGATATCTTCCGTTGCTATTTCGAAATAAAAAACAATTACCTCTTCGTTCGAGAATTCGGTTTCTGAAGCCGTACTCAATAGCTTCGTTAACTACGTTGAACATACTGTCTTTTAAGGTTGAATCTTCTAATTCCGGATGTTTTTTCTTCGAGTTGTCAGTTACTTCAGACGTAGGACGCGAAGCAAATAACCTTTTCAGTTTGGTTAAATAGTATAATATTAAATTTTCGTTATTTTTTGAATTTATAGTTACCGCTGAATTTCTGTGACTCTTCGATAATCGTTGATTTTTCGTTACTGTCTTGGTTTTTTTATTTCTATTTATAGGTGCCATTTTTTTATTTATTAAAATCACTCTAAAATTTTGACAATTAACTAAAAATTTAACAGAACATTTTATGGCCAACTATACCTAAAAATTCTTTTGAAAGGTACCAACTTTTCTTTCGATATTAGGTGCGTTCGAGTTGACGGTCAAGATGCTCCGCGTCTACTTTTGCGTTTTTTTTTATGCATGGAGCGTGCTCGATAGCATTCGTTTTGAAACAAAGAGAGTAGTTCGAGCTCGCTCGATGTGCCCCTAGTTTGAAGGTGGTACACGTCGAGTTTTGTCCCAACTGTCACCTGTCATAACTACATTTTGGTTGTTTTTATTTTCAAAATTAGCGAAACCGAACCGAATATGGCAAACAAATTTACGGGGGCGGAACTAGCGACCTGTGGTGATTGTGGCATCGAAGGAACTCTGGATTGGGTTCAAAAGCATTTCTGGCAGCACTATGCGACAGCGGAAGAAGATACTGGATACGAAAAATTGTATCTTTTCCAATCTCTGTATTCTCTCTTTATTTTCATCTTCATCATCGGAATCAAATAAAAATAATTCGGCTATAAGACGAATTTCCAAATTGTTCATATTTTATAGTAAGAATTATATGGGGTTTAATGGTAATTATTATTAAATTATGATGTTATGTTACTCAAATTCAAATCTATCACGAATACAAAACAATTCTTAGGTTAGGTTAGCAAGCTGGTGATGTCGTCTGGATTCAAACTCCATCACGTTCGATTTCACAAATGTGCTCGGAGCTCCTCTTTGATACTCGGTTCACTACTCTACTAGCTCCGCCGATCGTCAACTAGAACGCACCTATGACAACTTGACTTTAACCTGTCACCTTTGATTTTGGTTTAGAAGCTTCAAATCCTCGTTTTGAGTTTATAACATACAGAATACCAAGGAACGTGCAGAAGATATTTCTGTATTTTATTTAAGAATTTTTTTAATTCCACAACAGTCGCAGAACATACAAATATATTAAAATGTAAAACATGATATTTCCTAAAGTCACTCACTTCCCGATGAAGAATCATCACAACTAGACGAACTTTTTTCCTGCACACAAGCTTTGTTTGGAATGGAAAGCACACTTTGCGACGGTCGTAATTCGAAAGGATCTGAAACTGCTTCCTCTACACACGCACAATCTTTAGATTTCCTTTTCTTTTTTCTTCTACTATAGCAACTTCTATTTCTCGTTCTTTTTCTTGCACCTGCACACCTAGTTTCTACTTGTTTTGTGTTATTTTCACTTTCAACGATGATTCTACCGAATGACCGGTCGATTTCTTTTAATTTTTCTTTGACACACTGTGCTGGAATTACATGCAAATTCGCAGCTGGACAAACTAACGAATATAACTTTTTTCGTTTTGTTACTAATCTGGTTGCTTTTCCAATTGATAAAGAATTTTCCAGCTGGCTACGTGTGTCGCCGAGAAGTCTGTAATTTTTTTCCATGTAAGCAGCGATGTCGTCCAGAGTTGCTCCTTTATTTTTTTTATTTACATTTTGAAGGTGTTTTATTGATACTAACATTTTGTAGAAAAAACTTGTCCCAAGTTTACAATGTCCAGGACAACATTTTGTCATTTTGTTTTGACATTATGTTGAAATTTGATAAAAAACGTCGATAGATAGACCATTCCAAAACACCTGACTTTGGCAGGTATGGCCGACTCGTCAGTGAGGAGTGGACTTGAATAAACCATAGAAATAAACAGATATAGTCATAACAATCCGTTTTTGACATATAATTGATCATTAAAAGAGTATAAACAACAAATTTTTTGACTATAAGGATGTGTTGTAACTCGGTAGGTTAAACCATTTTTTTGGACCAAATACAAACAAGAATGCTCTAAAACACACATCATGAAACTAAATTACTAAATATTAATGAGAACAACGGAAACGAAAGGTTGAAATGTCAACTGAAATCCATTGGTTACGTGACCCTTGATCAACAATTCGTGTTACAACGGAAAAAGGCCTAACTACTGAATAGTGGTTAAACATAGTTTAACCACTGGTCTTGTGACCAGTGGGTTAACCTACCGAGTTACAACACACCCTATGTATGTATGTATGTATGTATTTTGGGGTAACATTCACTGAGACCTAAAAGATCTATTGTGCCCCCTTACTTCTACTTAGTTTCTGAGGAGAGTCTCAGATACTAGTAGCTCCTTTAGTCCTATTTCCCGGAGGAATTTTAGGATATCTGCAGGCCTCAACTTAGGTAACTGTCCCTCTTCTATCCAGTAGTCTCCCAGGTACTGTTCCCTAGGATTCTGAATTGCTGTGCAGTTCGCAAGTATGTGGATGGAGGTTCCTTCTTCCATTCCACAAAATCTACAATCTTCTTCCTCCACTATTTTGAGCTTTTTAAGGTGTCCATTCAGGCGACAATGTCCCGTTAGGATTCCTGTTAAAACTCTTAGTGCAGTTTTGCTTTGACTTATGCATTCATTTGATCTCAACAGGTTGTAGTCACCCAGAAGAACCTTTGATTGCCTAAGCCCTACTAGATCTTTCCAATTGTCAGATCTTCTCTTTTCTTCGGCTTTACCTATTTCTTCCAATATTATATTGGAGCTGATTCCGCAAAAGGGTTCAGGCCCCCAAAAGGGTATTTCAGTCCCCCTCTTCGCTAGTTCATCTGCTATTTCGTTTCCTTCTATTCCAGTGTGTCCTGGAATCCACAGTAAGGTGACTATATTGTTCTCGCCTAGTTCATTAAGTTTGCCTAGGTATTCCCACACCATTTTGGAACTGATTACACAAGAACTCAGCGCTTTAATGGCTGCTTGACTATCAGACATTATGATAATCCTTTGCCTTCTATATCCTTTGTCAATATTGAACTGGGCACACTTTCTTATTGCGTGAATTTCCGCTTGAAAGATACTTGGGGTTTTTCCCAAGCTTTCAGAGTGTTTGGTTCCTGGCCCGTACACTCCTATCCCAGTTCCTTCTATTGCTTTTGAGCCGTCTGTGTACCATTGAATGGCATTCTTTTACAACACACCCTAAATGGCGACTGATTTTTATTATCTTGTCAAAAACAATTTCTAATAAACCTTTATTTCAAATCAAACATTTTTTCAACAATATATATACACTATAATCTATTAACATATTTTAAAAACGTTTCTATACTTTCTTCATATAATTCACTAGGTTGTTGACAATGTTCTTCGTTCAATTGATAAAGATACAGTGATCCAGTTTTCGTACCAATCATCTAAAATTAAAAATATTTCCAACTTTTCTTCCATTTTGATAAAAACTAACTTACCAAAAATGATTTTTTATATTCCAGGCTAACAGGTGACAATTTCATACACGTAATTTCTTCCTCGAAAGGAATGGAGTAAATAGGAAACATATCACTTTCATTTAAATACCAAATATTGATCCTGTTTTTGGCGTCCTTCGTATACACGATTACGGGTATATGTTTCGACCACTGAATAATATCAATCGGGCAGTACTCTATAGTTTTATCTTTATCAGACAGTATTATTAGTGGTTTTTCTGAACTTCTAGAATATAAATTTATATTTCCATCATCATATCCGGATAAAAAATATTCCGACGAAAAAGGACAACTTTCTAAACATCTAGCTATCGAATCAGTACCTTAAACCAAAAAAATCATGCTAGAATCATTTTTATTGAGTGAATAAAAAAAAATGTCACCTGGAAGAAATTTTTTGACTGTACTTCTTCCTCCTTTGATCAAATGGTGAATAATAAATCCGTAATTTGTTGAAACAAATAAGTAATTTGTATTTAAACTACTAGTGATAAAATCTGTACATTGTAAATCCGTCAAATCTGGATGTAAAAGCTTTAAAGAAATGCTCGTGTTTTTTACCAACACAACTTTATCTTCTTCTAATCGTTTTTGTATTATGGTCCATAATATTATTTCTCCATCTTCGTCAAGACTACAAAGCTGTTTAAAAGAAAAAATATAAAACAGGTTCCAAAAATTGCCAAACAAAATTTCACTTACTTCGTTAGTTTGTTGATTGTATGAATTTTCTTCAGAAGTATCCAAAATGTGAAGAGCTACAATCTTCGTTTTGTGTCCAGAATTAATGTCAGTAGAAAAATTAGGCGCAGTATTTTTATGTCGAGTATTCCAAATTAAAATAGACCTTAAATAAAAAAAAAACTTTTTAAAAATACTTTAAAAATAATTTTTCTTATACCCTTACCCATCTTCCAGACCCATATAAACCAGCTCAGACTTTCCAACTCCAAAACAACAGCAAGTTACAATTCCGTAAGTGTTGAAAGTAGCGTCTGGTTCTTCGAAATTTGAAATATTCCAAACGGCTACTACGCTGTTACGATTTTTTGTAAAAACTGTAACAATCCTAATACTAATATCACAGGAAAAGTACACAAAGGACACTTGGGCGTTGATAAAAATGTCTTTGGTTGTATTAAACGTAAAATAACCATCACTGAATGGTAAGGTTTTATTATTAGTTTGTAGAGTCGTATTGGTGTAAGCGGTAGATTCTTCTAGTAGTCGAAGGACTAATTCACCTGCTGCTAATAAAAATTTGTTTAAAGAATTCTGGTTGTAATCCTGATTTTTGTTATTTTCTTTAATTTCTTCATCACTACCGCAACCTAGATACTCGTTTTTATAATTTTTCCAAAAATCTGGTGTATTTTGATCAAAATTTGTAAAAACTCTCGGTTCTTGCGTCCATTTTGTTGAATAAACAATTCCATCAGTCTGTACTTCTTCGTTAACATCATCATCGCCAGTTTGACAAGCTGTTTGTAGAGAATTCCCTTTCCCGAAATTTTTAATAAACGTTTCGTACGAAACTGGTGCTAATTCAAATAAAGTAAAACTAAAAAAATCCAGTCTTATCATATTCAATATTTCTCTTCCCCTTTTTAGTTTATTTTCCAAACTTTTTCTTCTTTCGTTCTTCTTTTTTGCGTCTAAGAAGTTTATAAACTGTAAAGATTTTTGTTCTTCGAACCCTTCATCCGACAACGAAGCTGGGTTATTAATTAAGAGATTTGTATTCTCTTTTTCTATAGATTCTTTAATGTTGTTTAAAATTTGTTTATGTTTATAGTCGGACATATCGAAATGTCCAGAATCCAATTTTTTTTCTTCATCACTTATCGAAAGCGATTTTGTTTGCTTCGATAATTTTCTTTCGCTACTTTCGAATTCTTCTAGACTGGTAGTGGAAGAGCTACTGCTCGTATCTTCGACAGAAAGGTTTGGAGTTGAGTTAGATGAGGAATACTGCTCAAAATCGGATTCGTACGACTCAAAATCTTCTTCGTATTTATCTAAAATATAGCACGATGTGAAAAGTACTAGATTTTTATCCAAAAAAAACATATTAGGTAGGTACTTACCTTCTTCCGAACTTCCTGCCTTTGGACTAAGAACTTTTATTTCCGGTTTAATTGTTTTAGATTTGTGTAAAATTTTCGGAGCTTCTGGCCCTGCTATATTAGCATTTACTATACTTCCTTTTCTCAACGTAGCAGTTCTAGGTCTTTCAGAAATAGTACTTGTATCAGGCGAAGATGAATTGCTAGTTTTAATTATATTACTCCTATTAGATTTAACTAATCTACCTGTAACTTTTTTATTTAGTACTTGTTTGGTACTTTGTTCTTCCACTGGCTTTTTACCGATTACATCTTTAGTCTTCAAGGCATTAGAATACATACTTTTTGATGGAAAAAATTTAGATGTAGTTACTCTACCACTAGATGGAGTCAAAGGCACTTCTAGTTTGTTTTTTAATTTTTTATTTAATGTTGAATTGGATTCACTGAATGGTAAAAAATATATAAAATGGGTATAAATTTGTAATATTTATTAATTTTCTTACCCGGATTTAGACGTTTTTTCCGTATTTTTTGGTTTTGAATTTACAATTGGTTTGGATTTAGCTTTTTGCGATGATTGCAGCTCCAATTTCTTCTTCCTTTCGATGCTGGCGTCTCTTTCTTTTGAAGTAAGTTTTGTGGCTGCTTTTTTAGAATTACTTGACATATTGGCCACATCCTAATAAAATTAATAATCAAATATACAGTAAATTAGATTTAGATCGATAATTTAGAGCAAGAGAGAGACCACCACCTATCAGTGTAATAAATAAAAAAATAGGGCAAGATATATTCTTGATTTTTAGAAAAACTTTACGTAAAAATTGTTACGAAAATGTTTTAAATACAGTTTGTTCACTATCTTGAATGATAAACATTTTATTCGAAAAATATTGTATTAATAAAAAAAAACAGAAACACAACTAATAAAAAATATAAAAATATATATCTATTGATTTTTATTTTCCACATTTTCTTCGATAAAACTTTGTACTTACCTTTCTGTTAGACATTAAATAAGGATTAAGAAAAACCACTTAACAACGTAACGAAGATTTGACAGAAGAACTGTGTCATTATTTTGCTAACAATGCTTTGATAGAACAAGATGTAGTGTAGAAATAATCAATAAAACGGGAGGAAATGCCTTGTCGGCTGCTCGCTATACAAACAAACACGTTTCCCTGGAGATATTCAAGTTTGCATTCATAATATTCTTACAGGTGAATCGGAAATATTTCATTGGGTATCTATTTTCGATGAAACCGTTTTTTATTAACCACTTCGCTGCGATAATAATTTTGAGCTACAACTAGAGGAATTGGGAATAAAACTATCAACAAAAACTAAATTTTTCTATTTTTTACATTTTCTACATAAAAATCATATATCACAGTATTTTCAGTTAATTAAAAAAAAACAATATTGAGCTCGTTGTACAGGGCGAGCCTTGAGTAACTGTACTGGGTATCCCAATAAGAATGGCCCTCTAGTAGTATACATACAAACTTAAAAATAATTTCCAGGCCACTTTTGTTCACCCTCATGACAGACCCTGTATAAAATAACATAAAATTGCCATGGGAATATCAAAAACCATTGTAAAAATATGGCGTACTTTCACATTTTGATAACAATAGAAAAAATAAAAACCTAACCTAAAAATTGATGTATAAAATTGACTATAAACAAAATCCCAATAGAAACAGTTAAAATCTGCGAGTTCGATTGCACGCATTTATCATCTGCATAGTTATTACTATCATAAACAAACGGCATTGGATCATATTCTTTTTCATTTGGAACTGGTCGCAATTTTTGTGTAACATCGTGAAACACCAAATTGGCAACATCATCGTATCTACCGAACATATTAACTGGATTTGTTAGAGACTTGTAATTTTTTCCAAACAATTCATCCAATTGAAGAAACACATCCAAGGTATCTTTTTTCCACAAAGCCGTCGAGTTTGCTCTAATCATACCGTGACCAATAGGTGCCCAACTAAGATGACATGGTTTACCTTTATATTCACACAATATTTCGAATTCTTGCATAGATAGATTGAGACCAGTACTAGCAGGATCTGAAAAATAATTGAAAATTATTAGATGAGCCTCGTACATTTAATGTTTTCCTAATGCTGCTAGTGGCATCTATTAATAAAGCTCTGAAGCTCTAACTGAGAAACTGTAATTATGTCACAATAGTTTCTGCCTTTGTGTGTAGATGTAACTACGAGATATATTTTAAATTATTTTCTTTGGGAAATCGATTAACGAGTGAAACTAGCAAGGTTTGGAAACTGAATGTGTGATTTTCCTCTTATATTTAATGTATTCTTAAAGCTGATAGCACTCTATTAATAAGGCTGTAAAGTTATAATTGAAAAACTAATGACACAGTAGTTTCTCCCCTCGTGTGTAGATCTCACTACGAGATCTATTTTAAATTATTTTCTTTAGAAAATCGATTAACGAGTGAAATTAGCAGGGTGTTGGAAATAAATATGAAACGTGTGTGATTTTTCTATTATATTTAATGTAGTCTTAGAGCTAATAGCGCTCTATTAATAAAGCTGTAAAATTCTAATTGGAAAACTAATTTTGACACGGTAGTTTCTCCCCTCGTGTGTAGATGTCACTACGAGAAATATTTTAAATTACTTCAATTAAAAAAACCGATTAACGAGTAAAACTAGCAGGGTGTGGAAAATAAATATGAAACCTGTGTGATTTTCCTCTTATATTTAATGTAGTCTTAAAGTTAATGGCGCTCTATTAATAAAGCTGTAAAATTCTAATTGGAAAACTAATTTTGACACGGTAGTTTCTCCCCTCGTGTGTAGATGTCACTACGAGATATATTTTAAATTATGTTCTTTAGAAAATCGATTAACGAGTGAAACTAGCAGGGTGTGGAAAATAAATATGAAGCATGTGTGATTTTCCACTTATATTTAATGTTGTCTTAAAGCTAATAACGCTCTATTAATGAAGCTGTAACATTCTAATTGGAAAACTAATTTTGACACGGTAGTTTTTACCCTCGTGTGTAGATGTCACTACGAGACATATTTTAAATTATTTCAATTAAAAAAGTCGATTAACAAGTAAATTAACAGAATTGGAAAAATAAATTTAAAAGCTGTAGGATTCGCCTCCTATATTTAATATCTTTCTAAAGCTGCTGGCTGTAAAGTTCCAAATGAAAAACTAAATACGACACGGTAGTTTCTCCCCTGGTGTGTAGATGTCACTACGAGATCTATTTTAAATTATTTCAATTAAAAAAATCGATTAACGAGTAAAACTAACAGAATTGGCAAAATAAATTCAAAAGCTGTAGGTTTCGCCTCCTATATTTAATATCTTTCTAAAGTTGCTGGCTGTAAAGTTCTAAATGAAAAACTAAATACGACACGGTAGTTTCTCCCCTCGTGTGTAGATGTCACTACGAGATATATTTTAAATTATTTCAATTAAAAAAATCAATTAACGAGTAAAACTAACAGAATTGGCAAAATAAATTCGAAAGCTGTAGGCTTCGCCTCCTATATTTAATATCTTTCCATAGTTGCTGGCTGTAAAGTTCTAAATGAAAAGCTAAATACGACATGGTAGTTTCTCCCCTCGTGTGTAGATGTCACTACGAGATATATTTTAAATTATTTTCTTTAGAAAATCGATTAACGAGTGAAACTAGTAGGGTGTGGAAAATAAATATGAAACATGTGTTATTTTACCCTTATATTTAATGTAGTCTTAAAGCTAATAACGCTCTATTAATAAAGCTGTAAAATTCTAATTGGGAAACTAATTTTGACACGGTAGTTTCTACCCTCGTGTGTAGATGTCACTACGAGACATATTTTAAATTATTTCAATTAAAAAAGTCGATTAACAAGTAAATTGACAGAATTGGAAAAATAAATTTAAAAGCTGTAGGATTCGCCTCCTATATTTAATACCTTTCTAAAGCTGCTGGCTGTAAGGTTCTAATTGAAAAACTTATTATGACACGGTAGTTTCTCCCCTCCTGTATAGATGTCACTACGAGATCCTTTTAAAATTATTTTCTTTAGAAAATCGATTAACGAGTGAAACTAGCAGGGTTTGGAAACTGAATGTGTGATTTTCCTCTTATATTTAATGTAGTCTTAAAGCTAATAACGCTCTATTAATCAAGCTGTAAAATTTTAATTGGAAAACTAATTCTGACACGGTAGTTTCTACCCTCGTGTGTAGATGTCACTACGAGACATATTTTAAATTATTTCAATTAAAAAAGTCGATTAACGAGTAAAACTAACAGAATTAGAAAAATAAATTTAAAAGCTGTAGGGTGCGCCTCCTATATTTATTTTAATATCTTTCTAAAGCTGCTTGCTGTAAGGTTCTAATTGAAAAACTTATTATGACACGGTAGTGTCTCCCCTCGTGTATAGATGTCACTACGAGATCTATTTTAAATTATTTTCTTTAGAAAATCGATTAACGAGTGAAACTAGCAGGTTGTGGAAAATAAATATGAAACATGTGTGATTTTCCTCTTATATTTAATGAAGTCTTAAAGCTGATAGCGCTCTATTAGTAAAGCTGTAAAGATCTAATAGGAAAACTAATTTTGAGTTGGTAGTTTCTCCCCTCGTGTGTAGATGTCACTACGAGATATATTTTACATTATTTCAATTAAAAAAATCGATAAACGAGTAAAACTAACAGAATTGGAAAAATAAATTCAAAAGCTGTAGGATTCGCCTCCTATATTTATTTTAATATCTTTCTAAAGCTGCTTGCTGTAAGGTTCTAACTGAAAAACTTATTATGACACGGTAGTTTCTCCCCTCGTGTATAGATGTCACTACGAGATCTATTTTAAATTATTTTCTTTAGAAAATCGATTAACGAGTGAAACTAGCAGGGTATGGAAAATAAATATGAAACATGTCTGATTTTCCTCTTATATTTAATGAAGTCTTAAAGCTGATAGCGCTCTATTAGTAAAGCTGTAAAGTTCTAATTGGAAAACTAATTTTGACACGGTAGTTTCTCCCCTCGTGTGTAGATGTCACTACGAGATATATTTTACATTATTTCAATTAAAAAAATCGATTAACGAGTAAAGCTAACAGAATTGGAAAAATAAATTCAAAAGCTGTAGGATTCGCTTCCTATATTTAATATCTCTGCAAAGATGTAAAAACTGTGGGATTCTCCACTTATATTTAATGTTTTTCTAATGCTGCTGGCGCCCTCTATTAGTAAAGCAGAAAAGCTCTAGCTGACAAACTGTAATTATGCCTTAGTAGTTTCTGACGTTGTGTGTAGATGTCACTACGTGATATATTTAATATTATTTCATTAAAAAAATTAACAAGTAGAGTATTATTTGAAAAAAAACTCACCAGAAATAAACTTCTTAATAGAATTTTGTGAAATAAAAGCAACTTCTCCTTTTTCACTAGTTAAACAATGTAGCGCTCCGTATTCTCCCATAAAATCGTCTTCACAAAGTTCTCCTAAACTATCGATTCCAGCTCCAGTAGGAAGGTTTGGAACACAACTTGACCCGAAGAAAGAAGCCATTTCTTTGTCCAACGGACATGTTTTAATTAAACTTGTATTGAACAACGTATTTTTGACGGTATTCCAAGCAACTCCATCGTAATTGGGAAAACAAGCTCTCTTCCCTTTTAAATCCGAAAACGTTTTAATGCCAGATCCGGGCTTAACCACAGCTACTGTAAGATATTTTTCACCATCCGAAACAGTTTCGTAAAATAAGGTTGTTAAGTTATACTGCCTAGAATTAAATTTGTAGTTTCAAAAAAAATATTTTTCAAAATTATCTTTTATATCTTACTTTTGTGCAAAATGAACTTGATCTGATGGTACTAATACGACATCAGCGACCCCCATATTCAAAGCCATCATACAATGGGTCTTATTATCTGCTTTAATACACTCCAGATCCGGCTCTATTCCATATACAGTGGCAGATTCTCTTAACCATGAACACTTCGCTGTTTCAATTACTGAAGTAGTGCACACATGTATAGTTCTTGGAGGATGACATCCAGAAAAACTATTAGCGCTCAAGAAACCTTAAAATTAAAAAATCATTTTTGTGTAATTATAGATCTAAAATGAGATAGGAATGCCTGGAACAACTAGACATATATATACCTGTAACTTCGAAGATACACATACCTGTAGCTTGATCTAAATAAGAATCGATAGCTTCAATTTCTGGCAACTTGTATAAAGTTAAATGAGAAGTTTCTAAAAGCATTAACAAATTGTATTTCCACGAGGATGTATCGTCATGCGTTAAAGGTGATACTATTTTTTGTATATCATCCGCTACTGATCTGAAATATATTTTTTCTTGAAATAAACGACTTTAACTTGAAATTTACGTTATTACCTTCCTGTAGCTATAACCGGCCATGGTTTTACGACCCACACACATGGTTTTGTACTATTTAAAGGCATTAAAGAATCGTTTGGACATAAAAAGTAATAACCTTCAGGTGAAGCTTGTGGAGGACCTGAATTGAGTCCGAAATGGGATTGGACATCGTCTAGTCGAGACCAGCTTATATCTCCAGCTCCATCTGTGAGGCAAAACAAAGAACCCACTCTTCCCCAATATTTATCTTCAATTGAACATCTTTGTGTGTTACCACATAATGCGCATAGATGAGGGTATTTATTTTCTATAAAAAAACTTATTTAATATGATTTTTTTTTATATATTTATATGAAAATTTACTTAGTTGCATGTCGAGTAACGCATCGTTTACCCATGGTCCTGCTTTACATGCGGAGCTGAAGAAATCTGCAGTTGCTTTGATACGATTTTCGACTAGGGGTAGTGTTGTATCACAAGAAGGAGTGACTACTGAAGCTTCAAAATACTAAAATTTAGGGTAGAAATTTTAACAAATCTGAAAAATTTTTACTCACGTTTGCTAAAATTTGTGTCCAATCGGTCTCGAAACCGTGACCGGGGTGACAATATTTTTTTCCCTTTAGATCATGTTTACTTTTAATTCCTGATCTTTTATCCACCACTGCTACTACTTCATATTCGAAAGGAGCTAAAATTATAAAACGTAATTATCTAAAAACCCTCGTAGACGTGTTAATTTACATACTAGTTGTTGAAATTTTGTTTTAAATTTAAAATATCGATTTCATCATTGCAAATAAATTAAATTGAAATACTTTTGGCCTAGAAAAAAATGTTATATAACAAACTAGTTTACTTACCATAAGTATTTGTTTTAAATTTCAAATATAAAATAAATATTATTATAAAATAAAACTTACTATCACTGAATCTAAGTTCGTTTGTTACTAGAATTCGGATTCCTTCATTGTTTGCTGTAACCAGATCTTCTGGAGTGAAAACTGAAAAATCTGCTTTACCTTTTAATACTTTTCTCATACAATCGGCCCTGCAAAAGAAGGAATAATTATAAAATAAAAAAAATTAAAAGAAAAAACTGCACAACGATTTTAGGAATTTTTTCGAATCTACTGGATTGGTTTTGGTACAAATATGGTTTTCGGTGATCCAAGTGTTTACATTTTGTCGTAAATGATCGAATTTTGGATATGGTGGTACTTTTTTGGGGGGCAAATTAGAGAATAGAAAAAAGTTTTTACAAAAGGTATCATGTGACATATGAAATGGAAGGGAATCATGTGAGGGCTAAAATTATATATTTTTTATAATGTTATAATTAATAGTTTTTAAAAATTGGATGAAATTTTACTATTTTCCCATGTTTTCGAAACTTTGAGTATAAAATTGAAAAAAATAGGATTAATAGTTCTTTAAAACACGGCCAGATTTCAACCCATAGGAGTAGGTATATTGAAAAAGTGTACAAAAAACGTAAAATCAACTAATAATAAAACGAATTTAAAAAAATATGAAACAAAACAAAATATTTTAACTGAATACACATTTATTACAAATTAAAAAATGTTTAATGTCAGTAAAAGTGATAAATTTAAACATAAATTCAAGGTAAAGTGTTTTACGACTATTTAAAATTTTTAAAACGATGTGATTAAAAATTCATAAAATATAAATACCAACTATTCCATAATAAAAAAGGTAAAATCGTCTATTTGTATCTCATGGGCTTTCCCCATAATTTAAAAATCTTTTATCCCAATTATCTTTGTCATAAAAATTCCAGATTTGTTCCGTAACTAGTGGCTGAAAGACTTACCTATCTAGTGCTACGACACATTCTACTTTACTCCCAGGATCCATATCTAATCCAGGGCAATACTTTTGGGATTTTTTAAACATTTTACCATCGACTACGCATAATTTATCTGTAACAAAAAAAATGTATTTGGGTTTTTTTCGTAAATCACTTCTTTAAAATTTCTTCAGGGTATTCCACTATACCAAGAACTTTTAATTTGTATATTTAATGGTATGTAAATTACCTATCAAGGCTGCGTGCTTCGATTTGAACAGATTAAAAAATCCTAATTGTTTGTTTTTCAAAGTATCAGGTAAATACAGTAGCTGTGTGATTAACAAACATTATATTTCCGTATATTTATAACAATGACACGCTATAACTTCACATACATAATATTTACGAGTATCTATTAGAAAAGTTTTTATATCTATTTTAAAAGAAAACTCAGAGATATTTTAATATCCGAAAAAACAAAAACTTATAAGATATAAATCAACCTTTTTTGTATTTTCTACAAAAAAATTTGGTCTCCAAGAAATTTAATCTGTTTAATTTTCGTTGCTGCACCCTGTATATAAAAACTAGTATTTTACAGGAGGAATATTTGACAGTTTAAAGAACGAATATTAATGGATAGCCTCACCCGAACCAGCTTCCCAGAAATGTTATGATTCAAGGAAAAATTGTTATTTTGTATTTTTCACCCAAAAATTTTAAAATTACGTAATCTAAAATGAACTTCAGTTGAATTCTTCCTTTGAAATTGACTAATATTTATCTCCTTGACTGTATTGTCTTAATTCATTGTTTTTAAATTAATTATTTAGATCCCTTTGTATATTTTTTATTTATAATTATCAACTTAACAGCAACGAAGCGTTGTTAATAATCTCGTCTATTTTCAAGGTCGGTAAAATTATCTGCTTTTTAAAAATATAATTGTCGTCCACAATAATAATAATAAAAAGTAATTTACATTGTTTAATAAATTATTAGATTCACTTGTTTATGTTTGTTTGTAACCTAACTCCTTGGGACTCGATTTTGACCCACTTTAAACGAACGGATTAATTCGAAATTTTGCATACTTGTCAAGGACCGATGACAATATTATATATAGTAATAAAATATAGAGTGTTATTAAATTGTATGAAAAAATTCATGAGGTTTTGCTTGTAACATTCTACTAGAGCAAACGCACTAACTGGCTCCGTGGCTTAGATGGTTAAAGCGCTTCTCTAGTAAACAAAGCACCGGCAATTTATGTTAATCAATAATAAAGAATGTTTACTAGGAGATGAGAAAACTAAAATCTATTAATTTCATGGAGATTCTCCTGAATTTGCTTCAGAATTTTTCTCTCAAAAAATTATTACTGTCATATTTTTTTTCTCATGTTTGTTTATGTTTTTTTTTAAGAGGCGTTTCTTTTTTTCTACTCACATTTCTCGCAGCTAACATGATCCCAAACAGTAACAATCACAAAAAAACACGTGGTTAGATAATACGTTAATGTGGACATTTTTTATTTCTCACTTTTTCCAAAGAACCTGCCTAAACCACTAGAACCAACCAACTGAAAGACTGTTTAATGCTGGGAAGTACATTCAATAATGAATCTTCTCATACCATTTTAATTTTGAGAACGACATTTGAAGGACGTTAATATATAGACTAGTCGGACTTCCATTGTCTGGGTTTTTCTTTTGCCAAAGGTCAACTTCAATGCATGTTAAGCAAATTAAAGAGTTGTTATCATATTTTGCTGATTTTGGTTATAATAAAGTGTGAAATACGAGGGGGATTGGATAAGTATGTAAGAAAACAAGAAGCAAAGAGATTGAACTTTTTGGACTTGTTCTAGAAAAAAAAATGATACTGAGATATTTGTAGGTTTTAGTAGAGATGAATTTAATATTAATTCTAATTAGAAGAGAATGGAATTTTAATAATCTTTTTAACTGACTTCTAAAAAAAGATAGGAGTGTTTCATGTATTTTTGAGCATAACTACAGGTTGGCAAAGACGTGTGCGGATTGCAAGAGCTCACTTAGCTGGCAGAATTCGTAAGCCTCACAACCTTTAAAACTTTACATGCGGAATGTACGTCACCTGCTCTTCCCGGTAACTGCGTTTACAACGTTGTCAAGTTGTATGGCTTTCTCGCGCATCGTCAACTGCCAAAAATAATTTGCCAACCTGTACTTTGTTCATGAAACGATTACAAACTTTCTTTTTGAATTAGATTCAGTGTAATTCGAAGGTGGTCCCATTTTAATTTAATGAGTATTCGACCTTGGACTACACCAAGAAAACAGTTAAAATCAGATAGGAAATGTATAAGAGTAAACAGGCTTAGATTCACAAATGGTCCCGGTAGGTGGCGCTGCAACGTTTGTCGGGCCTTCTAGTATCAATATACAAAGTAACTTTTTAACTTTGCATTACCATATCTCAAGAAATTACAGGATTTAGTTGACCACAAATTTTGATTTAGGCTTGGAATTATAATTGAGGGTAATATTCTTTCAATTTTCAACACCCCACGTGTATTTTCGAAAAGTTTGATTAATTATAAATCTTTAATTGATTTTATCGCCATCTACTCACAAAAAACAGAAGCACATACATATTTATAGTAGAAAGCTAATTAAACTCTTAAGATGTAAGTAAGATATATACAGGGGAAGTTTCAAAAACATAATGAAAGATACCTACAAAGAATTAAAATACATACACAAGAAATTTAATACTTCTCTCAGTAAAATATTTTTATAGTCATAAAATTCAAAAAGAAAAATTACCAAAGAAAAACGTAAGATCCAAAAAACTGTTATCTAGAACTGTAAAGAAATTCTAAAACTTTTCAAGTTACCGATATATATTTTCATTAAATGCGAATCAACGGTGCTTTTTAAAATCACCAAGCAAACTAACTTTCCGTTATCAATGTCAATTTACCCATAACCAATGTTATCAGTAGATAATTCCCACACACATAACCTCCCAGGTTTAAAATAAACTTTTCATCGAGTTCACTGGCCGACTTAAGTAAAACTACATGTGGGGACTTGATTCAACATAAACGGTGTTGATAACATTTCAAGTTCAAGTTTGAAAAAGCAAAGATCAACACTGCATCTCAAATCCACACCTAATTGCATTTCAAAAACTAGTTTTACGCGTTAGTTGTATATTAATTACAATTAACTTTTGTCAGTATGTTTTGTTGTCAATATGGTAAGTGGTACGTGTCTATGTGAGGCTTCATTTACAATTAAAATTACGTGTAAAAGTGTTTTTCGTTTTACGCAGACTATGAGGTGAGTGGTTATAACTGTTGTTAACATTTCATATAACACTAACTCCGAATTTATGAACTATTAACTGTGCGTTGCATAAAAGATAGGCCTATATTTATACAATGGTATCTGATAGTGTTTTATACACTCAAGAAAGTTTAATTTAATTTTCTTAAGTAGATAAAACGCAACTTAAACACGAATACAACGTTTTGTCCATAATACAGTAATTTAGAATCAAATTTTATCAAAAAATGATTTGACATTTCGGTCTGTCGACTGTCAGCAGCTTTGACGTCAAAGTACCTAATTGATTTGGGATTGTATTGTACTGGATAAACTGGTACTTTATAATAATATGCTTCATACCTATAACTAAATAAAACTCCAATTATTATAATAAAATAAATAAAAAATTTTATATTGTACCAGTACCTACTAATTTCAGTAACAATGGAACCCTTAACGCATTTAGCGATAAACACTGATAAAAGATATAAAGATAAGTAATCGTAAATGAAATATTAAATGTATATATTAACCGCAATTTAATGATTGTAATTTACTTAATTTCAGCATCAAGTGACGAATGGAATTGGAAAAATGTACAAAATCAACCAAAAACTGTTGCCGATAAAGGCCCATTACTTCTTTTTTATGGCAGGTATGTATACGTTTGTAGAAATAACCAAAAACGTTTTTTTTTACATTTTTTTTCTTCCAGCAATGGGTCCAATTCTTCCACAGCTTCCTGTTCTTGGTAAAGAATTGGGAGTATCTTCCGTAGTAATTGGAACAATAACCGGTATATTACCATTTCTATTTCTCGTCGCCAAACCAGTTTTCGGTCTCGTAGTAGATATTTTTAGAAATTTTAGAAAAACAGTTTTTATAGGAATCATTGTTATAATGATTGTATGCTTTGCTTTATTGAATTACGTACCACCACAACCAAATTTAAGGATAGAATTGAAAAAAGTGAACGGAACTACCTTAAAAGAATGTACGTCCGCAGTAAGTACAATAAAAGTATACGAGGAGAAGTCCAATAATATTGTTTATTTATTTTTTAGGAAATTTTAAACGAAGAAAAATGCGACAGTCAAACAAAGCAATTGATCTGCAACTCAGAATGTTCCTATCAAGATCTGTCGTTGCTTTTAACCATTCCAGAGAACACTTTAAATATTTCAGAGGGAAATTTTTGTAGATTAAGTAATGAAACATCTTTAAACGATTGTGATTTGGTTTGTTATCGAGATTTTGAAAATGGACATAGCTGTTTATATAAAACGCTCTCATTTTGGGCGTTCGTTGTACTTATGTCTTTGGGTTCCATTGGATTCAACGTGGCGAATTCAATTAGTGACGCTATTTGCTTTGACGTTATAGGTGGGTTGAAATAATAAATTACTTTGTTCGTAAATTATTTTTTTTTAAATTTTAGGCCAGCAATTTGACTATGGAAAACAAAGAGTTTGGGGTACAATCGGATTTGGATGTTCTGCGTTGATAGCTGGATACGCAGTGGATTATTTTTCTGGAACTTCTATTACGTATACGCCAGCTTTAATTGTGATGATTATTTTTTCTGTGTTTGATTTGCTCGCTTGTATAAAACTGAAGGTTAGTTTTTTTTAAATAATACTTTATTTTAAACATACGCTCTGGAAAATCATGTTTTTCATCTTGTAAATATTTCAGCTGCCGTTAATGGAAGCTCCAGACAATATTTTTAAAGATCTGAAGGACTTGTTGAAGGATAAACGGGTCGTGGTATTCCTTACCTTTACCGTTTTTGCAGGAATCGTTGACAGTTTCATCGTATACTATTTATTTTGGTAAAAAAAATACGTTGAAAACGTTTAAAAAGTATAATTGCCTAAATAATTTTAGGTATTTAGAAGATTTAGCCAAGATTTCTCAAACTACCAACGTAAAATTATTAGAAGGAATAATCGTAGCTGCCGAAACGTTAGGTGGAGAAGTGATATTTTTCTCCATATCAGGTATTTTTTTAAAATCCATCATACAATTTATAAAAAAATTAAAATTTCGCATTTTCAGGTGTAATTTTAAATCGATTTGGACACGTCCACTGTTTTAGCATGTGCTTTATAAACTACGCCCTTCGCTTGGGTTTTATTTCAGTAGTACCATCACCCTGGTGGATAGTACCTATTGAATTCGTCTTCCAAGGACCAACATACGCTTTAACATACACAACTATAGTAGCATACGCCAATGAGCTATCGCCTCCTGGAGCTTCTGCTACTATGCAGGGAATAGCCGCTGGAATGGACGATGGATTTGGTAAAAAACATTCAAAATATTAAGGGGACAAATTTTATAAACAAAAATTTTTTTAGGCTACGCCCTAGGAAGTTTTATGGGTGGAATATTATATAAATATATAGGTGGTAAACATACTTTACAAGTATTTAGTTTAATAGGTTTAGTTTGTAGTATAGTACACCTAGTACTGCACAAAACTATTATTAAACCTAAGGAAACAACGGATATTGTCGAGTATAAATCTCCGGAAGATGCTATTAGAAGTTGCTAGGAGAAGGTTGTGAAAAAAAATATTTATATTTTTGCTATGTTTGTATATATATATTAAATTTTTAATAAATTAGATATTTTTTGATAATAATAATTATTGACTGCTCCTCGTATAATGAATATATCATTTGGATTGTAATAAAAAATATTATAAATAATTGACAAGAAAAATATAGCAAATGACCGGATCGTAAGATCGCGGCATCGTTTGTTGCGTTGGGGTCGGTAAAAAGTCGGGGGTGAGTGATTTTATAATAATTGAGCACAATCGAAATAGCCTTACGTGTCGTGTTGTCACCTGGTGCGGCTCGATAATTTCTCACGGCTTATGACTCCACCACGGCCCTGTTCAATCATGAAATATACATTTTTATTGTTTTTACATTTTACCGTTATCCTATCAGTTCATCAAGAAATGACTGTACAGGGGCGTATTTAAACGTTTAAAAATATTGCCAATTAAAAAAAAAGATTCCCCAGAAGATGATGTCCAAAAAAAAAAAGATTCCCAAGAAGATGATGTCCAAAAAAAAAAGATTCCCAAGAAGATGATGTTCAAACAAAAAGATTCCTAAGAAAGTGATGTCAAAAAAAAAAGATTCCCAAGAAGATGATGTCAAAAAAAAAGATTCCTAAGAAGATGATGTCCAAAAAAAACGATTCCCAAGAAGATGATGTCAAAAAAAAAGATTCCTAAGAAGATGGTGTCCAAAAAAAAAGATTCCCAAGAAGATGGTGTCCAAAAAAAAAGATTCCCAAGAAGATGGTGTCCAAAAAAATAAGAAGACGATGTCGAATAAATAAGGGTAGATTAGGGAGAGCATTTTTGGTGATGAAAAAATGGTAGGTGGTGTACAGAATATTTTTAAGGGGTTTAACTTTGAATTTTTCCAAAAAATTCGTTAAATTTTGCATATATCGTATTTAATTTAATGAAAAAAATTAAGGTACCTAATTAGTTATTTTTTTTATTTGTATTTCTTACATTTACATTTAAAATGATCGGATCTTATTCCAGGTTCATGTTTAGCCCGAATAAAACGAAAATAATCGTAAATATTAATCCTGGATTGGAGTGTTTCCTTTCGTGCATCTGATGGCAATTTAACGCCCGTAAAACGTAACGTACAGAAGTTGGGTAAAGTTGAGTAAAGATTGCGAACCGACGTTGGTAACATTTACACACCCATCATCGGCATCGTATCGCCCAGCCTGATGGTGATATTACCATATATACAGTCACTTGCCTGCTGTCAAATGGTGAGAAAACTATCAGGTGTTTCAAGCTCTAACTTTGTTATGGAAACAAAATTACCACTAAAATAATCGTTAATGTTATTAGGGTCATTAGATGCGACCTGGTGGCAATTTCCAGGGTGGAATCGGACTACGTTTTTCATTTTTATTACATTTTAGATGCTATAAAAGTGTGTAAAATGAATTATACATTAAGAAATTTTATATTTTTTTCTTTATATTTTTGACGTTCTTATTAAATGTCAATGTCGTTGCGAAGAATAATTGTATCTATAGATTACAAAGATTTTAAAACAATCACTTATTTTCGCATTTCAACTGTGATATTTATTTTAATAAAAATATAGATACAAAATATGACAATCCACCATCTTAATAGCTAAAACAACAATCACAAACGTGTGACGTAAACCTTTTCAATATACCAACTGCGAAATTACGGGCTGGGTGGAAGAGCAGATCCTTCAGAGGACTCGGTGGGTAGATATCTGAACTCTGCCTTTTGGCTGCCACTTATGATTCTATACGATTTCTATTTACGTTTTTTTTTTGTTTTTTGTATAATGTGCAGTCAATAAAACCCTTTATTATTATTATTCAATATTTTTTGAACTATTTACAGATGTGTTATGTCATAGAGACGACATTACTATGCTAACGTTTTAGTGCGAAATTTGAATGGTATTTTAAAAACGTAAATTTCTCCTTTAAAATCCTTATTTTTTCAAGAAACAATAACCTTACAAGTACAAACATCGTGGAGCACTTTTTCAAAATCTATCATCATGCTTATTAAGAGTAGGATTTCAGTTTGCAAATTACGTCGTTATAAGCAAATTCTCGCCCTGTACGACATTGTGCATCACCCTGTTTGTTTTGTTGGTAGATTTAGCTGTGATTAGTCCTGTGTCGTTATTATTTTTCCAAAAAGATACCTCAAGATTCCTTGACAAACAACAGACACATTGAGAAATTTAAAGTATACTTATCGGCCTCGATTATATACTTATTTGTAGTTATTTATTCCTTGTAATAATGTATGTTTAGCGTGTGTCTCTCTTACCTATTAAATATTATCTCTTCGTGTAATTGTAACATCCTGGACACCTCACCTATAGGATCGTGAGAGCCCACACGTGTCAACCCTTAACCTTAACTCCATCTAAACTACACATCTTTTTAAAAATGTATACATATTATATACTTTTCACTCCCCATCTATCCCTAAATGTTAATTTCTTCTAGAAAAATTGTTAGATAGAAGTGTAGTTTTTCACTTAATCAGTTTCTAAGACCTACACTTTTTTTTTCAATTCGTCGGTATGTTGTATAATGAAAAGTACTATAATTACTGGGTTCTTTGACGGAGCTTTACCGATGATAATTACAATAATTTATCCATAACATTGTATTACTTTACAATTATGGAATAAATTTACTAATAAGAAGCTATTGTCTGAGAGGGTTAGATTATTTTAAAATAGAATAATAGTTTTTCGTGCTTTGTAATCAAGTTGATTTGCTAATGCTGGTCTTTTGATATTTTCTGTTTTATTACAGACCACAATTCCTAAAAATGAAAATCGTATAATTGATATTTATTATTTATAAATGAAAGTAGATATACTTTGTGACAGCTTCTTGCTGTCTGTAGGATTTTTACTCTAAACGAGCATGGTACATGTAATTATTATATACATAGGTAGTTGTATAATGAGTTATTGATGAATATTTGGGAAAGGTACATATTTATTTACATACAAAATAGACATATTATGACTCCCATTATAGGACGACAAATAACGCAGGATAAACAACCTTTATGTGAACGGTAAACTTTTGTTTTTGATTTTATCTACATTGATGACAGAATCTTCGTAACTATCCAACAATCGATACGCAATATTTCATCAGTTGTTAGCTTTTTTGTTAGGTAAATTTTTTTTTTATTACAATATGGCTTCTTGAAAAAAAAAAAATTACGTGTATATATATATTTTAGCAATTTTAGTTACCCAGTAACACAAAAATTTGAAATAAGACGAAGAAAAAGTTGTGTATTTTTGTTATGGTGGTGAAGACAAGAAAATGTTTAAGTTTTAAAAAGTTTAACATTGAAATATAAAAGTTTCTAAGGATATTTTGAAATGATACATATCCTCAAGAATCTACAGGACATCGGTATATTTTATAATATTAAAATCCCTTCGAAAAAAAATAAAAAACAAGAATGTCCAAAATTGACGGATTTTTTTGCTTCGAAATTATGTACTCCTCACTTTAGGATGCCACTGTATACAGAATATAGCAGATACGATTTCCCTTATTTTTTTATATATTCGTTCATTATCTAAGCGTTAGTCCCTGAAATTTCAGATCAAAATTCTCATTATTATGGCCTTTATAATTTTTGACTTGACACGTGTATTTTCGACCGCAATCCCATTTTTTAAATGTTTAATTTTCGAAACTAGTTTTTTTCCGACACGACTGTATATGGAAATCTACTAATTCGACTCCGTAGATTTCGAAAATGCCCATAGAAATTTTCTAAAATCCATAATAAATTTTTTTTTCCAAATTTAGATCCCTCACTTTTGAATACCCTTGTATACAGAATATCGCAGATACGTTTCAGCTGATTTTTTTCCATGTTTGTTCATTATCTGAGAGTTTGTCCCTGAAATTTCAGATCCAAATTCTCATTATTAGGGCCTCTATAATTTTTGGCCTAGACACGTGTATTTTCGACCACAATCCCATTTTTAAAATTTTGAAATTTTCGAAACTAATTTTTTTCCGACACATCTGTATATGGAAATCCACTAATTCGACTCCGTACATTTCGAAAATGCCTATACAAATTTTCTAAAATCCATAATAAATTTTTTTTACAAATTTAGATCCCTCACTTTTGAATACCCTTGTATACAGAATATCGCAGATAGGTTTCAGCTGATTTTTTTCCATATTTGTTCATTATCTGAGAGTTTGTCCCTGAAATTTCAGATCAAAATTCTCATTATTATAGCCTCTATAATTTTTTGACTTGACATGTGTATTTTCGACCATAATTTCATTTTTAAAATTTCCAAAATGAAAACTAATTTTTTTCCGGCACGTCTGTATATGGAAATCCACTAATTCGACTCCGTAGATTTCGAAAATGCCTATACAAATTTTCTAAAATCCATAATACATTTTTTGTTTCCAAATTTAGATCCCTCACTTTTGAATACCCTTGTATACAGAATATCGCAGATACGTTTCAGCTGATTTTTTTCCATGTTTGTTCATTATCTGAGAGATTTTCCCTGAAATTTCAGATCAAAATTCTCATTATTATGGCCCCTATAATTTTTTGACTTGACATGTGTATTTTCGACCATAATTTCATTTTTAAAATTTCCCAAAATCAAAACTAATTTTTTTCCTGCACATATGTATATGGAAATCCACTAATTCGATCCCGTAGATTTCGAAAATGCCCATAATAAAACCTTTTGGTCTTCAAAATTTCCTACCCCCAAAAATGAGCTATTTTCTCCAAAAAAAAATCCAACCCCAATACTGACAACTTTTTCGACCCAAATTTTTTACCAAACCCAAAACTCCCATTACTGCAGTGTAATAATTTCAACTTTTATAATTCCAAAGTAACTTTTTTTGTACCTTAGGTGGGAGTTACACAAAACACTGTTGGTTTTGTAACATTCCGTTTTTTGACCACAACTAACCAATGGGGTTGAAAAATATACCATTATTATATGCGCAGGACAACAAAGGCGGGGAAAATGAGTAAAGAAAACGCCTTGGTAGTGTCATAATAGATTCATAGCAACGTTAACTATTATAGTGCGGGAATTTATAGCAAAAATATGTTTTTCCGCAAATCCCTAGGAAATTTTGACACAAAATTTCTTAAAGAAAAAGTCAGGATTTCCTATTCACTTCCTTACTGTAAGGAAATTATATTTCCTTGCAGCTTGTACAGTTATTGAACATTGTAGAAACATTATAAGAACTATGAGTAACATTTTGGACAACATGCGGGGTGGTATATATAGGATTTTTTTATTGAATATTTTGTACTGTGAACCTTTTATTTGCCACCTCTACCTTATATTGTTAAGATATTCTTTGATATATCCTTCTGCAACGTTTGATGACTTCCATCTACCATGCCTCTTTAAACTAGTTATGTCGGAACCTGAGTAAACCAATATTGTTGCAGAAGATCAACGAAAGCAGTGACCAGTATATTCTGTCGGTTTTACCAAGTTCAAATACTAAGTAGCAATTATTTTAGGCATTCTTCTGAATTGATAAATTCCTACCACTTGTCTACAACCCTTTCCTCTTTGATATATAATGTTACTGTTCATATTTTCTGGTCTTAAAGATACATACATACATACATTCAAGTAAAACTGATTAATTACAAATGATCTTTGGTCTTCGAATTACGTATGCTAATTAAAAGCTTAGATTCTAGGTCTTCTACATCTACATCGTGTAAAGTCATTCAGTCATTCATTAGATACCTTAATCATTAAATTTTCTTTATTAGGAGCTTCCTGGATGAATTCTTTTTAGATTTCTTTGCCCTAAGGTAACCTTTAGCTTGCCGTTTAAATAAAGAACGAAGCTTTGAATATGTACATTGTGTTTAATTGCAAGGGTTGACTTTAACATTGAATAATTGGCCCATAATGTTGAAGATTTCTTACAACATTTTCTGAAAGAGAACTCGTGTTTTTACTCTTGCGTTATCCATAAAACGTTTATATGCATATTCGTACTTTTCTCGTGATTTCTTTGGCAATAATTCTAATGAAGCAGTATTAACTGCCTCTACCAGCTCTGGAGGAGTCCCAGAAATGGAAAATTCATCACTTCAATTTACTTTCCACCAGCAATTAAATTTATATGCGTCAAGTTTGACAATTCAACCTTAATACGGTTTCAATAGTAATTCCAAGTAATTTTAGTACGAATCTCAAAGCATTATTTATTTGTTAATAAAATGATTTGCGATTTTATCAAAATTAATTAATATCTGTTGAATTTTAAGCGATTTGCGAAAAAATAGTATGTTAACCTCATTTCTGGACTCTATATTGCTAGGTAGTTCAAGAATTTTCAGTGATACTTTAACAGAGGTTGACGGTACTACTTCATAATTTTTACAATACAAAATTATCAACCTCACTTTTTGTTTTCTTTTTCCGCAGAAATAGCTAAAAGGGTGGTTTTTCTAATTTAACTGTACTAAATTGGAATCGTAGCAACCTTCTGTAATCTAATATTCAATATAACACAATTGAATTCTTGCACGAATAATTATATTGTCAGTATTAGGTAGTCGAGGGCGCGTAAATAACACATCCACGAGTGGATAGTTTTTTTTTTGAAATATGGATTCGCAGAATCCGCATCTTCGATTTTCCGAAAACGCTCCGGACAGTCCGGTTTTACCAGTTTCGGCTTTTTCCACGTACAGTCTTTTAAGAAATTGTAATTATTTGTTAAATGCACAATCTCAAGGTTCGTAAAATATAAATCAAATTAATTAATATTTTTCGTAATATTAAGTATATATAAAATTGTTTGTTTGTGTAGTTTCAGTAAGTGAAATGAAAGTGTTTGTAAAAGAAAAATGTTTAATGAAAATATGGTTGAGGTTCAATTAGGGTTGAACGTCGAAAAAATATTTTAATCAGGGAATAAAATTTTTATTTATTATTTGAAATCACACATGAAAGCTCACTAAAAAGATGATAGATTTTTCACACTTTAGGATACCCCTGTATACAGAATATCGTTTTCGCTTATTTTTTTCTATATTCTTTCATTATCTAAGCGTTTGCCCCTGAAATTTCAGCTCAAAATTCTCATTATTATGGCCTCTATGATTTTTTGACTTAACGCCTGTATTTTCGACCATTTTTAAAATTTTTAAATTTCCAAAATCGGAACTAATTTTTTTCCGACACATCTGTATTTGGAAATCCACTAATTCGACCCCGTAGATTTCGAAAATGTCCAAAAAAGTTTCCATAATAAAAACTTTTTTACTTTCGAAATTTAGATCCCTCACTTTTGAATACCCGTGTATACAGATTATCGTAGATACGTCTCCGCTGATTTTTTTCCATGTTTGTTCATTATCTGTGAGTTTTTCTCTGAAATTTCAGATCAAAATTTCCATTATTATGGCCTCAATGATTTTTTGACTTAACGCGTGTATTTTCGACCACAACCCCATTTTAAAAGTTTTTTCCGCCACTTCTTTATATGGAAATCCACTAATTCGACCCCGTAGAATCCAAAAATGCCCATAGAAATTTTCTAAAGTTCATAATAGAAGTTTTAATTTTTTTATTCCCTCCCTCACTTTTGAATACCTGCGTATACAATATGTCGCAGATACTTTAAAGCTGATTTTTTCCTGCTAAATCTTCCTTTTTCCACAAATTATACCACAAATGTAAAATCGGCAAACTCCATGAAAGATTTTGCATTTTTTTTCCACATTTTTTGAAGTAATCTTTAGCATGTATGAAGGATGAAGATGGGATAAGGCAAAAGCATCTATTTTCATGTGAGCTGACGTAGATTCCTCTACCAGTCGCTAGGTGGCTCTAGATCAGTGTAAAGTGTGTATTTTTCTGTTTTTCTATAGAAAATAATTGAGTACAAACATTTCGATTGATAATAAAATAGGGATAAATTACCCTTATTTCATAATTTTCAATAGTGTAAGTATTTTTTTATCATTAAAATAATTATTTCAAGAATTGTAATAAATTCCAGCAACAAAATAATTTTTTGCTTCCAGGGGGTAGCTGTCCCCCCTCTGCCCCTCGCTTGGTACGACCATGACTATATTTTAATCTCATATTTTGTATTTTCAAATTTCCAAAATCGAAACTAAGTTCTTTCCGACACTTTTAAATGTCCATAATAATTTAGATCCCTCACTTTTGGATACCCGTGTATACAGAATATCACAGATACGTTTTCGCTCGTTCAATATTAATTTAAAATTGTAGGCTAGAAAGTTATGGAAATTTAGAAATATTGGTTAATAAGTTCCTTTATCTATGAAATCAGGTTGATCACGAACATGTAAGAATAGTTACTGAAAATAATCTTTGCGTGTATAAAAAAAAAAAGCAGTAGGTACCAAGATTATATTTCGTTTATATCCAACAAGAAAATAATATTTTCCATAAAAAAAATGTTCAATTCTTGCATGACGTCTCGAAGGCGTGATTCCCTCGTTTCATGCCAGGTAATGTTTCCAAAACGATTTTATTGTTTCTGAAATAAATTAATGTGGTCAGATAAAACAATCTGAACGTGCACAAATCGTCAGGATCTATTTAAATACCGAGGAATCAAAGAAACGAACTTGTTTTAAGTCGAACGGACGGTGCCTGGTTCTGGAAAATTAGAAATTCTCACGTGGAAAAATTAGGAAATACAATTACCAAATATCATGTCAGATTAACTGATGTTTTTTTCATATAATAAAAGATAATGGCATACTACGAGGAGTATCCAAAACATTTCCTTTTTTTTCAGAGCCTCATTTGAAGTCATTTCTAAACCCAGATTTATCCATAAGATGTCAGTCGACGGAAAACTCAACCAAAAGTTTTCTAACACCGTCTTCGATACTTAGATATCCACCACCGTTCCATTTTTTGCCAGAACAAATTCGTGAGTAAACCACATGAAATTGTTCTTGCCATTTTCCTAGATCTTTTTTATAGGTGCTCGATCACCTCCTGATGTATCTCAATATTCATCTTTATACGATTCAAACAGTAGAAGACAACGTGGAGAAAAGAAAGCCATACCAGACGAACAAAAAGACGACAAATACTATGAGAGGAGGAGGCGTAACAATCAAGCAGCTAAGAAGTCGAGAGATGCTAGAAAAATGAGAGAAGATCAGGTAAACTTCAAACTATGTTGATATAGGCAACCAAACATACCCAAAAAAAAATCATTAAGTGCCTCCTACAAACGAACGATTTTCTATTAATAATCGATTTTGTAATTTCTATTAATAATCGATTTTATAATAGGCAACCATACACCATTGAGAAATAAATATTATTATTTCTCTGATACCTACACTAAAAATGTACAGTCAAAGATAACCTACTTAGTCGACGGAAAAGTTTTCAAACTAATCAACAATCGTGATATTTTAACCTTGTTGTTAATGTAATTGTTAGATAATTAATTACTTTGTAGTCGATTATGAAAAACTTGTTGTAGATCGCTTTGAGGGCTACAATATTGGAGCACGAAAATGCCATACTAAGAGCACAAGTTTTAACTCTTAGAGAAGAATCTTCATCCTTAAGACAGATGTTATTGCAGAAAAAAGCGCTGGAAATCGCATCTAGAGACCCTCAGATTTGTATTACATAAAAAAATGTTTATTATTATTGTGATATATGTTTAAGTTGAATATGTGTACATAATTTGTATATTAAATTAATAAAAAGTTTTTTTTAACCAAATTTATATATCTATATGTATAATTTAGTCCTTCTTTGTTCAGAAGATTTTTTTTAAATACCAGGAATAGGTGAGGTAAATAAAAGAGCATAACATTTTTATGATTGTTTATTTTTATGTTTAAAAATCTTAGTTCGCCATTGTCAGATCTACAGTGCATGGTTAAACAATTAAAATTTCACACAAAATTAAAACATTTTTCTGACGTAAAAGCAACTTCTTGGAATACATACCCCACTTGGGCTTCAAATTAATTTTTAATAGATAAAGGTATTAAAAGATTTTTTTTAAAATTTGAATAAATTAAATATAATAAAATAAATATTTTAATGAGATCTTTTTAGTAATTAAAAATTAGTAAATGGAAAAAATAACAATTAATAAAAAAAAAGTAAAAATTCATAAAAATTATTAAAATATAATAATTTGGCGAATGTAAAAGTGAATTTGTTCGTTCTACATCATCATGAGCTGCTATCTGCAGATATCCTAATTACCCTTGTTTTTTTTTTGAGGTAACGTGTTAAGGAATATTGAAATCAAGTAAATAATTTCATTGAATAAAAAACTATATCTATAAATATGAAAGGAGCAGGGATAAGCAAAGATTATTTTCGCCAATATTCAGTACGATTAGTAGCTTGCCTAAAATGTACAAACACTGGCAGATTTTTTTTGCTAAATAAATTAATTGAAATAAACGTGTTAATCAATTTTAATATCAATATAACCATCTTGGTCTGTAATATCCAACCTTTCCTCCTTTTCTATGTTAGAAGTATTTCCATTTACCCTACAATATGATTTAATATGTCTATTAAAGGAACTTCTATCTGCGAATGATTTCGAACAAGTTACGCAATGAAATGGTCTTTCTCCATTATGATTTCGAGCATGAATAATAAGGTGGTGTTTGAAAGAGAATGTTTTTTGACATATAGTACAGATAAAAGGTCTTTCTCCCGTATGAGTTTTCAAATGCATATTAAGAGTATCTTTACGAGAAAATCGTTTTGCACATATTTCACAACTATAAGGTTTTTCACCCGAATGACTTCTATGATGTATTGCTAAATAATATTTTTCAGCAAAGGAATGTCCACATATTCTGCATAAATATGGTTTAGCACCAGTGTGTGTTTTTAAATGTCTATTCATTGAGCTTCTATCAGCAAACGGTCTTAAGCATGTTACACACTGATAAGGTTTTACACCTGAATGAATTTTAAGGTGTCCTATAAGATGGTGTTTTAAATTGAATGATTTTGAACAATATTTACAATGCCATGGTCTAACTCTATCATCATCTTTTAAACAAGGTTTATCTTCTTTCATTAAATCTAGTAAAGGTTCTTCATATGTTTGACTTCCAGTTTCATTCATTAACTGGTTCCAGCCTTCAACACAAAATTTATAGATACATATTATCCCTGTTTATTATTTTAAAAAAAACATAAATACCTGGTTCACAGCAATCAGTAGTGGCCATTGGTAAAAGTGTCTCTCTAATATCTACTGATACTTCAGTTGATTCTTCATCCAAGTAAAGTTTCAAATGATCCCCCACAACTTCATGTTTTACAAAGCTTGAGCTAGAAGACATACCATCATGATGTAAAGACTGTGATTCAATAATACTACTTTCAATTTCAGATTTTAATTCTTTTACAGGTTGGTTTGATCTTGTTACTTGAAGTTGCTTTTTAAATATGTATTGTTTAAGTGCTGCATCATTTGTTCTACATAAATCAATATACACTGCTATATCTTTAAGTTTCTGAATACAATTATGACATATATAATTAGGTTTGTCTCCACGCAGAAACTAGAATGAAATGAAAGTTTTTCAATACAGAATGCATATTTTTAAAGAGTAAAGAGTTAATCATACACAATCCAATCAATCGCTTAAATTACCTGAATGTTTGTTACATCTTGAAAAACTTTCCATATATAGTGTTGGTTTTCGAAGAAAATAATGTTTCTAGGATCAAAACATGCCCTACAAATCTGTGGATAATTAAAAGACATATCCTGTTCCTTCAATGTACTCATATTTATAACACATAGACAATTAAATAAATAGATATCGAAGATAATAAATAATTGGGTATGTACATTAACTTTAAATAACAACAAATCGAGCTTGGAAAATGAATGACAATCGATTCCAATGACAGGAACATTAAATTTCTTTAAATAATCGAGATATTACGCAATCGATTTTTAATTTAATATTTGACAGTTGTATAGATTACTAGCAATACAGGTTTACTGATAAACAGGTTGCATAACTATTAGATATAAAATAAACCTTTATAATGAATATGAAAAAAAATCTACATTCCAAATTAAACTGAGATGGAGACAAGAACCAAGATTAGATTATATATAAAATTGCCCAAGCTGCTCTAAAATATTATATACATGTAATAAATAAGATAAGACGAATCTTAAAATTAACCCCCTTCCGAAAACAACTACACACGTTTCTCTACTATTTAAAATTTAATATTTGAAATACATAAACCTTACATAAGAATTAATTAGTGAAAGATACTTACCCATTTATTTTTGTTTTTCTACGGAGTAAAGAGCATAGCATACAATAAATATTTATTTTTAAGCTGTAACAGCTGGGTGTTTATCTGGTTGAATAGCATCACAAACTGGTACTCATTTTCCGTGATTTAATATCGTTTGGCAAAATTTTGGGTCTGTGTTTATCCTATCCACGATATTTTGATTGTGTTCTATAATATATATATTTATTCAAGGCAAAGAAGCCCGGCGAAGATTCTTTGATATTAAAGGGGCAAAAATAAATAACCTTGAAGGTGACAATGGATGACAGACTCTGGACTCTCGGGTTACACAGTTACACCAGGCTACACTGACAACCATAATAAATGCTCATAGCTTTACTCGAATAGCCATGTAGCATAAAGTTGTGTTTTATCAAATGTATTATACAGGTTTTTCCATTTCTGCACTTTTCGTTGACGATATATACGTGAAATATATCATTTTAAAAAATAATTTCTTCCTACAAGCAGTCTAAACTAATTTGGGTCTGTAGAGACCACAATAAAGAGGCCTACATACTCTTTTAAAGATAGTTGTCATTTGTCACAAATCCGAATTCAAAATTTGTAGGTATTTATAGTTTGTATCGTCTGTTATACTTTTATATTTGTAAAAATGACTTCTATTATTGAAAAATTACATGAATTAGAACAAAAACGAGATAAACAGGGATTCGAAACCTTGATGAATGGATTAAATGAAATCGAAGTAACTACATTCTTAATATCCTTAACAATTTAAATATACTCATTGTTTTAGCTCGTAGATCTTATTAAAGAGAACATATGCTCAGCAAATTTCATAGAGACTTGGAATTATGTTCTCAAATCATTTAAAGATACTACCGAAGATCACAAAAAAAGGATAAATTTAATTATCAACCTGCTAAACGAATTTGAAAACAAAGATCTACCTCAGTCTCGAATAGATGCCGTTTTAAATCGCTTAAATCTTGAATTACCGCATTTTAAATCAAACGATTTAGCAAAAATATGCAGTCTTTGCTTGGAACAAATTCAGTCAAAAAAATGTATAAAGTTTGTGTGGAAAGACTTATTACCTGAATTGTTAAATGTGTTGGTTCATAGAGAGACATTTACTTATGAAGAGCTAGATTACACTGGGGCAGAATACAAAACGGATTTTATAAATACTGTTTGTATGTCTTCTTGGTCTCCAGCAATAATAACTTCATTAACAACTTTGTTTATGTAAGTAAGGAACAATATTATTTACTGTTGTTTAATGTAGGTGGTGGTTCTAGTGGTATGTCTTTAACCAAAGATGAACATTTGAAGATTATTAATAAATTAGGGACCTATGTTGAAAAACTTATTCCTCAAGAAATTCCTGCTTTTATATATCAGTTACTGCGTTTATGTAAGCATCAGAATGGAAAATCTGTATTTTTAAAACTTCACCATTACTTTAATATAAGAATTTATCAAAATGTAAATAATCTAAATGAAGATTCACCTGATTCCGTGATTTTTGATTTAATTGGCAAGTATAACTACCTATAATAAATTCATTTTAAACTTAATAATATTCTAGAAACCGATAATAGGGATGCTATAGAAGCTGAAAGTACTGTCTTATATCATATTCATACAGCTGCTTCCATGGGATATGAATGCATTCAAGAATACTTAAATTCTTTAAAAAACATAGTAAAAGCACCCGAGTTTATTTTAAACCCTTTTCAACTCATGATACTCTTTACAATTTCAACAATATCACATTATGAAGAAACTGTTTATGATATTATAAGACCCTGTATAGTAAGATCATACAATGAAGATCAAAGAGCATCTCATTCTGCTTGGTTCAGAGAAATGGCACATTCTAAAAAGAAACCAGAAGAAGTATTGATGCAAGTCGTTCACTTTAGGTAAGTATTTGTTTTTTCAATCATGTAGCCACAACATAATTTTCCAGTTTACAGGATAGAGATTTGGTGCTCTCGGGACTGGTTAACTTTGCTTTTGTTCTTCTTGAAGTAGGATCTGCTCTGGGGAGAGATGTAATAGCAGAGAAGCAATGGAGCTTGGGAAATATGATTTTACTGAAAGTTATCAAACGTAAAAGACTTGTTGCTTCGACAGTTATTAAAACTCTTGGCAATCACGTTTATTCTAGACAAACTGTTTCACAATATATAGGTGAGTAAAATAAATGAAATATTTATTATTGTTGAGGGGGGTTTTTGTTTTTAGAATGTTTGTATATTTTGAGTCGGTCTATGCCGTTGGTTATGCTGGAAAATCAGAGTTGTGTAATTGAATTAATTGATTGCTTGATGCAAGTACAGTCTCAAGTAGCCGATCAGTTACTAGACACTTTAATTCCTTTGATGAAGGTATCGCCAAATATCAGGGATCATTTGATAATTTATTTAAGGAAATCACTGTATTCTAGGTAAGATTTATTGAATTGTTATAGTAATAATTTGAAAAGAATGTTTTTTCAGATCTGTGGAAACTAGGAAGATTGCAGTTAATGGTTTTTTAAAGTTAATAAAAAATTTGAAGATTTCCAATATTGCTGTTCTTAGTCAAAATAGTATGGGATCTTTTGCGTCTGGTCATTCGGTTTTTACGCAAATATCATTACATAAAAGCACCCAAAGCATCACTGCTAGCAATTTTAGTAACGAATCGTTATGTTTAGAAATTCTTAATATTCTTAAAAGATGTTTTATGCAACAAGAAAACGTTAGAGCTAAATTATACCAAGGTCTGTATGACGCAGTTTGTGTAAATCCACAACTGGGAATACCAGCTCTAGATGTAATTTGGTCCCATTTTAATCAATACTATATTATGGATGAAGAACAACTACCTCCTCTAAATTTTGATAAAATAGTGACATTAAAAGAGGCTCAGATGATTTTAGACGAACCTATCGGGAAGTTGATACACACTATCGGTTTAATTGTAACAAAACTTTTGGAACTTGAAGAAGAAAAAGAAAATAACACAGTTGTTAAATTCGTTAACGTCTTGGAGTCTTTATGTAGAAGATTGTCCAACTGTGAGTTGATTCATTTTGAACTGGTGAGTGAAAAAATCAATAATAATTATTTTTTATGTGAATATTATCTTTTGAATTACCAGGGGTGTCGTATATTTAGCAATAGTTTGATTTGTTAACGTCTAAGAGTCGCTAATAATTATATTAGCGGTAGCTGAAGGGTACAAAACCATTTTTTTTCCAAATTCTAGGATGATGGAACCGATCTGTTGGACATTTTACCGGAATCTCAGAAAAAAGCACATATTTTAACAGAAGTGATGAATACATATGAAGCTCTTATAGGCTACAAAATAAATTCATGGAATGTAGATTCCAACAAACAAGGGCAGATGGTGAATAGTCTATTCCAGGGTTATAGTAGATTGTTTCATTTTTCAAAGGTATTCAGCACTGAATGAATACAGGGTACACTTTATTTTGATTTCAATTGTTTTATTTCAGTCTCTTTCTAAACCAAAAAAAGCAGACTCGAAAAAGAAAGGAGCAAATAAAATCACTCAACCTACTCAATCTCAAACTGGATTAAAAAAAGATTCACAGAAATCGACCAGATCATTTCAAGTGCCCGATAGTATTTGGGATTTCGATACAACCAAAAAGGCTTTAAATTTATTACACGAGTAAGAGAAATTGAAAACTTAATTTTTTCAAATAAACAAATTTATCATTTTAGACCAAAATTAACATGGTCTACAATATCCGAAGCTAATATAGTTAAAACAAAAAAAGAACTACACCAACATGTAATGCAGGCTACTGTATTTTTAGTACGTACCGTTAAAAAACGAAAAGATTTAGAAACGCAAACGAAAAAATTTTACTACGATCACTTGACAGATGTAGCGACGATACTTTTTAGAAGAATCGTTCGAAGATTGAACGAATTCATCGATTTCGATTCGGTAACGGCAATTTTAGCTTTAGAATGCTTCGATTTGATCCTAAACGTTATTAACGTAAATTACAAACCCAATTTGCAGTCTTTCTTAAGCAAACTCGGTAAGTTTTTGAAAAAATAAATGTTATCATTAATATTTTCAACCTCCCCTCGTAATCTTGTTAACTGTCACTTTTGATATAACAACATAACCTAATTGTATTTGATATACCTATGACAGTTTCTGATGATAAAAATGAAGATATTGTAACATCCTTGAAGACCATAGTCGAAATTTATCAAAATATTTTCGAAAATGGCGACGAAGAAGCTGGCGATGATGCGGAATTGAAGAAACTATCTTCAATTGCAATCAACACTTTAAGTTCGTTAACGAATCTTTTTCCAATCGGTACTACTTCCTTATCAGTGCAGGTATTATTATTATTATTATCGATCGGTACAGTAAACTTTGCCACCTTTGGAAATAGAAAAAAAATAATTTCCTTGGGTCGTGGAGTTTACAGCTACTGAAATTGTGTTTCACCGGTTTGACTCAAACTTTTTAGATGCTGGAATGGTTAAAAAATTTCGCTTACAATAATATGTTAACGACCAAGAATTCTGCTTCGTTTATTAACCTACTTTTTGAGACTCACATGAAATATAAAGTCAGTTTGACGTTATTTGAGAATATTTCAGTAAGCCTTGGCGATATTTTTGGGGTTATCACAGAGGTAAGTCTGCGTCTAACAATATAGACCGTTTTCCTATTTGTATCGACTTTTTTTTATTAGGAAGAACATACAAGTGAAACTTTCAAGATTGTAAATGAAGCAACTGTCAATAATATACTGTTATCTTTGTGTAGCTCTTTAAAAACAGTTTTAGAAGATATTGACGCGGTTGTGGTAGGTTTAAAATCTGAATACTACATTTTAAGTTATCCTGGTGAAGAGTCGAACGAAAATAGTAAGTTTCCCACTCTATTTTATTTTTTAAGTTGTTGAAAATTTCAATTTTTAGGAAAAGAAAAAATGAAGACGAAAGAACGCGGAATATGTTGTCAGTTATGTTTTGTTGTTACCATTTTAACTAATTTAACCAATCTTCTAATTCCACCTGGAAATTTATCCGAAGCTATTTTTAAGAACGTAATTTTGTTGTTTAGTACACTCAATTCTTTAACAAAGTATTTTAACACCAGGTCCTCCAAACTTAATCTCGTTTTTCAAGGCGCTAGGTATATTTATATATAAGCTAAATTTTTTTTATTTGGACTCTGCAATTATTTATTTTTTAGATTCGAAAGATTGGTGAAATTAGCTGGTAAACAGCTAGCCCCAGCTATCTACAAGTTCATTCCACATTTGGAAGAATACCAAAAAGAAGAAACTAATAATAAATCTGCTGATATTTTAAAATCGAAACTACTTCGTGAAACTAAACTGTTACCAAAAACTATATACGAAATGGAGCAGTTCAGTAAAAGTATAATTCAACTTTCTAATAAGACGAGAATGGATATGTCGAAATATATGACACAAGGTACAGTTAGAGACTTCAGAATTATGGGTTTAAATGAAGCTTTGAATGGAGAACAGGAAGAAACTGAATCTGTTATGGATGAATCCAGATCCAGTCATGACAATTCTAGAATGAGTCATGATGAATCGAGAACAAGTCATGAGGAAAGTGGAGATGAAGAAACGAGTAAACCTCCAAAGAAGAAAGTAAAATTGTAAAGTGTAATTTTTGTTTGTTATAATAATAAAAGTTATTTTATTATAAATCAGCTTTTCCTTTAAAAATGAATACCCATTCCATATTCCAGACAAAAAAATTTAAACTATTGTATATTATACTGATCAGTCTTAAACTTTATTTGATAAAAAATATAATATAACAAGTTACGACACTGATTATTATAAATAATACAAAACTTAGTTTCAACTGAACAACCTGTAAGTAAGTATAACATATATAGAAATTTAACAATGTTATTAAAAGGTTTTAACTATATCTGATATTGGCAAAAGTAAAAACCCTTTAAATAATAAACCTGAAAATATTGGAGGTAAAGGTTATATATAAAAAATTGTTTAATCTGTAAGAGGTTACTTAGCTGAGGTATCGGTTGTTCAAATTCAAATGAATGCCCTAATATCGAATCATCACAATAGTTTATGCTACAAAATCCAGAGGTCTGTTAAATCCGCCTTTCCTATTCATGTATTGTCTATATTTTCTTTTAAGTATAACATGTACAGCTCCTGCATCGTTTCCACCAACTTTTTTGCCTTTTGTTGTATCAAAATTACAGAATCCCATCATTCTCATCATTTCTTGCTCTTCTGCAGTTTTTCCTTCCAAATCTGCTGCTGTAACTACTGGTCTTTCAGGTAATGAATTTCGTTTTCTTCTCCTGTCTGTTGGTGATCTAAAATACATTTACGCAGCCATGTACACTCGATTATTAAATGTTATATAAAAACATTCCAATTTCCAACCAACTATATTTCCAAAGATGTGGTAATAAAATGTCATAAAAATATCACTCACCTAGACCTTGAACGTGAGAACCTTCTTTCACCCCTTTCGGAAGAATGGCGTCTCCTTTCCCTGTCGCGCGACCTATCCCTGGATCTCTTGCGTCTATGTCGTTCCTTATCCTTGTCCCTATCTCTGTCCCTTTCTTTATCTCGTTCTCTATCTCTATCCCTTCTTCTACTTGGACCAGGAGATTTTGACCTACTTCTTCCCATTTTCTTAACTAAAACATTGGAAAAAATGAATATCTATAAACAGGATATGTATTAAACACATTAAAAAATACTTTAGATCAAAAAACAACAAAAAATTCTTTTTTTACCATATATTTTTAACGATTTTTATTTTGACATTAATTCACTGCATAAAAATGTCGGAAAATACTAATTTTAGTTGTACTTTTTTACGCGAAGCGCTGATGATCAAGTAATATGTTAAGAATGGAACAAGGAAAATAGAATCTTAAAGAACGTTACCAAAAGGTTCAGAATTGCATAAATTAGATTCGGTTGTGGCGAGGAATAAAATCATGTTGCCATACTTCTGCAAAAAGTATTTTTTCTTTATTAATAGCACCATTTAAGTACTGAAACTACTAGATATTTTTCTGTACCAGCTGAAAACAATATTGTGGTATTTGAATAAATTTTTATTCATACACAATGACGAAAAAACATAAACTCAACCTGTTTATTTTAAAAAATAATTTGATTGACCACTGACTTTTTCCCCCAAGTCGATTATTTTAAAAAAAGTTATAATCTTTAATATTAATAATTATAACTTAAGACCATAAGAATTAAATTAAAAGATTTAAAATATTTTATTTTATTCATTTTTATGATTTTTACTGTTTTTCTCGAAGCGACAACATTGTAATTATTGAATTATTTTTGGTTTTCAATTGCGCCAGCGCAGCAGAGCAATTCATCAAGATCAGAGGTGTTTGGTGCTTGCAAAGAGCAGAGTGGTGTATGGAGAAAACTGGTATGGGTACGCGGATTGAATGACTTTATGTGCTAATCTGTAAATATAAGTGTTTTATTTAAAGTTAAATACTAAAGCTGTATCCATTTATTGGCTAAATTGTATTTGTGATATCGTTAGACTGCATGAGGCGTATCCTGTTGAAGCATCAGTGATTAGTTTTAACACCTATCAAATTATTGGCGGAGCAATCGCCGATCGAGTCCCTGGAGAATCGTTCTAAGCGGTTAATAATCATTTTGGTTTTAAAAAGTAATACGGTAAGTTTTTAAAAACTATTAACATTAGAACTGTTGCTAATCATACATAACTACTTACTTATTTACGGTTTTGATTTTGACATGTTCCATCAGGGGTGTGTCACTTCACCTGTATACTCATCCACAATATTCGGTTCCCCTACTTTTTATTTGTTACAATAGACTAATTTACAAACTTATTTAATAAGTAATTCAATCGATTCAATGGTCTAGACGTAGAAATTAGGCCACTAACTTGACTTTAGACTTTCAACATCGGAAGATACGAAAAATCTGATCCTAAATACTTTTTAATGGTTATTGAAATGAAATTTAAGCATATTGCAACCTTCCTATAAAGAGAAACTTATTTTCGGACAGTTTTTTAATGGAGGTTACATTATCAAATTGACTTATGTATAGATGATGATCTCATCTTAACATGAATGCTGTTTAGTGTGTACAGTTGCACAAAGGTGTTGGTTGAATTAAACATTATCATTTATTATGTTATATAATTTGAGTGCAATGATCAGTTTTAAACATATAGATAACAATTATTGATAATTCTTACAGTTGTTGTGTTGGTAACCTTTTTGTAAAATATTTTTATTTACAAGAAAAGTTGTTTTGTTATTTCATTTCAGACTACATAATTCCTTATCTCAATGTTTTATACAACCCATCAGGTTGGTAGTGTTGTCACATTATAAATTATGCAGTTCCACATTTAACTAAGATTGAAAATCATTATTTTTTAAATATTTCTCAGTTAATACTATAAATTTGAGTTCAACTTTTTTTTCATAACCTCTCCAATGAAATGTCACATGATTCTCTGTTATATTTACAAATAAACATAGGATAATAATATAACAAATATTTTATTATTCAATATGATTCTATAGTGAAGTTAGTTGATGGTTGTTTATTTCATTCCAATGAATAATTGACAAGTTCAAATCAATTATATCAAAGGCAATTAATATGTATATCTAACCTTGAGGAGTAACAAAATATGTATATTAGTAAATCATCAATCAATAATTGAAAATCTTTTCTTGTAGCCAACTAAAAATGTTCCCATTTTACTTATATTATAACCATACACTTAAAAGCAAAATGAACCATATCTCATTAACTTATAATCTTATCTACGATACAAATTTAATTTTCATAGAGTAAATAAGATATATTTATCATATGAAATGGCATTATTACCAGGCTTTTTTTATTTAACTGACATAAAACTCTTTCCTGGAGTACTTATATTATTAACAAATTTAAAAACAGTATGTCAAGTTCACAAGAAGGTAGTAAGTTTTTAATTTAGTTGAGCTTCCAGTATAAGGAAATAAATGAATAAAAACATTACCCCACTTGTGAATTCAATCAGTGTACATAAAAAAAACAAGTTTTAATGGCAAAAGAAATGTAAATGTGAAGAAAATACCTAGTTCATCTTTTGATATATTGTTTGGAGCTTCATCTTTCCAGGCACTGGCCACGAATCCAAAGCTTAGACAAGACATCGTAGCCTATTATGTCAACATGACAGCAAACAAACTAAAGATGCTCTCTGAAGAAAGTTTGACAAGACAACCGGAAGAAGTTTTTGACATAATATGCAAATTAGGCGAGGGCTCCTATGGAAGTGTCTTCAAAGCACTCCATAAGGAGTCTGGGAATATAGTGGCCATCAAGCAAGTACCTCTGGATACTGACCTTCACGAGATTATAAAAGAAATATCGATAATGCAACAATGTGATAGTCCTTATGTGGTTAAGTATTATGGTAGTTATTTTAAAAACACGGATCTTTGGATAATCATGGAATATTGTGGAGCTGGATCTGTTTCTGATATAATAAGACTGAGAAAGAAGACTTTGAGTGAATGTGAAATTGCTACTATATTATCAGATGCTCTAAAAGGTTTGGAATATCTTCATGCAAATAGAAAAATACACAGAGATATAAAAGCAGGGAATATTCTATTGAATACCGATGGGCATGCTAAATTAGCTGATTTCGGAGTGGCAGGGCAGCTTACTGAAACTATATCTAAACGTAATACAGTTATAGGGTCACCATTTTGGATGGCTCCGGAAATAATATTAGAAATAGGCTACGACTGTGTAGCAGATATTTGGAGCATTGGGATTACTGCTTTGGAAATGGCTGAAGGTAAACCTCCTTATGCGGATATTCATCCAATGAGAGCAGTGTTTATGATCCCTACTAAACCACCTCCATCTTTTCGAGATCCAGACAGATGGAGCGCTGAATTTATAGATTTCGTCAGCGTTTGTTTAGTAAAAAATCCTTGTGATAGAGCTTCCGCTACGGATCTAATCCATCACGTTTTTTTACAAAAATCCAAAGGACCCAGTGTCTTGAGTCAGATGATATCGGAAGCTTGTGAAATTAGAAAAAATCAAAAATACACCAGAATGCCTTTGGTTGGTGCAATACTCGAACAAAACGAATCTGAAGCTACTCTAGTTCCTAATAAAGTACCCAGCCAGAGCGGTACTATGATAACCGTGCAATCAGATTTAGGTACGATGGTCGTTATAAACAGTGACGATGAAGATATAGAAGGAACCATGAAATCGCCAGAAGTTAGAAAATACAAACCTCCGTTTTTAGAACACTTCGACAAAACCCAAACGGAAAAAGACAAATCGAACGCCAATAGAGAATTTTCTTTAGCCCAACTAGGTGCTGCTTGCTCTTCTACTGCAGGTCCTTCTGTAGCTCAAAGAGTATCTGCACACGAACCTTTAGATGTAAAATTAGAACGAATCAGACCGGAAGATTGTAATTTTAATTTTCTCAAAGATCTCAACTACGACGAATTAAAAGAGAGATTCGAATTGTTGGATGCAGCGATGGAAAAGGAAATCGAGGAACTGCAGAGGCACTATTCTCTCAAGGCTCAACCGTTGGACAATGCCATACATATCAAAAGAGAAAGGAATAGAAATTTTTAGGGTTATAAAAATGCGATTATTCTTGTATTCAGCTTAATTTTTTTTATTTATTAAATGGAACAGTGGATTTGCGCCTCATTTTTATACACTTTAGAATATCAATTTTTTAAATTGAGTAAAATTTGATCTGATTTAAGGTGCGTCTTAGCACTTAATGTTTAATGGACCATGAATAGTTCCATTGCATAAAATCGTTGTCTATAAATAACAACTTCCTAAGTGGCATCGATTTATAATTACAACGGTATTTACAAATACTATTAATATACAGTATCATGATTAAATACGAATCATTGTAATGAAAAAATAAATAAGAAAGGTCTTAAAACATATTATGACGCAACCTGTAGCGCATATAACGGCCAAAAAAGTGACTAAAATCTTGTCAATGAAGCTTATGCCTATGCTCGTGTCTTTTTACATGGCGTTGGTTGTAAACATGTTTCAGTTATTTAATATTCATTTAAAACCGTTGGTGTCTTTTTACATTATTCTTTTTGGCTATCCTACATTAGTGCATTATATATCACAGGATTCATTATTATAGGTAAGTTTGAAGATTCGTTTTTTTTTACATATTTGAGGTTAGGTTTTCACAAGAATTTAAAATAAGATTGTTAACACTTATACCCATTATAAACCATATTAGTGGTATACACACGTTAGCTAAAATCAAAATATATTGTCCAATGGATTTTTATTTGTGGATCTTTGAGTTCTTGATTCTTGCCTTAATTAGTATACCTACTTCTGCAATCACCTGGAATGAATACCGCGAAGATAGTTTTGGCTGCAATTTCTTTAACTTTAAATAAATAAATAGAAATTCAACCACTAGTATGATGGCGACAGGTTTTTAAGTCACTTGATGAGAAAAACAATCTTATTGTAGGCTAAAAGAAGCTTTTTTCACGTCGGTAAGGGGTATTTGAAGTACCTATTTACAGATGTGTAGAGACGCCATAACTATTCTAGAAATGTATTTTAAAAACGTAAATTTCTCCTTTAAAAACTTTATTTTTTCAAGAAACAACATTTTTCGGATAAAGCTTATACGTTCTTTGTTGGTATATCCAGTTGATAAAGAACGGGAAGTGGTTATGAGCTGCAATCAATTGTTGGTTATCCTGTTATACTATCGACTGTAAAATCGACAATAATGATTTTCGTTTTCTTGGTTTATCTTTAGGTAGATTTCCATGGGTGTAGATAGATAAAAACACTTTCAAACGTCTTCCGGAACGAACTAGATTAAATTTCATTGAGAAAATTAAAGTCTAATTCATAAATTTGGTTTTTAATTTAAAATGACTAAATATAATTATTTAAGTAACTTGTAAAATGGAAAAAGTAACGGACACTAAAAGTACCCGGTATTGGTTTTTTTAGAGAAGGTATAAAACGGAAAAAGTATCCTCCTATCGATGTAAAATGTCATCGACCTTATTCCTTCATCGAACAATCCGTCTATCTATCGTTTCGTGTAATACCGAGTTACGAACGTCGACCACTACCTAACAAATAATGTTCTTGACTTACCGCCGCAAGTAATATACCGTAAAAAAACTGAATAAGTAATTTTCCATTTCCAAAGTATCTTACAATCAAAATATTTAATAGACCAGTCAGTATCAGCTCTCCATATTTACGCTCAATATTGAAACTAATTATTTTAAAAATGTCGTAGGTACCTCAAGACGTGAAAAATATTGAATTGGTCAATTTTTTTATGTCATATCCTGTTAAATGGGCTCGTCATGTTAATGTTATTGTATTTTAGTGGGGTACCTATACCTAGTGTTGCTACGGGTGGACAAGTTTCTACTTTTTCGCCATGAATTAACTTGTACCATAAACACTGTACTACCAAAATCAAACGTTCTCAAATAGACTGTAATCTTGAGCTTTTTATTTTATATTACCAGAATAAATTTCCGAGTATTTAATTGCATGTTGACACGTTCTTATACAAAAAACGTTAAACTATGATTAATATTTTTACAGTTACTTTGGTGAAAAAAAAAAATAGAAAAACTGTTATGGATATAAACCTATTTTTAAAAGACAATTATACAATTTGGTAAATTACGGGTCTGTCAAAATATCTAACGGAAAAAATTTCTTTTCAAACAAAGAAATTATACGTTTTAGTTTCTTGTTAAATTTCTCGTTTGAGTAAAGCAGACGTTTTAAGTATTGTTGGGCATAAAACGAGTTCATTTCTGTCTTTCACGATCGTGTTTTTGTTGTTGTGTGGGTGTTTGAATGGCGAACAAGTTTTTGTCTCTTGAAATTATAAAGTTTTGATCGGCTATTATACGAAATTGTAGTGTAATGAGAAATTTTCTAGTCCTTGGAAATATTGATTCAAAAATTCATTCAAATTTGTAATATACATCGATCGGTAGCTATTCCAATGTTGAAACTATCGAATTATTTCAGTTTGAAGTTTTTTGTTTATCACCACCCTTACTTTGACAATTTATAAAATGGAAACCTTTTCATTGTAGATTTTTTTCCTAGTAGATTCGCATTTTGAAAGCTCTGTCAAAATTTCAGCTCAATTTTTACACTTTTGTGGTTTGTACGATTGTTTAAAAAATTCTTTACAATCTTTTCCTTTCATAAAAAAAACTGTGTGTGCCTACCAGTCGATTTCTCATTCCAAAACCCCCCAAATTTTCTAAGGAAAAATATATTTGTTATAAATTTTGACTCAAAAATCCATTCCAATTTGTAAAATTTCCACTTGAATCGATTGATAGCCATTATAATTGAGTTATTAGTTCAATAACTATGCGATGTATTAGGTACGTTCTTTTTGATGGTGATCTCAGATCAATTCAGTTAATGTGATCTGAGATTAAGTGAAAAAGATTTAAAATATAAGACAGCATCTAATGTAGTAATTCTTTCCATAATCCCATAGATAACATTCCCTCAAAACCAAAGAAAATTATACAGTGTGACCCATTTTGTTTGGAAGCACCCCTATAAAATCCGCATTTTTCAACCGATTTTGATTTAGTCTTTTTTGTTAGATTCAGTATCAAAAACAGAATTTGAGCACAAATTTTCATACCATAATAGCTATTTTCAAGGCCCTCTACGTTAATTTTTCTTTGCCAAAAAAGACGAAAGTATATTAGGCATTTTTTTTTCTAAAATATGACTACACCACTGGATTCGGAATCATCACAAATGTATACTATCAAAATTTTTTTAAAAAAGTTTTATTAACAACAAAGTTATCACTACATGAATTTGGAAAAAGTTGTTTTTTAATTAATTTTTTACTAAGAATGTAGGCACATTTTAAAAATGGCAACATGGTAAAGAAAAACTAGGACTCAAACATATTGCACTGTAAAAATTCGAAGCCGAAATTTTAAAAGACAGGATAATAGGTCCATTCTTTTTTGAGGGTAACATGAATGCCAATAACTTCTTGGAAGGTGAGTTATCCGCAGTGATTGACGAACTGCCACTAGCAGAAAGAAGAAATTTGATATTTCAGTAAGATGGTTGTTCTGTACACTATTCTAGGATTGTCAGGCAGTGGCTTAACGAAACATTTCCAAATGGTTGGATAGGTCGCGGTAGCGAGTTAATCGAATGGCCTCCTAGATCGCCCGATTTAACTATATTGGATTTTTATCCGTGGGGTCTTTTGACACAAAAAGTGTATAAGACACGTCCAAGGAATAGAGCAGAACTGTGTGACAGAATACGACAGGCGTGTGCTGGAATAAATAAAAAAGCGCTAAGACATAGTCGCAAACGATACGAAAAATGTGTGGAAATTAACGGAGGTCTGGTCGAGGCTACAAAAATGTAGAATTAAATTATTATTAAGTAGTTTAATAATCAAAATATATTATTTGGTGTTAATTTGTATTTTCGTCACATCAGCACAATTGTACATTACTCTCAGAAGCTATAACTCCAGAACGGGTTAAGGTATCGGCTTCGAATTTTTACAGTGCAATATGTTTGGGTCCTAGTTTTTGTTTACCATGTTGCCATTTTTAAAATGTGTCTACATTCTTAGTAAAAAATTAATCAAAAAACAACTTTTTCCAAATTCATGTAGTGATAACTTTGTTGTTAATAAAACTTTTTTTATAAAATTTTGATAGTTTACATTTGTGATGATTCCGAATCCAGTGGTGTAGTCAAATTTGAGAAAAAAAAATGCCTAATATACTTTCGTCTTTTTTGGCAAAGAAAAATTAACGTAGAGGGCCTTGAAAATAGCTATTATGGTTTGAAAATTTGTGCTCAAACTCTGTTTTTGATACTGAATCTAACAAAAAAGACTAAATCAAAATCGGTTGAAAAATGCGGATTTTATAGGGGTGCTTCCAAACAAAATGGGTCACACTGTATGTATTTTCGACTCGGGTCTAACTGATACCCCTGCATAGCATTATGCAGCATCGGTGAAGTGAGCTGAGATTAACTGATTTCTCATTCAAAAAATTGTTATCTTCTACAAATTTGCTTAAAACAGTAACCGCAAGTTTTGGTTGATACATGCAAAGTTTTAGCAATAGACCAATTACATTTCGATTTGATAATGCCCGAGTTGTATTATCATTGACACGCCAGCGTTCATTCAACTCCGTTCTAAAACAATACCCTTGTGTGTATACATGGTATCGAGAAACAAAAAAAGGGGCGAGGGTAGAATTCTGGAAATTTGAATTGTCTAGAAATAAAAATATCCGACGTTTGTTAGTAATACTAGTGTTGATGTTGGACAAACTTTGAATGAAATAGAATATAAAGAAATTTATTTATTATTTTCAAATGATGTTCATCCTGTAAAAAATAATTTTATTACACTGTAGTCGGAAAGTAACTTGTTACGTGCTGCACATCTTTATAAGGTTAAAATACCGAGTCGTTTTTATTTGCCAATAGCCAGTAGTTATGAGACCGTTGTCCCAGTTTTACTACCTTTTTTTTTTATTTTTACACCGACACAAAATGACTTGCAATTTTAACGTTAAATTTTTCCCGCAACTAAAACGGAAATTAAAGTTCCAGTTTAAATTATTCTAAAATGAATACATTTCCATAAATCCAGTTAACGTGCACGTTTCTGTTTGGACCCTCACTTTGTGGAATGTGCACATATTAATATTACGAATGAAACTAAATGTTTCAAATTAATGTATTTAATGAAAATATATGAAAAATCTAAGATATTTTATTGATAATTATTTCGATATTGATATGATTTTTCCTTTTTTTTCCAAGTTCATTTATTTAAATCAAATTATTAATCCTTTCAAAACAAATACGTAACAAATTACGAATTATTTTTTCATAATTTCTAATTATAATCATCACGACTATTAATAGTAATTCCAAATGTAATAAATTCAAATAATCTCCTATTAAAATTTGTTATCAGAATGGCAAATATTACACAAATAATATTCTTTGTCAGAGCATTTATTACAGACAGTTTTTTTTACCCATGTGAAACTTCACAGAATCTTGGCGGGACAAAAACGACCCGGCGGCAATTCTAGGTAAAAAAGTTTCACGGCCTTGTGTAGAGAAAAAGTTATAACATTTCTTTTTATTGAAATATCTATGGAAAGTGTGGATTCACCCTCGTATAAACCTTCTTTGGAGCTTAGGCGGATATTAAAAAGTCAAAACGACAATTTGATGACATAATAATTACAGCCTATTTTGTTGGAACGTTTGTGGTAAACTACAACAACAAAGAAAATTAAAAATTCCGTTCTAAAGGTAGTTATTGTTAAAAAAACTTCAGCGTAATCACGAAATGTAAACCGTAGCATTTAGATGACATTCTGGTATTTATAATTAACTCAGTATGGATTACATTATCAGTTTTTAGTTTCACCGATTATCACGTCGGTAATTATAATATTTATCTGGTGCAGACATGATTCTATACACGATGTCCCTTTTTCTACTCTAGTATATTCTTTAAAAAAAACTGAATTTTAAGGCGAATGAACTTGAGCATGTAATCGATTCCAAAGCATTTTTGATTTGGTCGATTTTCTTCCTGCGTGTGTAACATTTAGAAAAATGAAAAAAGTAAAAAAAAACAACTAAATCTCGACTCACGGAATTTGTTGTTTGGCATCTGTCCAAAATGATATCTGACGGTGGGATTTTTTTTTTGTAGGTATCTGAATTTAACGGATGACGAAGACGTCTATTGACATTTAATACGTGTAATCGCTACTTCTTCTTCTCAACAAAATATACACTGACCGTAAAAAAATCCGGCTACCAAAAATATTCACAGATTTTTAAGTGTTGACGATGTTTTTTACTGTGGAATGCAGCAAATGTATCACACCTATTGTAGTTCTATATCCTAGCGAGTGTTTTACGTTTCAATTTACCTCAGTATTGCACTTTTGAAAATATTTAAAATATTTAAATATTTTTACGATCAGTGTATTATCATAAAATTCACTCCTTTAATGTTAAATAATAAAAAAAATACCAAATCTCGTGCTGGCGTACAAGTAACAGCTTTTAAAGATTATCACATCTAAGGCCAAGGTCAAATTCTAGGTTGTCGGTCGGCAGTATCTCTAAACAAAATTAATCAATGTAAATTTGAATTTCTTATTGATATATAATTTGGAATAGTAATTTGTAGTATTACTTATTTTATTTACGGAAAACAATAAATAATCATTAATTTTCTATTTCGAAACTACACTGTCAAAAGTCTTCCGGTGACGCCATCTAGGTGCTTTTTATTTTATTTCAAAGTATCGTGAGCTCTGACCTTGATCAGATAGTACTAATTTGATATTTTTAGTCTAAAGCCACCTTCAAAAATTACTGGAATAGCAATAAGAATAATGTAAAAGAATATCCCATTTATCTTTACATTCTATTTTTATTTATTTATCATACAAATCCTCCCTTAGGGTTTGCCAGGGAAGGGCTTGTTTTTATATCAACTTTTTTTTCCTATCAGAAGGTGTAGTTTACTCTGGTTGAACATTCTGTGTGACATCCAGACTATTTTTAACCTAATTAGTTAAATAGATAGTTGTTGTTTTCGATAATAAGGGTGCGAGCACGAGTAACACACAAGCACGTAACATGACACACCAAATTATATAATCTCATTTACAGGAAGAACATTGACCCGTTAATCTCGTACATAAACTTTTTAATGTCCTGCTTAAAAGCGATGACATCCTTCATCTAAAGTAGTACTGTAATTTTTATTGGTAATCAGATCCAATGTTCCACTTTCTATACAGATTTAAGATTTTTGTAGGGATTTCCTAATTTAAAGGGTCTAACTAGAGGATTTCCATGTAAAGAAGTGTCGGAAAGAACCACGCGTTGAGACAAAGGTTCATAAACGTCATTATAATGGGAATTTAGAGCAAATTAGGTAGCAAATGATACGGTGACAATACATTTTATTTTAGAACATTCCAAGCAATCAGAGCTTCCTGTATCTCATTAACGAAAAAAGTATCACATAATGTTATCGACCATATTTCAGATTATTTTACGTACTCTGTATCATCACAAAACCATCTAATAAAACTTTTTTTACTAAAAACCAACTCTGTATTATAATGTGTAATAGGCATATCGACACGTTTCGTTTACTTCCAAGTATGATGCATGAAATATATCTGCCAATGACTAACACAAAGAAAAGTGTCAACTAAAATCGCAGTTATAAAAGAATACGGAGGAGAGGCGAATTTTTCTAAAAGCCGGCTCGCCTTTTGCAAAGTTTGTTGAACCCTTTCAAATTTTCTTCTCATATAGAAAGATTTAAAAAAAATCTTATCTTTATGCAACAATTTACATACAGTAGAAACGGTGGAAGTTTACCATCACGTGACGTACCGCATTTTTGAGGTTATGCAAGTTTAGTTTATTGTCTTGTTTTTAGCGAATTTTTGGATTGAAAGAAGTGTATTTATTGTTAAAATCAGTTCTTGTAAGAACCTACGAATAAAATACATTCTCAACTTGTCAACTTTGACATTTCATAACACCTAAAATGCCGTGAGACGGGAATATTACAATACTTATTTAATATTAATATTAATTTTGGACTTTGTAACTTATTCACCCAGTATATCGATACTTTTAATAAATATGTCGATGTTAACCATATAAATAAAATAAAAACAATTAAAAAAGTTGAATTTCTCATTTAATTAAAGGCCGACCGTTGGAATATTAGTCATAACCATTATTTCTATTGAGTTGACAGAAGTTTTGATTTGATTCACATTGTTGCTGACGTAACAGTCACGTGATGATAAAGCTCCACCGTTTCTACTGTAGATAGGTACTAAAAATTTTAATAATTTGGAGTAGTTGAAACTGAATTTTTCTCCTTTTGCTAATTTTGTCATTGGCGTTTTCTACCTGTTTTACCGAATTCATAAATTAACTAAGATTAAAGGTAGGTATACTGGCGGACTTTTTTTTAATTTATGGAACATTTAATCTTTCTACGTAGAAGATTCAGTATCTTGTAATTTATGAGGAAAGATAAGGTTGATTTTGTAGAAAATGTTCAAATTTATATCAAAACGAATTTGCATTCAAAAATGCAATCTCTAGTTTTGAATTGTAGTTTAAATTATCATTTTACTGGATTTCAAACAGTACCTACGTATGAATATCATACCAGTCGGGCGAGTGGGTTGGGAAAAAAGTAGTGCCATTTCTAGCGTCGATGTAAAGTAATAAAAAAGCTGTTAATAGGTTTCCTGGGCAACGACGCACCACGACCTCTTATCGACCCTCCGGACTGTTGCTGGTGCATGTAAACTTCGTCGTGCTGATGCCAAATCACCGGAAAATAAGGAATTCTCAGTCAATTCACGCTATGTAAATTAATAATAGGCTTTTTTAAAGACACTTTTAAATCCTGGTTGAAAAAAAGGATAATAATTGTTTGTATTAGATTTTTTTTTGATTCTACAACTGAAATCGTATAAACTACAAATTATGCAATAAATACACATTATTTTAATACCTGATTTCACGGTTGCTTACATTGTAGGATAATTATAGTAATAAACAAAAGAAAGTGTGCGAATATTTTTTTTAATTAATAAAAGTTTGTTCATTTGGCGATAAAAATATTATTTTATTTCAAAACTGTCGATTACATGCTTGAATTGAGGTTAAAAATAGCGTTTTATAGTTTTCTTAAAAATAACTGCTGAAATTAAGTAGCGTCCTTGTGGAAAGGGATAAGGATTTTTTTGTTGTATTTACGTCTGCATCACATCCGTCTGTTTTTGGTCTAAGTTAATTTTTAAATTCATTTTGATATCTCAAAAAGGGTTGAAATTAAAAAAAGATCTGGAAAGAGGAAGAAAATTTATTAAAAAAAAAGCTTAGACTCCCTGAACTCGTATCTCTATTATTTATAATTTGAATTCAACGTTGAAAATGGGTCATTTTCGGTTAAATAATTGTTAATTTAAAAATTTGAAAAGAGTATGGTGTTTTTTGAACACTTGCAGTTGGAAAAAATTCTTAAAGTTAATTAAGCAATTGATAATTAACAAAATGTTTGAATAATTGTTTTAAAAATGTTTCCCGTCATGGAGCCCATACTTAACAGGATCACGTCATAGTAGTTTAAAAAATTTCAATACTTTGTTATAATAAAACTTGAAAGTTCCAGAACAACCGGAAGTGTCATGTCTGTCCAAATATTTTCTATGAATTAAACAAAAGTTGTGACCCATATTTCATAAAATTCGTGTACATTTTTGAAAAACATTTTGTTTTATCCTTAGTACAATTTTATTTTTAGAATTCATAAACAGTCGGATGAAAAATTATCCAATATATCGAAGGTTCCTTTCAACAAACTGATTCATACAATTTGAACTAATTTTGTATAGCTTTGTCTATTTGTATTTCTGTAAAAATACCAATGATTAAGTTGGTAAACAAAAATAATCGTAAACATGACAGCCGTATTCGTTAGTCATTAAAATTTTTATCAAGATAATTCCTTTTAAGTAATACATTTCGTTGAGAATACATTCCATTGTGACGTGTCAATGTAATAATAATAATGAAGGGAAGGCTGAACCTCGAAAATGTTGAAAATATTTTAACTGTCTTTCACTAGATAATTATTTTTGTTTTTGAATAAACAATTTTATCTATTTAAATAATATAACAAACAAAAGGAACGGGTAATAATGGGAAAAATAATTATATATTTCAACTTTTGCAGACATTATGCTGGTTAATTTTGTAAATTTACTATTTTATACAGTGTGACCCATTTTGTTTGGAAGCACCCCTATAAAATCCGCATTTTTCAACCGATTTTGATTTAGTCTTTTTTGTTAGATTCAGTATCAAAAACAGAATTTGAGCACAAATTTTCATACCATAATAGCTATTTTCAAGGCCCTCTACGTTAATTTTTCTTTGCCAAAAAAGACGAAAGTATATTAGGCATTTTTGTTTCTCAAATTTGACTACACCACTGGATTCGGAATCATCACAAATGTAAACTATCAAAATTTTATAAAAAAAGTTTTATTAACAACAAAGTTATCACTACATGAATTTGGAAAAAGTTGTTTTTTGATTAATTTTTTACTAAGAATGTAGACACATTTTAAAAATGGCAACATGGTAAACAAAAACTAGGACTCAAACATATTGCACTGTAAAAATTCGAACCCGATACCTTAACCCGTTCTGGAGTTATAGCTTCTGAGAGTAATGTACAATTGTGCTGATGTGACGAAAATACAAATTAACACCAAATAATACATTTTGATTATTAAACTACTTAATAATAATTGAATTCTACATTTTTGTAGCCTCGACTAGATCTCCGTTAATTTCCACACATCTCTCGTATCGTTTGCGACTATGTCTTAGCGCTTTTTTTTATTTCATGTGGCGTTATTCCAGCACACGCCTGTCGTATTCTGTCACACAGTTCTGCTCTATTCCTTGGACGTGTCTTATACACTTTTTGTGTCAAAAGACCCCACAGATATAAATCCAATATAGTTAAATCGGGTGATCTAGGAGGCCATTCGATTAACTCGCTACCGCGACCTATCCAACCATTTGGAAATGTTTCGTTAAGCCACTGCCTGACAATCCTAGAATAGTGTACAGACCAACCATCTTACTGAAATATCAAATTTCTTCTTTCTGCTAGTGGCAGTTCGTCAATCACTGCGGATAACTCACCTTCAAGAATTCCATGAAGTTATTGGCATTCATGTTACCCTCAAAAAAGAATGGACCTATTATCCTGTCTTTTAAAATTTCGGCTTCGAATTTTTACAGTGCAATATGTTTGAGTCCTAGTTTTTGTTTACCATGTTGCCATTTTTAAAATGTGTCTACATTCTTAGTAAAAAATTAATTAAAAAACAACTTTTTCCAAATTCATGTAGTGATAACTTTGTTGTTAATAAAACTTTTTTATAAAATTTTGATAGTTTACATTTGTGATGATTCTGAATCCAGTGGTGTAGTCATATTTGAGAAAAAAAAATGCCTAATATACTTTCGTCTTTTTTGGCAAAGAAAAATTAACGTAGAGGGCCTTGAAAATAGCTATTATTGTATGAAAATTTGTGCTCAAATACTGTTTTTGATACTGAATCTAACAAAAAAGACTAAATCAAAATCGGTTGAAAAATGCGGATTTTATAGGGGTGCTTCCAAACAAAATGGGTCACACTGTATATTTCAACTTTTGCAGACATTATGCTGGTTAATGTTGTAAATTTACTATTTTATAGAAAAAATTTTTTATATAAGCGAAACTTTGAAATAATAATAAACTTTTATACGTATCCTTCTCATGTAGTTATCTATTTTTAATATTTTAATGTATACTATATTTGCTGCCGTGCAATGAATGAAAAATGAGTAGGTTAAAGGTCACTTGTTAAATTGACTATTCAACTCGTGACCTCATCTCCTAGTTACCCACTCGTATGTGTACACAGGATTGGATGAATTTCAAATTGGTGCAGCGTTTTTAGAGTGTTCAACCAAGGTTATAAATATTATATTATGTGGTTTTTGACTTGCCGTGAAAAAAGAAAAATATGCAGATACATTTTGTACCGGGAGATATTTCTATAGAATTAAATCTCTATTGATGATTTCTGCCTTTCTATTCGGAAGTTTTATTAGATGTTTTACTATGAATCTCGTGAGCCCGGCTCACCCTGTATATTAAATCTTGAACTTATTGTATAAAAAAAATGCATGGATACTATACCAAATGCACTAACTGGCGCCGTGGTTTAGTTAGTTGAAGCGTCAGTCTCTTTAGTTCGATTACCTATAAAGCGTGTTTTTTAGTCTTTTCAAACTATAATTTATTTCTACTTATTTTAAACTGAATTTCAGTCTCGACGTTGCGTAACGTATACTACGGTGACCTGCTCTAAGCAAGTTTAACAAGGAAATTATGAGTCACACACACACGAGAGATAAAAAGAAACTGGTTTTTGGCATAAATATGTAAATATTAAATAATCTAATTGAATGTTATATTCTATATAATTCATTCCGACGGCATCTTTCAAATATATCGATTAGATAATAAAGAAATGATTTGATATCGGGTAAACAATAATTATACCGATAAGAAACGTAAAGTATGCAACAAGTACAAAATGAATATGATTATTCAGCATATTTTTTAATGTTACAGATATTATAGAATGACGGATACGAGTCAGGCGGAACAACCGCCCCAAACAAACGGCATTTCCGATTTGGACGACGACGAAAAATCCAAAATGCGACCAGTAGACATAGACGCAGACGTCAGAGAAATGGAACGAAGAAAACGCGTGGAAATGATAATGAATAGTAAATTATTCAGAGAAGAACTCGAAAGAATTTTAGATTCACAATTGAAAGACGGTCAGTTTATACTTTTAATCACTCGTAGCTAAATCCGGTGTCATATTTTAATATTATTTTAGGTTCCGGTCCGAGCGGACTTCTCCAGCAAATATCCGACATGGTCGGTGTTAATAGACAAGGTGGTAACGTCTTTAAAAGTTCCAGTTGTGTAATACCCGTAAATGATATTAGAGGAATCGAAGCTATGGGATATGCCAAAGGTGAAAAAATACTCAGATGTAAACTGGCTTGCCTTTATAGGTTAATCGACTTGTACGGTTGGGCGTCCGGTTCCAGTACGCTCATCACTGCCAGATTAAATCAAGACGACGAGCAATTCTTGGTGAATCCCTACGGTATGTTGTTCCACGAAGTCACCGCTTCCAGTTTGATCAAAGTCGATATGCAAGGATCCGTTATTGAACAAGGCACGACGAATTTTTCCGTTAATATCACTGCTTATTCGCTACACTCAGCCGTACATTCCGCCAGACCTGACATCAAGTGCATCATTCACGTTCATACTCCGGCCGTCGTGGCGGTGTCGTCGCTCAAACAAGGACTCATACCTCTAAGTCAAGAATCTGTTGTTATAGGTAAGAAGAATATTTTTTATCAACTAACCATGAATTTTTCCACAAATCCAAAATATTCGACTCCATATTTTTCGTTATAACTGTATAACCGTTGGATCTAGCAAACTCTAGTCAACGCCATTCGATTCAGTATGAAATTTTCTACGAAAAGAATATTCTTTCCCTCTTCTTTATCTCCCCTGTATTCGATGTCCTGACAAATTTTGGTTTTACCTTCCCTTATTTACCCTAATGTGATATCCCTTGCCTTCCTCGATGCCTTTAATACTGGCACCCCTCTACCTTTGCAACCGGCATATTCCACATAAATGGTTGGCCTTTTATTTAAATACAAAAAGTTGACAATTTTTTTTCAGGCGAAATAAGTACACACATGTACTTGGGTGGTCACTTGGACCTAGAAGAGAAAGACAAATTAGCTAGAAACTTGGGTCCGATCAACAAAGTTTTGTTATTGACGAATCAAGGTGCTTTATGTTGCGGGGAAACGATCGAAGAAGCTTTTTTCAACGCCCGAAATACTGTCCTAGCATCGGAATCGCAGCTCAAACTTCTACCCATAGGGATCGATAATTTAGTTTTGATAAACGACGAAATAAGAAAAAAAATTTACGACGCGGCGCACAAAGCACCCGAAAGCTCACCGCGACCGGATCAACCTTCCATCTTGGAAGGAAAAGTCGAAAGGAAATGGCGCGTCGGTGGAATCGAATTCGAAGCTTTGATGAGAATGTTGGACAACGCCGGATTTAGAACCGGCTACATTTATAGGCATCCCTTGGTCAAAGGAGAACCACCGAAACCAAAGAACGACGTCGAAGTACCCCCGGCAGTTTCCTCACTTGGATATTTATTGGAAGAGGAAGAGCTATACAGACAAGGGTAAATAATTTTTTGTTTTTTATTATTTCCTTATGCTGTTTTTAGGTAATTTTAATTCAACTCTTCAATTTTCCCTCGTATATATATTTTTCTCTATTCGGCCAACCCTCGTATATTATTTTTTAGTTTATATCTTCAGTTAATCCTCCTATATGTTTTTTTTTCTGTTTGGTTGACCGTCGTGTGTTATGTTTAGGCTTTGGAGGAAATTGGAAGGAGGTAGAAAAGGACACGATCGCAGCCGTTGGTTGAATTCGCCTAATACTTATCAGAAAGTGGAAATTTTGGAAACCGGAACTCCGGATCCGAAGAAAATAACAAAGGTAGAATTCATTAAGTTCGAAAATAAATAAATAAATAACCATCAAATATTAACAAAAAAAAAAACGCAGTCGCATTAAATTAATAACATTCCCGTTGATATAGTTCTGCTTTTTGATGAATTTTAGCTTTTTATGTATATACAGGAAGTCCCAAAAAAGTTTTTAATAAAAATTGGGACATCCTGTACTGTTATTTTTATAACGCGGTTAGATTTGCAATATATTGATATTTTAGTTGATAGAGAGGAAAAAAAATATTTTTGAAAATTTAGTTGATTTTTTATCTGTTGTAGTAGATTTTGAAAAAAATTCAGGAAATTACCAGTATAGGTCTAATTATTTACCAAAAACTCTCTTAATACTGTTTCTTATTCTTTTTCGTTAATTTATTGGGAAACTAAACCACAATATTTTTATTTCGTCCATTTTTACCATATACTTCTAATTCTTGCGATTTGTAAAATTTAATTGTTTTAACTCTACTTTCTTTAAGATTTTTTCAGTAACTAACTAATTAATTTACCTAAAACTCTCTTCTAAATATCGTTTCCAAAAAATAACCCTATTTTCATTGATGTCCACATTTTATAACCTTTCTTGGTTCAAGGCCTGGCCTATTGAAAACTTGAATTTATTTTTCATTTGTGGTTTTTTTTCTCTACGATCTCCCGGAACTCAAAATCTATAACCCCTACGGAATTTTAACCTTTTTACAGGCAACAAAAAAAAGATCAATTTATTCATAATTTTTACTATTTTTATTAATTTTATACACTTTTTACAAATTAATTTATACTATTTAGTGCAATCTATTTAAATACATTTTTAAGAAAAATAAAATAATTATATTCGTGCCATGTTATATTTCAAATTCACCGAAATTACATCAACGCTGGATTTTATTCGACATTGGTGTGATTTCGTCGATTGATTTTTAGCTATATAGGTAAATTATGTTTTATAAAATAAGCGTATCTATAGTACTAACATAAATGTTTGTCTGTTTATGTGGCTTAAGGTTGCTATAATTTTTGCTTCATTAATAAAAAATATTTGTTGTGTATAAAATTGTATTAATACTTCCATAAAAAAAAGAGCGTTCACATCAATTTTGTTGATAATAAAAACCGCTGAATAATTTTCATCTTTCCAGCCCCAAAATAAATGCTCGAAAAAATATATTTAATAAAAAACGAAAATAATATTAACAATCAATTTAAAAATAATAATTTTTGAATTTTCACGTTTCCAAAAAAAAATTTGGTTGCATTTTATTTAAACGAACTACAGTTCTGTGTATACAGTGTGTTTTGCAATTAATTTAAAAAAACGTATTAAAAAGAGACCCAAATAACACTTTGCTTTGCTTAATAATGAAAAATAATCAAAATACTTTTCTAGTTCCATACTTTAAATCGTTTTTGTAAATAATAAAAACCTCTAAATATTTTTTTCACTTTTTTCACACAAGATTACAGTGTGTCGCAAAATAAAAAAATATTGAGGAGGTTCGGAAATGACATAATTTGCAGGAAAATAATCAAAGCTTGATTGGAAAACTTTTACGTCCCCAAAAAGAATTCTTCTCAAAAATTCAGTTCCATTTTATTTAAACGAACCATACTGTATATAATTTTGAAATATTTAAATCGTTTTTGTATATAAAATTTGAATTTTCTGCCCATTTTCTCAATAACCCTTTTTTTGCCAGTGTGCCAAGATATTGTACTTTTCGAATTCGTACCGTTATGGAAAATGCTTTATTATGCTATTATTTTTTCCGTATGGCACAATTGGTATTAATCTAGCAATTAAAAATGTCGAAAGTTTTTAATCGAAATTAATTTTTTAAATCAAAAAAGCACGTTCCATATCGATACACCTCCTTTGCGAATCGGACAAAACCAGCACATTTTATCATAAAATAAATAAATTGCGACGACGAACAACATTTTGGCACACTACGTATTATTTTTCTAGACTAATTTTGATGTACAACAAATGAAAATACCTTTTTTTTTTTTAATGTGCTGGTTTTGTCTTTACAGTGGGTAGCAGAAGTTTCCCCGAGCCATTCGAGTACACCTGTGAGAATCGAATCCGCCCTCCAATTCGTTCCCAAAGGCACTAACCCCAAGGAGTTCAAACAAAAACAACAGCAGGTAAGCAACTTTTGATATATTTACTTTTATATGAAAGATCCGTCTCGAAGGACCATGAAATATATGCTAATTCCGTTTTGAGAATATTATTATATTATTATCATTTTTCTTGGAAGATCAAAGATTATAGGCGAGCTGATAAGATCTCGGCGGGTCCGCAATCGCACATTCTCGAAGGCGTGACGTGGGAGGAAGCAAAAAAAATGCAAGACGCCACGGTGACTCAAACCGGTGATCACGTCGTCCTCATGGGAGCAGCTTCCAAAGGTATTATTCAAAGAGGTCACCAACACAACGCTACGGTATACAAATCGCCTTATGCCAAAAATCCATTCGACTGCGTTACGGACGAAGAACTCAACGAGTATAAGATGGTGGTGGAGAAAAAAGCGAAAGGAGAATGTAAGTGGAGATAATTTTTTGCGATTTTCAGTGTTTTGGGTGAAGGGAGAGCGTTTTTTTGAATAAGAATTTATTCAAAAATCAACTTTGAACAATTATAAAGAGATATGGTAGACAAATTCTATAATTATCTTGAAATAATAAAAAATTACTTGGAAAGGAGATTTTATGATAGAAAAATTCAATTTTTACCTTAAAATAATCAAAAATCGCTTAAAAAAGGGTTATAGGATTGAAAACTTCCCAAATTAATTTAATGCTATAAAAAATCACTTGCAAAGTTATTTTAGGATTAAAATGTTTTAAAATTAACGGAAAACAATAAAAAATCGCTTACAATGTATTGAAAAAACAATAAAAATCGCTTAAAAAAGGGGTTATGTGATTAAAAATTTCTCAAATTAATTAAATGCTATAAAAAAATCACCAAAAAAGTTATTTTAGGATTAAAAAGTTCCAAAATTAACGGAAAACAATCAAAAATCGCTTAAAATGGATTGAAAAAACATTAAAAAATCGCTTAAAAAGGTAGTTAGAGGATTGAAAACTTCTCAAATTATTATAATGCTATGAAAAATCACTTGTAAAATTATTTTAGGATTTAAAAGTTCCAAAATTAACAAAAAACAATTAAAAATCGCGTAAAATGGATTTAAAAACAATAAAAAATCGCTTTAAAAAGGGGTTATAGGATTAAAAACTTCTCAAATTATGTAATGCTATGAAAAATCACTTGTAAAGTTATTTTAGGATTTAAAAGTTCCAAAATTAACAAAAAACAATTAAAAATCGCGTAAAATGGATTTAAAAACAATAAAAAATCGCTTTAAAAAGGGGTTATAGGATTAAAAACTTCTCAAATTATGTAATGCTATGAAAAATCACTTGTAAAGTTATTTTAGGATTAAAAAGTTTCAAAATTAACAAAAATCGCTTAAAATGGATTGAAAAAAACATTAAAAAATCGCTTAAAAAAGGGGTTATAGGATTAAAAACTTCTCAAATTAATTTAATGCTATAAAACATCACCTGAAAAGTTATTTTAGGATTAAAAAATTCCAAAATTAACAGAAAACAATCAAAAATCGCTTAAAATGGATTGAAAACTTCTATAAATAACTTGAAACAATAAAAAAATCGCATAAAAAGGTGGTTATAGGATTGAAAACTTTGAAAGTTAACTCAATGCAAACACAAATCACTTAAAAAATGGAATTTAGAATACAACACTTTTAAAACGAACCCAACGATCCAAAATCGCTTTAAAAAATGAATTCAAATATAGAAACCTCGTTTTTTCTAAAAATATCGATTGAAAACTTTCAAATTCCACCCAAAAATTAGTAGAAATTCAATAAAAAGATCTGAAATTCACTAAAAACTATAAAAAATCGAAAATACAAATTTTTTATTTATCTTCAGACGATACGGATTACAGTGAATCAGAAGGTCTTTCCTCAGCCGCAATCAACAAACGAATCGATGAACTTCACATTAGGTCTCCAACTTCAGTAACTAGCGAGACAGAAGAAGAAAGCCGAGACGGTAAATACCCATTTTTTCTCCTTTTTTTACAATATTTCCTCCATATATTTCTTCATGTTTACCATACAGGGGGACGAATAATAAAGTTTTAATAATTTTCTTACAGAGCCTCAAATTTTGCGAATAGAAACGAAAACTGTACCGAAACCTAGTCAACCCGAAGTTGTACTGAGCGACGGTAAGTTGTTTGGTTTTCGCATGTTTGTTTTTTATTTTTATTTTTTGTGTGTCATATATACGAGGGCTTTTCATTTAGATCATGATTATAAATTTTTTTCGTATTAGATATTGATTATAATTGATGGATGGGGGGTAAGTTGTCGCATAGTCATTTTTTCACCTTTTACTAGACTAGATGATTTTTTAGAATGTTAGAATTAGTCGATTTTTTTAAAATTAAAACGGTTCTAGAGAGATTTTTTTCAAAATCATTTCTTTATGAAGAGCTTTTGTTGAATGAATGTTTTATTTTATCAAAATATCGCTTAAAGTTGAATGATTGGTGCATGTTATACATTTTGAGTATTAATAAACGAATTCGGTAGTTTTTAATCGTTTTTTATTTTATTTAAACCAAAAATTTCATAAATCTACACGAAAATCTTGTATCAATAATTGAAAAATTTAAATATTTTTACTAAAATACACCGATACCTCTGCTTTACATTTTATGATGCCTTAAGTCACTTTATGATTTTTGTAATCTGAGAGAACGTAAATAGACCGGGGTCGATAATTTTTGAAACCAAAAAAAATAATAGTAGAATTGGAAAAGGAGGAGAATATTATAAAAATGAAAGGAAAAATAATTTACGGGCGACCTGTGGTCGGGAAGGGGAAGAGGGTGAGTTTTTAAGGATAAAAAACGGTTTATTTCGATTTCCGGCAAAACTACAAGTCATATGGAAAAAAGGCAAATGGCAAAGTTGTAGGTAATAAAAAGATCTACAAATTTTGTATTTACACTTTTTTCACATAACCTCAAAATTTATGTGAAAAATTCAAAAAACCAAGTTTTTGTTTTTTTATTTTTATCTTCTACAAAAAAAATTTTTTTCTCCACGAAATTTGGTGAAAACTTACCTTTTTATGTCCCAAATACACTGTAATTTATTTGATTTGAAATATTTATTTTTTATCGAAAATTCACCCGTCAAGATATCAGCTTTTTTCGAAAAGCTTTTTGTTCGTTTAAATCTCTACTTTCCGATGGCGTGGAAAAAAATATATTACTGCATGCATTTTTCCTTTCATATTCTCCTACTTTTCCAATGGGTTTCATCCTAATATTATTTTTTTTTACTTTTTATTATTTTTGTGCTCTCAAATATTTTTAAGTAGACTATAAAAACTTTTTATTCGTCTATTTATGAAAAAAAACAATCTTTTGTTAATACTTGAAAAATGTCCATGGAAATTTCACGAAATCACATAAAACATCGTCGTCACCGACGTTTTATGCCTATTATTATTTTTTTTAAAACTAGAACAGACATCGTGAAATTTTTATCGCATGAAAACCATTTTTTTTAAGCACAAAATATTCTAGTTTATTTTTTTTGCATTATGTAGTTGAAACTTCACCGGTAGAAACTTTCCTTAAAGCTGAACGTGTAACCACGAACAATTATAGGGGTAAGTAGAGCAAAGTCACACTACTTTGCCCACATGCAGCTTTTTAAAACTAATTTTATTTTTTTTTATGGAAAACGGGATGTGAAGGGGACTATAAACAAGACTCAAGACTGATTTCGACTTTGAACTTTCGTTTTTGGCTGATTTTACTGTCAAAAAGGGAAATAATCAAGATCATACTTAGCCTTGAATCTTATTTATAAATTTGTGAAAAGATTAACAAAAGTTGCATGCATGTATTGCTTTGAATGTTTAACTAAAAGCTTTGTACAGTAGAAACGGTGGAGCTTTACCATCACGTGACTGTTACGTCAACAACAATATTCATAATGATTCAAATCAAAACTTCTGTCAACTCAATAGAAATAATCATTATGACTAATATTCCAAAGGTCGGCCTTTTACGAATTGCTAATTAAACGAGAAATTCAAGGTTAACATCGACATATTTATTAAAACTATCGATATACTGGGTGAATAAGTTACAAAGTCCAAAATTAATAGATTAAATTGGGTCACGTGATGGTAAAGCTCCACCGTTTCTACTGTAGATGTATTGTAGAGCAAATAATATTCCAAAAAAAATTGTGAAGTAGATTAACGCTTTTTCTAATTTTATTTTTAATTTTTTTCCAAAAAAAAAAAAAAGAATTTATTTTTTATTTTACCTCGCTAAAAACTTTTACAGATCCTCTTAAAAAACATTTTTCCAAAAAAAAAATCCTGAACCTAGTACATTATTTTCAGGTAATCAGTACGGCGGCCGACCATTGTATAGATCCAATAACCACGCCGGTTTACCGAAAGGTTCTTATTTGGATCCCAACCCCGTACATTTTCACATCGTCAAAGAACACCAAATAGCAATCCGTCATCGACCCATTATAATATCTACCGACAGAAATTCTAACAAACCAAATTCTTCTATTACCATCAATTTAGGAAACTCCAATTCTATTTCTCTAAGTATGCCTTTGGAAACCCTCCGCGGATTCATCGTTCCGTTCGCTACAGCTTTAAACCTTCGCTGTATTCCTCTTTACAACGACCAAGAATCTCAAACGACTTACTTGAACGAAGTTAACTACACTCCCTTATACGTCAGTCGCTTGAGAACGTGTCAAACGTGTCCTGATGAAACCGCTTCGTTCGAAAAGCGCATCTTGGATAACATGCAAGAACAAATGTTATTAGACCTCAGCGACATCTCCGAAACAGACAGCGAATCTTCGCTAATACCCTCAAAAATATCTTTAGAAAAAGATATAAATCAATTTAACGAAAACGATCAACTTCCTAATGAAAGTTTGGTGGAAATAACTCCGGAAATAGCAGATTTACTATCGAGTGACAGCGATGAAGTTGCAGGTTCTACTTTTATTGGCGAATTCGTCGATAAACTTCAACAAATGACAGACGCTCATTTCGAATTGGCTGAAGATGTTTTTAACGAAGCTAAGGATTTGTTGAAGAAAATATCAGTAAATCACTTCCCAGTGACTTGTAGCTTAGACGAAGGCATTGAAGATTGTACTTTTGTTAGAACTTCAGAAGATAATGTTAGTACAGCTACAACAGTTACCGTTAAAGAAGTTAGTGTGGAAGAAGTTATCGATAATTTAACCGATTTGCTAGTGGAATATTTGATACAACAATGTCTGGAAGTTGAAGAACTTGTAATATTCCCGGAACTATTACACGATCCTAGTTTGGATAAACTACTGAAGAAGATGTTGACGATTTTTAATGAATCTTACGGAGATGATGTGGAAAAGAATATAGTACGGGTTGATTTAGCTTCTAACGTACTCAAGAAGTTGGAAGTTGAAGAAAAATTAAACAACTCCAATGATTCTTTGGTTTCGAATACTATATCCGATAAAATTTTTACCATTTCCGAATTTTTAAACGATATTTTGGATCGTTTCTTCGATAGTTTGGATAAAGGAGAACAATTTTTAGATTTTACAAAACCTCTAATAGAAGAGAAAGGTGAAATATTACATTCCACACCGGAGTTACCTAGAAAAGTATACGACGAAATTGAAGTAACCACTTTTAAAAAAAAATCTTTAACCAAATCCGGATCCGAGTTATTCTGGATGACAATCTCTCCGAGAGTTGCTAAAAAAGAAACTTCCCCACCGAAAATTTTAATTAACGTAGACGATATTCCTTTGAAACCACCGCAGGATTCTACAAACCCCGACAGGATTTTATCTCCAATACCGGAAGAGACAAGATTAAACTTGTTTGACAGTTGTTTGACTGATGATTTGGAAGATTTTATTGAAAACAGCTACATTAGTTTTGAGGACGATGAAATTACTTCAGTTTTAGTAAATTCAGACAGCAATTTATCTCCGGTACAGGAAGAAACCAGTTGTTTGGAGAAAGATGTTGAGGATAGCTACGTGAATTTTGAGAACGAAGAAGTTACTACGATATTGAGTAACAAAGTAAATTTTTATCGAACGCAGACGGTGAATGCAAGCGCTTACGTCAATGTCAAAACTGTAGCTGTCAAACGTGCTTCGGATAATAAGGAGAACGAACCACCGTTGAATAATTCCGGTGATTGGATGGGATTCGAAGAAGCTAAATTTTAACTTTTTACCGTGTGCTTTTTTTTTTTAAATTTTGTATTTTTTTAATAAATTTAAAGAAGCATTAATTTTTTTGTACTTTAATTTTAAAAAATACGTAAGTGTTAAAGGAGAATATAATGAGAGGTAATACTTTACTAATATATCTAACTTTTTGTTTTTGTGTTATCAACATTCTAACCAGTTTTGTGCCCTTACCTCATGTTTTTTTGCTCTGCTTTGTAGGTGAAAATACCGTCAACGGTGATCAGTCAGATGCCCACATGAGCACATTGTCCCAAAGTAGCAAAGAGGTAAATGCAATTTTTATTTTTAAAGATTTTCCCCCCGTTTGGTTTTTAAAAACTTTTTTTTTCAAATGTTTTTGTTTATTTTGTATAAATTTGTTTAATTTACGTTACCATGGTCGGAGTTAGGAGCTTTTCTATTTCTGGAATTAATGCTTTAAAAATAGAATTGGAGTTATGAGATTTTCCAGTAGCGTTCTCTCAGTGCCATGCTGGTAGATGGCGCAAAAAACAGGATCACGATAAATTCTGGAGTTACGTTGTTTGCGAATTAGGGTAACGTACTGTTCAAGCCCATAACTATTCAAAATAAAATAAATTGGTAGAGAATTCAAAATGTACACCTTTCAGTAGAAAATTGAAATTTTATGGTGGTATTTTGGAGGTCACTCACAAGATCAGCGGATTTGTCAAATATTTTTCGTTTAAGAATAAAAATATACATTTTTAATAAACCATTTTTATAAATATGTAAACTACGAGGGGTGTTCTATAAATAAGATCGCGAGTTGTCTTGTCCATAAATATTTTTGTCGTCTAACATTGATTTTTATCCTAGGATCATTCAATATCCGAAGGATCGCCCAAAAAAGACAAAAAGAAGAAGAAAGGTTTAAGAACTCCTTCGTTCCTTAAGAAGAAGAAAGAAAAAAAAGCAGCACGTGAAGCATAGGTAAAGTTTCTTCTCTTCAGCTATTTTTTTTTATTACTTTTTTTTTTGTTTTCGCAGGTGCCGCTTCGGCCGGAATAAAAACAATTAAAAAAAATTTTGCCTCCTTTGAGACTGCCAGCAATTCAGTTTAGTTTTAGTATAAAAAAAAAACCAACCTGGTGCGGCTGAGTTTATTGCACTAATCTGTGACATTGAACTGCATTTTGTCAAAGTTGAAATAAATAAAACAAAAAGTAAATTATATTTTAGCTTTATCTGTACAGGAAAAAAAAACCATAAAGATTTTTAATATTAACTTTCAAAGTGCGAGATAATAGTGTTTAATATATTATATTCTATATAGAGATATGTGTTGGAAGAGGGAAAAAAATGGAAAATTCAAAAAAAATTAGAACATCACTTTTTGACGGAAAAAGAAAAAAATTAGCATCATGTACATTTTAGGTTGTTATTTATTTGAACTATTAGACGTTTTTGACTAAGCCTGTATTATATTATACATTTTTTTAAAGGTTGCTAATATATTTTAGTTTTGAAACTAAATGAACTTTGCTATACAATAATTAATGTTGGCCAACTCGTACTTCCCTAACTTTTATAGGTGCCACTGGTGCCAGTTAATTAGTTTTGTGGCTAGAACCACAGACTTAAACTCTGGTTTTGTGGTTAGGACCATCGAAATGAACGTGACAAACCGAAAAAATAATCAGAATTGACAGAAATCTGACATATGAAATACCAGTACATAGATTAATGTACTATTTATAGTGTTTTAAATGACAGTTTTTTTGTAACCGGATAATTCATTCCATTTTTCACGTTTAGCTCTGTGATTTTAACATATATTACAGATACCAACTATTATCAACAAAAAGTTGATGATTTGGAGGTAGACAACGTTAATAATGATTATCAATGTCATTTCAGCTAAATTTATCGTTCTAAAAGTTTTATTAAAAAGTTTATGTCAAACCATTATTTCGTTATTTATTATAAGAGATTTGTTATTATTGATAGTGGAAACTTTTGCTAATTTTTTTTTAACGTAAATAATATTTAGAATTTTCTATTTTTCAATCATACATAGTATTTTTATTTATGTAAATTTTTTAGCTTATACCTTCGACTTTGCTATTGTTTTTGATATAATTAGAGTAACCATATAAAAAAAAATATGTGCAAATAGATTATACTTTATTTTTAAGGTTATATTTTTCTGATTTATCCTTTTTTCGTACACCGAAATAACGTTTGAAATGTTGGGGAAAGGAAAGAAGTTTTTATTGTGTACACATATATTATTATGTTCATTGAGTCTTTATATGTAAACGTCGACTGTTTGTCTTATATGTAACAAAAAATTGGCAATATTTAACGATAACTTTTTTAAAATGTGAAAACGTATTTTCGATGTACTTGTTTTGATTTATCTAGGTAGCGGGTGGCACAACTTCCTTTTGGTTCTTCATACATCGATATTATTTTTTTTGCACAATGATTTTGTCTTCGCATTATTTAAGAAATAAACAGCTTTCCATGCTATTTTTATTTATTTCTTCGCGGGCAGCTTTTTCATACCAATCCTCTTCTTTGTTGACAACAACAATACAAGACGGATTTTACTCATTTTCAAAACGATTTAAATATTCATAGACAAATGCTATTACCTTGCAAGAAAACAGGTACTGCACTGGTCTAATTACATTTACATTTTCCAGTCGTTTTTTTTTAATTCTTGAAAAGTCGCCATCTACCATGGGCGTATATTAAGTTTTTTAAAAGTTGTGAAAATTTTCAGTCATCATGGGCGTACGTTACAAGTTTTATAAGGGGTTAATTTATGTTCCAAAATTTTCATCTACCATACATTGAAATTTTCAAAAGGGGTTCGGTTCGGTTAAAATTTTGATTTCGTCTATGAATATTTAATTTTCGTTTCTACGCAGTTTTTTTATAACTTGATTGTGTTCTTTGTTAATTTTCAGTAAAAAATGAACTTGTACATGAGCGTCCGGTTACTGTTTTAAAAAAAGGGATCAGAAACGTTTTTATCTCGCTAGAAGCGACAAGGTTTGGCAAATGCACAATATAATAATAAAAAATAAGAGATAAATAATTTTTGTTTATTAAAAAAAAATGAAATATATGGACTGGGAGTAGTTGTCTATTTTATTTAGATAAACAAAAGTTTTTATTACACACTGCCCTGTAAAATGGAGATCTTAAACTGAATTAAGAAACTTATACAAAATTGATCAATTCAGAGACCCAAAAAGAGGATTCCAGAAAAAAATATTTTTGTATAAGTTTTTCCGAGTAGTTTTTCTGTAAAACTTTCATCTTTTTAATAATTATTGTAAGGTATTCACGTTGAATTTTATACAAATTTGGTTGTGAGCGATGTGCTAGTTCTAATTTTTCACCGCTAATCTTAGGGATGTGGAAAATTGTGTAGAAAAAGCGAAAGCTTAGGATTTGGTGTAAAAAGTTGGGGCTTTATTCCGCCTGCTTTGTAAAACACTTTTTTCAACAAACACAAGGAGTTTCATTATCGAGTGTACATAAGTTTGATTTTGGTGTCCATTTTAAGAAGTTCAGCGTTGCAATTTGGATTATTTGCTTGTAAATTACAGATTTCTACTCTATTTTGACAGTTGAAGACACTTTGCGACAGGTGACGGATAAAAAATGTTCCCAGCTCTGCAAATTGATGTCAACGTATCTTATGTACATTTTTTAATGAAATTACTTTTGTACTTTGAGAAATCCTCTGCGGTGTGGATGATTGACCAGTTTTTTTTTAGAATAAAATAGTTATTAGTCGCTATCAAGAACTGCTTGATAATAATATCGTGAAATAAAAATAATAATAATTATATAGGTACATATTTTTTTCTTTAAACATAAAAGAAATCGTAATAATTTTTTTGTTGACTCAATTCTTGCAAAACTTAAATGGATATTTTGTTACGATTTTTTTACAGATCCGTATTTTCCAAAAAAAAAAATTGATATTTTTAAGAGTTTATTCTACTTGTATTAATTCATAATATTGGAGAATATATTATGTTATATATAAATTTATGTTTAATTCCTTTTAAAGCCTTATCTCGTAACATTTATCGCTTCAATTAAAAACGGGGGACGGTTTAAAACAAAATCAAACTTTCTAAATTAAACTTTATTAACGATAAAATATATATAACAATAAATATAATTATTAAGTACATTTTGGCTTACTATCACTATCATACAGCATCGTCTCGAGATTAAATTCGATATAAAAGCAAAATAGTACGTTTTTGCAAATATATTCAATATCTTCTGGTTTCTGCCATCGCATCACAATAAATATCAGTCAAAACTTTAACAATAAACAGATATACTACACCAGTATTTCGAAAATCGCCAGTAGCGTCATGTTTTTCAAAATACTGTGTCCGTGGTAGTGTAGTACATCTACTACGATTATTTAAAAAAAAATCATTTCTTTTTAATCTTCAATACTTGAAGAACTTTAACACTCTGCAAAAACCAGAAGAGCGCCGATAACAAAAAGAAACTTTCGATTCCTGTAAGGATATTGTCGTCGATTCTGGAGAAGTTCATACGTTGTATGGCTGTAACTAGAATCATACAGCGGAGTAGTTCAAATACACATGCGTATGGTCGGTTATCAAAAAGCATCCCGATAGTGGTAAGAGACGCTATGATGTATATCACGAACGAAAGAACAGTGAAGGGGTTGAGGGTCTGAAACAAAATATCCCATAAATAAAGACTGGAAGATGAAAAAAAGCGAAAATTTACCATATGTATAGTTGCTAGTTGTTGGTATCCGTACACTACCAAACAAAAGTGGATAAAAAGGTAAATGTTGCACCATAAAGGTAGTTGAACGTCGTATTTTTCTCTTTTAGTCACCTTAACTTTATCCTCTTCTAAACCTAATCGAGGTTTTCCTGGCTGCCAACTTGGACCGTAAAATACAGCAGCAAATTTATCATTCCAACTTGTCATACTATTGAATTTTAGTATGACATATTCTGTATAAAAAGTCTGGAAAAAAAAAGAAAGTAAGTATCATCAAAGCTTATTACAGTTTCCTGTAATATTGTTTTATCAACAGATGTCGAATAATTATTTATATTCACTATTCATACATTTTTTAAAAATGATATTTTTCAAAAACAGTGACCGTTCAAATAAGGAGCAACAGCTAGTTCCCGTGCAATATGATGATATCTTGTAGATATACCAACCCCGTTTGACTTTAGAGTGTAATTCAATATCCGGCGGTGCATATTGCACGGGAAGTAGTTGTTGGTCCTTAGTTGAACGGTCACTGTTTTTGAAAAATCATATTTTTCAAAAATGTTAGTGTATGTATAGTGTTAAGTATCATCGAGTGTTAACAAAATTTAAACACTCACCTGAAGGTGTAAAGGGTTAAATGACGGCTGGTTAAAAACGAGTCCGTAAATAATTTCTTCGTTCTTCTTTTCGTTGGCGAACGTTCCAAATAACCGATCCCAAATAATTAGTACACCTCCATAGTTTTTATCTAAGCAGTATATGTTGCTTCCTTAAAAAACAACAAATTTAATAATATTTTGTTTTTAATAAACGTAAATTTTGGTACAAAATATTAGTTATAGAATTATCTGTAAATATTTTGTATTACAAGGAAGTTGACATTTAACCAGTGGCAGATGTAAAAAAGTATTTTTAGGTTATTTCACATAAATTAAAAACAATTTTAACGGGGTGCTTTTAGGTTTTTCCACATCTACCCTTTTGGCATATCCTTTGTACCCTACTACACTTACCGTGATGTACTCGATGATGTTGAGGAGTATTAAAGATGTATTCCAATGGACCGAGCGTAGTAATAGTCTTGGAATGAATCCAGAATTGATACAAAAGGTTAAATTGCTGGTGGGTTACAAAATGGGCTGGAGGAATAACAAATGCGAGCGGGAGATAAAACAACTGAAAAAAAAATGTATTCTATAAAAATTAATTAAAATGATAAAGATGATAAAACTTACGAAGCCACACCATCCTTGGAAAATCGACTGTCTAAGACCGACTGCTAAATTGAAATCTTCAGAGCTATGATGTACTTGATGCTGTGCCCATAACACGTGAACTTCTGTGAAATAAAATTTTTTATTAATTGCATTAAATTGGCGCAGTCAATAGGACGAATTTACTTACCGTGACATGCTCTATGGACCCAATAGTAACAAAAATCCACTCCGATTGCAGCTAAATACCAAGTCACTGGATTGTTCCAAGGTAAGTTTATCAAACGAAAATTTTGATACAAATAAAAATAAGCGTAACTTTCAGCGCTTCTAAAAATTAACCTGAAATAATAATAAAAAGATTAAGTACTGACATTCATATACCTTTCAAGGGTAAATTGTATCTCATTGACCCCACGCAAAGTAAATCATTTTAAAGAAGAACATATGAAGGTAAATCTAAAAATAGTCAATGCAAAACATTTTCTTCCTGACAATCACTTCCTATAATACAGTTTATGTTTCCGGAAGGTTAAAAAAAATTTAAATATATTTTTAATGATTAATGTTCGTTACTTACTTTCCTGAGTGTTGTATAAGGCCATGAGAGAGGCTTGTTATACCGTCGTTTAGTTTGTAAATTGGTTTATTTTCTATCCAAAGGATTATATTTTCTATTAGCATAAATAGCAGGAAGTATGGCCAGGCCTGCAACAGATATAAGAGATTATTAAATTATTACCTAAGAAGTGAAGATAATGATAGAATTTATCACAAGACAAAAAATAGTTATATACTTGAACCCCTTATTTTTTACCCGAAATTTGAAACACCCTGTGAGATTCAGCAACTACAATAAGAGCCAAAATATTTATAAACATTTTGTGCTTTATTCACGTTATTATCACTGTTATTAAAGAAGTTGAACGCTTTTAAAGAAAACCCGGTATTCGAAAATATCAAATAATATAATGAACAAAAATTTTTTGTATGTTTGTATAAAATTATAAAGATAAGAACATTATTTAGGAATAAGATAGATTTCTTATCACTTTATTAAAATTTCTATAAATAATACTCGATTAATATAAAATGAAGTTACTACTTACGTTTTTAAAAAATTGAGGAACTGCTTGCGGGTCACTGTATGTCGTTTCAGTGGGGTTAACAATATAAAACATCCGTCCGAGCCCTTTAAAAAAACCTACAACGGCGTCTCTATTTAAAAAAATATCATAACTCACGTGATGCGGTTCTATAAAACGTACATAAACCGAAGTAATAGAGTCTGAGTTGTTTAAGCCGTTTAAAAAGTTACTAGAATTCATTATACTTGGATAATTTGAAACGTACTAAAATTATCATGAATTGGATTCGATCCAACTCGGTTTAAATATAAGTAAAAGTTTAAAATGGTTTTTAATACTTGAGATAACAATGTTGGAAGTCAAGTCAAGTGTGATGCTTTATATTGAATGGAGGTTGTAAACAGTGCGTTAGAGGGGGACGTGATTGTTTGTAAACAATTCCGATTATAAATTTATTGGTTGTATGTTTTTTGCGGTAAAAGGTGAATTGTGTTACATATTTTAACGATTCGTATACTTTTACCGGTGTGTCTAATGTTACAGTTATTTTTACGATCGTTTTGTTTACAATTTTTAGTAATGAACGCGTAGTTTTTCTTGTAAAATGTTTTCGGAAAAATAGGTTGGTTTGAGTTTGTTTAACCTATACTTTGGGTAGGACTTTTATTACGAGGGCTGTACCATAAATTACAGACATTGCTTTGAAGTTGTCGATTTAAGTAACTTTTTACAACCTACTAAAAGAATATAATATTTATTAATCCTTTAAGACAATCATACAAATGTATAAGATAAGTCAAAAAGTGATAGGTGACATTATTAAATTGGTTAAAATGAAGTAAATAGATGGACATATAAAAAATGAAATATTCAGGTAAAAATGGTTCACTGAGAATTCTTTGATTGAATAGTAGCATTTAGTTATTAATAAATTTTTAAGTTCCTTTTTTGTATCCACTGAAAAAGACAATTTCCTGATATTCATGAGGTAATTTATTGTATATACTTCATTCCCATAACCTTAAAACTATTTTTCTACTTTTGTTTTATTTATGTTTTACAGAGGGGTCGTATTCGAAGGGTGTTTAGTTTGAAAATTAGAAAAATTTTGTTTCTCTTAATAGTTTTTCCCCAGATTAAGATAAAATGTTGTAACATATAAATAATGACTGTAAACAAGACCGCAAAATTGGCTGTCCTTGTGTATTGTATTCTTGGTACTCCATGGATTGTGTTATAACGCGAATTTTTTCACGGTTTCGATAAAAACACTGACCTTCTTCCTGAATATTATTGAATAATATTTTTATTTACTATTTCGAAAAGAGGTCAAGTATTTTGAAAGCTCGGTTTTTTCAGGAAGTAAGAAATACTTTTCCTCACATTATTTCGACATATTTTCACAGGTCATTAAATAGTATTTTACAACTATTGTCACAGTTTACACTGGAATTTAAATTTCCCGCCAATCTTGTCATCATATTTCAAATTGGAATTTTCTTTCTTGAAAAATTATAGCCAGAATCTGATTTGAGACCATAGTTAACTCACAAGTGACCCTAAACAGAGACAAGTTCAGAATACAACCGGAGTAGCGCTGATGTAATGAGAATTGTTTCATCCGAATGTAAGAAATTCAGTCTATCTATTTATTTATATCTCTTTTATAATTGTAAATATAATTTTTTTACATTAACAACCCCCTTATTTACTGCTACAGAAAGACCAATTTTTGGTAGATACTCCTTTTACCTCTACTTTCTATAAACATAATGTTCTCTTCCTTCCAATGACTGTACTATAATAATTAAAAAGACTACAATGTAGCATACGAGGTATGCATGAATTACCTATGATTGTATAGTAATAATAAAAATTCTTACATCACTAGGTAACTAGTTTAGAAAACCTGATTTTTGAATTAACAAATTTTTTGTACGTAGATGCAATATCTTAAAAATAATCATCAGCAATTGCGTTATGTTCTATTACCATTTTTTTTATCATTTTAACTTGATTCTCAGAAAATATTAAAACGTTTATATAAATATTAATATGTTTAAATAATTAATTTAAATTTGAAAGGAAATTTTATTAATTGGCATGTAAAGTGTATGAAGAATAACTATACCTAGTTGGGGTGATTTTGTAGTGAACGCAAAAAAGAAACTGGTTTAATCGTAGCTATGTTTTAGTTGATCAAACCTTGTACAATTATTACTCAGCAGAATATGTTAAAATTAAAAAGGTTAACAAACTGTGTAACAAAATTTATATAGGTGTGTCTCACTTACAATGACCAACACGATTTCATTGCCAATGTCGAAAGGATATTTTTGTTTTTACTTACAAGTACAAAGTACAATTTAATTTGTATTTTTTGATTTTGACAAGGTTGTTGCTGATGATTTCTTAGTAGGGGGACAGATTTAAATTGGTTTATTCAAAAATAAGTTTATTTTACTCTTATATAGGACAAGTCTATGTGACAGTTGACTTGAGGAAAATAGTTATTTTGATCTTGTTAGAGGCATATCCGTCATTATTGTCAATTGATACTTACAAGAAATAGTGAAAGGGTATTTTCAATAACAGTGCCGTGTATTAAGGTCTTATTAAGCAACAAGAAGGAATGGGATCCAAATACCATTACCAGACTTGGAAAGAATGCCATTCAATGGTACACAGACGGCTCAAAAGCAATAGAAGGAACTGGGATAGGAGTGTACGGGCCAGGAACCAAACACTCTGAGAGCTTGGGAAAAACCCCAAGTATCTTTCAAGCGGAAATTCACGCAATAAGAAAGTGTGCCCAGTTCAATATTGACAAAGGATATAGAAGGCAAAGGATTATCATAATGTCTGATAGTCAAGCAGCCATTAAAGCGCTGAGTTCCTGTGTAATCAGTTCCAAAATGGTGTGGGAATGCCTAGGCAAACTTAATGAACTAGGCGAGAACAATATAGTCACCTTACTGTGGATTCCAGGACACACTGGAATAGAAGGAAACGAAATAGCAGATGAACTAGCAAAGAGGGGGAGTGAAATACATTTTTGGGGGCCGGAACCTTTTTGCGGAATCAGCTCCAATGTAATATTGGAAGAAATAGGTAAAGCCGAAGAAAAGAGATCTGACAATTGGAAAGATCTAGTAGGGCTTAGGCAATCAAAGATTCTTCTGGGTAACTACAACCTGTTGAGATCAAATGAATGCATAAGTCAAAGCAAAACTGCACTAAGAGTTTTAACAGGAATCCTAACGGGACATTATCGCCTGAATGGACACCTTAAAGAGCTCAAAATAGTGGAGGAAGAAGATTGTAGATTTTGTGGAATGGAAGAAGAAACCTCCATCCACATACTTGCGAACTGCACAGTATTTCAGAATCCTAGGGCACAGTACCTGGGAGACTACTGGATAGAAGAGGGACAGTTACCTAAGTTGAGGCCTGCAGATATCCTAAAATTCCTCCGGGAAATAGGACTAAAGGAGCTACTAGTATCTGAGACTCTACTCAGAAACTAAGTAGAAGGGGGCACAATAGATCTTTTAGGTCTCAGTGAATGTTACCCCAAAATACATACATACAAGGTTTTTTGGTGTTCACGGATATCTATTAATGATAATAAATTAGGAAAGAAAAGATAAATAAAAAAATGTATCTTGTAAGAGGAAAGTAAAGTATTTTCCTTGGGAAAATTATACAACACAAGATAAAAGTCTTCCTACATATAAGAAGGTTATTGTGGTTTAAATTCCCAAAAAATTAATAAAAATAAAAACGAAAATAATTAGTACCTTCCTATGTCAATAAATTGTCGATTAATGAACACGTGCGCCATTAAGCAGCCGCGGCTAGCTTGTTTTTAAGCAATTAATGGTGTTTCGAAGAAATGCGCGGCCTTCTTTTTGTTATTTAAAAAAGCTTTACTATTATCCCGATCCTTAGATTTGCTCACCATTTAAAACTTTTTAATCTTCAAAATATTTTTTGTCTATTGTGCCTTAGGCCATGGCCTATTTGGCCTGCTGGTTAATACGGCCCTGATCGAGTTAAATGTATCGCCTGTTGTTTAAATACGCAGACAATAATAAATGTAAATCATTGCTTTTATTATATTCTTACATACTCATAATTCATTCCGTGGAAATTATTTATTTAAAAACATTAAAATTCCATTTACTTGTACTCGTTTTATAATATGAAACGCTGCTGGAGATAAATAAACATTACTTAACTTTTCAAGTCAATTGAAAAAAACTAAATTGTTATATGAATAATCGATAAACATATAAAAACCTCAAAATCGATAATAAAGAACGCGAAAATGGCCAAAAAAAATTTCAATTCGATTACCTTGAATAAATATACCGAGTGTTTTCAATAAATTTCTGGAAAATGATCTTTTAAAAGCGACAAAAACCTTCCATATTTTCATTTTTTTTAAATAAAGCTCGAGAAAGGTTATTAAAAATATATTTTTATTACAATAAAAAAAGATAAAATTAAACATCTATATATTAATGAAAAGCCTTTATGTTAACCACATGATTAAGTTAATATTTCAGGTCAAATTTCGGATCAAATATACAGTGTGCCCCACAATTATTTGTTCCCTATACTGCAAATATTTAATAATGACATATGACACAATACAGCTGTAATGTCAATGACTTCAGGTGTCAAATATGTCCGTATTAGGATGACAGTCGTGTCAAATATGTCCGTATTAGGATGACAGTCTTGTCAAATATGTCCGCATTAGGATGACAGTCGTGTCAAATATGTCCGTATTAGGATGACAGTCGTGTCAAATATGTCCGTATTAGGATGACAGTCGTGTCAAATATGTCCGTATTAGGATGACAGTCTGTCAAATTTAAGCGTCAAATAAATCGAAACGATATTGTTGTATGATTTTACCAAAATTTACTTAAAAAGAAACAGTAGAGGGCAAAAAAAAACCATTTTTAATATATTTTAATTACAGTAGTTCATTTGTACCGAAACATTAAATATTCTCTTTTAGACCTGTAACATTAAAAAGCAGTAAGTGACGAGGAGGGGGTTAAAAAAAAATTCACGTTTTCCTTTTAGACGGCACCGGTACTCTGATACCCATCAAATTACAAAGTTCGTTTCTAATCGGTCTAATTTCTTCGACTGGTTTTTCCCAATCCGTAGAACTTAACGTAGACATAATCGTATCGAGATTATCTGGATTGATTTTACTGTCTTCGCCGTAAACTAATAGAGCTTCGTAAAATTTACTAGAAGTCGTTCTTCTTATGTACGGTTGGCGATGACATAAAAGTATGCTTAATTGAACTAATGCGACTTCGCAGACGTCGCTTTGCATCTGGAATTTGTTATAAAAAAAAATTAATACAGTGTGACCCATTTTGTTTGGAAGCACCCCTATAAAATCCGCATTTTTCAACCGATTTTGATTTAGTCTTTTTTGTTAGATTCAGTATTAAAAACAAAATTTGAGCACAAATTTTCATACCATAATAGCTATTTTCAAGGCCCTCTACGTTAATTTTTCTTTGCCAAAAAAGACGAAAGTATATTAGGCATTTTTTTTTCTCAAATATGACTACACCACTGGATTCAGAATCATCACAAATGTAAACTATCAAAATTTTATAAAAAAAGTTTTGTTAACAACAAAGTTATCACTACATGAATTTGGAAAAAGTTGTTTTTTATTTAATTTTTTACTAAGAATGTAGACACATTTTAAAAATGGTAACATGGTAAACAAAAACTAAGACTCAAACATATTGCACTGTAAAAATTCGAAGCCGAAATTTTAAAAGACAGGATAATAGGTCCATTCTTTTTTGAGGGTAACATGAATGCCAATAACTTCATGGAATTCTTGGAAGGTGAGTTATCCGCTGTGATTGACGAACTGCCACTAGCAGAAAGAAGAAATTTGATATTCAGTTAGATGGTTGTTCTGTACACTATTCTAGGATTGTCAGGCAGTGGCTTAACGAAAAATTTCCAAATGGTTGGATAGGTCGCGGTAGCGAGTTAATCGAATGGCCTCCTAGATCGCCCGATTTAACTATATTGGATTTTTATCTGTGGGGACTTTTGACACAAAAAGAGTATAAGACACGTCCAAGGAATAGAGCAGAACTGTGTGACAGAATACGACAGGCGTGTGCTGGAATAACGCCACATGAAATAAAAAAAAGCGCTAAGACATAGTCGCAAACGATACGAGAAATGTGTGGAAATTAACGGAGGTCTAGTCGAGGCTACAAAAATGTAGAATTAAATTATTATTAAGTAGTTTAATAATCAAAATATCTTATTTGGTGTTAATTTGTATTTTCGTCACATCAGCACAATTTTACATTCTCTCAGAAGCTATAACTCCAGAACGGGTTAAGGTATCGGCTTCGAATTTTTACAGTGCAATATGTTTGAGTCCTAGTTTTTGTTTACCATGTTGCCATTTTTAAAATGTGTCTACACTCTTAGTAAAAAATTAATTAAAAAACAACTTTTTACAAATTCATGTGGTGATAACTTTGTTGTTAATAAAACTTTTTTTATAAAATTTTGATAGTTTACATTTGTGATGATTCTGAATCCAGTGGTGTAGTCATATTTGAGAAAAAAAAATGCCTAATATACTTTCGTCTTTTTTGGCAAAGAAAAATTAACGTAGAGGGCCTTGAAAATAGCTATTATGGTATGAAAATTTGTGCTCAAATTCTGTTTTTGATACTGAATCTAACAAAAAAGACTAAATCAAAATCGGTTGAAAAATGCGGATTTTATAGGGGTGCTTCCAAACAAAATGGGTCACACTGTATATACCGTGAGCATTTTTTGACAATTTTTCAGTGTAAAATGCATCAAAAACGCATGCTCAATGTTGTTAGGTTTAAAAATAAGTTTTATAAACGAATAACTTACTTGGATAAATTGACAAAGTACGTTAATCCCGTCTATCAACTTGTAAATATCTTTACAACCGGATATTTCTTGTTGAATTAGTTTTAGGACTTTTTTAACGAATTCGGAATTTTCAACGGCCGTAACGCATTCTATGCAACCGGAATCGAATAATTTATCCAAAAATCTAAACATCGGTACGGTGATTCTATCAATTTTTTGGTAATTAACGAATATTTCCAAAATTACATCGCAAATTTTATTAATGAAATCAGGACCTTTAGAATCCAATTCCGTTTTTAAATAAGCGAAAAATGAAGAGCTAGAATCTTTAACCTAAAAAAAAAATATATATTTACACTTTCCCGAATAATTTTTTATTAAATTTTAAATACCAAAGTTTCAGTTAATCCTCCAATACTGCAAATTAATCCAACCAGTACGTCGTAGGTAAACGATGGGAATTGGATTAATTGTACGAACTTCGGGAATGTAACCGAAGAAGAATTCCAATTTAACATGTCGCAGTCGGATTTTATAAAAATTCTAGTCAAGTCATCGTAATGCGGTAAATTTGGAATAGGTGGATCGCTATAACAAAAAATATAGATCAGGGTAGAAGCTTTTAAAAACAATAAAAAGTGAAAAATATAGTAGTAGCATGAAACCCATTGGAAAATGAGAATATTTTGAAAATGAAAGGAAAATTAAAATCAGAGGTCGGGAAGGGGGGGAGTTTTTAAGGGTAAAAAACGGTTTATCTCGATTTCCGGCAAAACTACAAGTCCTATGGAAAAAAGGCAAATGGTAGAGTTGTAGGTAATAAAAAGATCTACAACTTTTGTATTCACACTTTTTTCACATAACCTCAAAATTTATGTGGAAAATTCAAAAAACCAAGTTTTTGGATTTTTATTTTGTATCTTCTACAAAAAAAAAATTTTCTCCCACGAAATTTGGTGAAAACTTACCTTTTTATGTCTCAAATACACTGTCATTTATTTGATTTGAAATATTTATTTTTTCACCTTATTTCGACTTAATATCGAAAAAGCACCCTAATTTTCAATCGAAAATTCACCCGTTAAAATATCAGCTTTTTTCAAAAAGTTGGTGTGCTTTCTGTTCGTTGAAATCTTTACTTTCCGATGGTGTAAAAAAATATATATATTAGTATAGTAAATCTTCTCAGAAAATACTTTATTCTGATTATGTTATTCATAACAATATTTTTTGGATTTTCTGAGAAGATTTACTATAGTAATAAATATATTTTTTTTACACCATCGGAAAGTAGACATTTCAACGAACAGAAAGCACACAAACTTTTTGAAAAAAGCTGATATTTTGACGGGTGAGTTTTCGATTGAAAATTTTGGTGCTTTTTCGATTTAAGGCAAAATAAGGCGAAAAAATAAATATTTCAAATCACATAAATGACAGTGTATTTGAGACATAAAAAGGTAAGTTTCCACCAAATTTCGTGAAAAAATTCATTTTTTTGTAAAAGATAAAAATAAAAAACCAAAAACTTGGTTTTCTGAATTTTCCACATAAATTTTGAGGTTATGTGAAAAAAGTGTAAATACAAAAGTTGTAGATCTTTTTATTACCTACAACTCTACAATTTGACTTTTTTCCATAAGACTTGTAGTTTTGCCGGAAATCGAAATAAACCGTTTTTTACCTTTAAAAACTCACCCCCTTCCTTTTCCCGCCCTCAGATCGCCCGTAAATTATTTTTCCTTTCATTTTTATAATATTCTCCTCCTTTTCCAATTTTTGGTTCCAACCCTGGTCTATGACTCCATTTTTTTTGCATCTCACATATTATGTTTCACTCCAAATTGCCAACAAAAGATTTTTTTTCGTACAAACTATCCCTATACTTACTTGAATATAAAACTGTAGAAAACTTTAGCAGCCAACGCTCTAGTCCTGTCGATTTTTTCCACAGCTTGCTGCGCTATCCTCGACAAAACTTGAGTCATCAATTTTTCCGTTAAAATCTGAGGATATTTTTCAGATAAAAGAAAAGTAATAGTTTGTAGTCCGCTAACGGAAGCTTCCCTCATCCAAGCACCAATATCACCTCTTTTATCCTGTGTATAATCCTTAAGACCTTCCAAGAAAGTATTGTATATGCATTCGATGTGTTTTTCCTTACAATCTACACCGATACTGTCGGACATTGTCCCAACTATAGAGGTCAAAGATTTTACCGAGTCTCTTCTACATTCCGCCCATTTTACAGTGTTTGGGGTTATAGTAGCCGTTTCGATTAGGGAATTGATGATTACATCGAAATTTCTTTGTAAAATAGGTTTCGGTAACACTCCTAAAGCTAAACAATGACCCATTCTACTTTGCTCGTTGGTTGTAGTTGACAATTCCTTGATGTATTGTTTAACAATTTCATCGCAACGGTTCAATTTTGTTAAATAATATTCTTGTAATAAAATAGACAAAGCCTTAATGGCACCTAAACGAATAGTGACTAACTCGTATGATAAACAATCGTTTAATAGTTGTAGCCATTCATCTAAAATTAGTTTATTGATTAAATTTTTTTTGAGAAATGTATCAACTTACCCGTTACTGATTCTTCCTGAATCGGTAAATGAGCTAAAGAACATTTTTCTATAAAATCAGAACAAGCTTGTTTCATTAATTCTCCTCCCAATCCACGAAAATACAATTTTTTTCTAAATTTCGGTATTAGTTCTAATACATCTTCGATTATTAAAGAATTTAAAGGTTTTTCAGTTTCGTTAGCGATTTTTGATGCTGCATATAAAATTTCTCCGATGGCTAGTATGCTACCATGTCGAGCGTTCAGATCTATAGAATTCGTTTTTCCCACCAAAGAAACAAGAACCCTTGATAAAATATAATCTGGATTCTGAAAATAAAAGCATTTAACTGTAAAAATCGATAAATATAATAAAAAAAATTGCCCCTACCTTTGGAGTTATATTGTGCAACGCCTTAGCTGTAAGTTCTCTGATACTAGGATCCCAATGATCCACTTTTCTATCGATCAAATGATCTATCAAAGCTATGGAATATTCTTCATACTGTGCAATATATACGCTGATATTTAAAAAAGCATTACTTCTAACGCTGACAGAGAAAAAATCAGCAGCTGTTAATATATCTATACCGTGCGGAAAACTGCCTTGTCTGCCTACGTTTTCTTGAAACGCAGCTGATGCAGCTCTGCGACAATTTATCTACAAAAACGAGCGATTATCGTAAGAGAAATTTAAAAATTATTATTTTACCTCTTTATCAAAACATGTTACAATCAACAGTGTACTAGCTATATCTTTTACGTATGGAGCTAGTACGTTGCTTTCATAAGCTCTTGAAAACGACCAACAGACATAACAAGCTGCGTCTCTTATATGAGAACCAACAGAAGAATATCCTCTTGGTTCGTCATAAACTAAAGCTTTTAGAACCACTGGTACCACTTGTGGTAAACGTTCTGGTAGCAGAAGACCTCTTCTACCTTAAATTTCAAATAATGTTGAAAAATAGAAACGTAGAATTGTTATACATTTTACTTACCCAATTCCGCCAAAGCTAGACATCCTCCATGCCAAGCACCATCAGATTCCCTTGGACTAAATAATTCTAATACTGATCCTACCACTTCATCTGCTAAGTCTTTGGGTAGCCTCCCGGTTACTCTACCAACACCTTTTGCTGCTGACCATCTAATAGACACAAATTAAATATTCAAAAAGACATTAAAACAAAATATTTTGCAAAAACATAAACAGGAAAAAAATCTTTCAATTTACCTTATAAATTCAAAATTGACTGGAAAATGACTTACCTGACTACACCATCAGTACTCCTTAAACCCTGAATCAACTGGTCGATAACTTCTTCCATTTCATCAGGAACTTCTATGGTATCTTCAGTATCTGCTTCTTCATCCACATGATTGGAAGCTGAAGATACTGAGCTGTCACCAGAACTTAAGTTTGCAGCTAAAGACCTGTTACCTCTTTTATATCTCCAAGAAGCTATTCTTGGTGCAAGAAATGTTAAACCTAAAACATTGCAATGCTGCAACAAATAAGGATAATTCAATACAGTAAATACCTATTCTCTGGATAATTTTGTAAACTAGTTTTTGTATATTAGCTCCAGAACTATTTCTAAATTCAGCATTTACTACCCACTGTAACAAATTTCTTGTATATGGCAACAAATCTTCTCTTTTTCCATGTTTTAATATTGTTGCTACACAAGCTAATGCACCATATATAATGAAGACGTTGCTATTGTTAGATGTACTTAATTGTTTTGCCCATTCGAGGAATGAGGATAAATGTTTTTCTTTAACATCACTCCTAAAATTACAAGTTAGTAGTAGTACTATTTATTGTTATCAACAACAAGAAAATACCTGGTAATAAAATGATGTGATAGGTAAGCAGCAGCATCTCTGCATTTGTCGGGCACTACAGCATACGTTTTAATTATGCTCAATATTCGATCCATAACAGTCGGTTTGTCAGTTTCATTAGAATCATATCCATCAAATCTAGACATATGAAAAGGAATCATTACAATTATCGATAGCCATAACAATAAAATATAACGAGTTGTCCACGTATCGGCATCATCGGGTGTTTGGGCTTCTAAAAGTTGTAACACAGGTTCAAAATCAGTTACCTCATGTGGTAAATGCCTTATTATAACTTTGAATCCTCTAACATTTACAACTACAAACATAAATTTGAAAGCTAGTTGTTTTAATTCAATACTATTTTCGGGATTTCTTACTATTTCTATAAATTTTTCTAATAGTTCGCCAATGTGCGAGTCTATTAAATGCGGCTGTTCGATATATTGGTTAAGTATAAAGGAAAACTTTTCATGTGTTTTTTCTACAACTGATTCTTTATTCAAAATATTTCTCAGGTTATCTATTATTTTGAAAATTTCTTCCTGCTCTGAAAAATATTCTAAAGCACATCCCAATCCAAATGGCTCTTCTTCTTTCTGAGTTTCCGTATTTGTTTGAGCACTCATTTTTCCTATTTTAATTATTTATTTACGTACTTTTAATTCAATTTATTATTCATTTGACATTTATATTTGACACATCAGGAAATTGACAGCTTAAGAGGGGGCTCCTCGCAGGTGTATAAACCTTAAAACTTGTTACTTATCTAGTAATTTTTAGGTTCAAAATATTTACGAGAGATGTCGCTAGTAGTATTGAATTGGCTTTAATAGAAATATTAGTCAAGCTTCATTTGACGTTTACTAGATTCTCATACTATTTTAACTGTTTGGCAGAAGAGTCCAGTTATGACGTGCAAGTACATTTATACCATTGTATAAAGGTTTATACTAAACAAAGAATCAGTATCTTCTAGTATTTTAAGTAGACACCTTATTTGGCACAGCTTTTCTTTTTTGCCAATAGTTGATGTACTAAGCTGTAGATGGCGCTACTTATCTAAATTTTGTAGAATATTTTATTTAAAACGTTTTTTAATTATTTTAATTTAGTTTGAGTTTTATTTTACGAATATTAAATATAGATATTTAATAAAAAAAAGTTAATTTATGTTAAAACAATAAGATCATGCGTATTTTCAATTACTTTATTTTATCAATCATTTCCTCCAGTTATTCTGGCTTGCGCAGTTTTCAACACGCAAACCCAAAACATTTAGTTGTTTGGTGTGTTGTGTGTTGTTCTCTGACTGAATCCGTTCTTCGTCCGTGGTCAGCTGTAGCGTATTTAGAAATGGGAATATGGGATAAAAGTCGTTTTGGGTGTGTTTTTCAATAGTTTTGTGTACATTATTACACTGTACAGTGGAGACAATGTTTAGTGATTGTATTTTTGTGTTATCCTTACTTGTAGTTCTACCTTTTATTGGAAGTGGTGAGTAAACTTTGGCTTTTTTTCTATACGTTTCCACCCCCGACCTTGTTGACGTTATATTGTAACCTATCTCTACCCTTTGTGTTGATAAATCAGTAAATATCATTTATAATCTCACTCCAACGATAAGGTTTTCCTGTTTTCGTTTTCAATTCCACGGCTAGTACAGGATATTCACCTATTTATTGTTCTACTTAGAGTATCAACCTACACTAAAAGCCATTGTATTGTTAAGAATAAAATGATGCATATTATAACCAGGCATACATTATTCCTAATATTGAAATAATTTGTTTTTTGGTGAAAGAATATAATTAGCTTTATGTTTATATTATGTAAAATATATCGTTAAAAAAATATGTCTATATCGTACTTATAACAGTTATACTAAAAATGGTGTAAATTATAAATTTAATATTCATAATGGTTAGTTCTGTCTAAAAAGTTTGTTTCAGTAATACAGTTAATTAGACTTTTGATAATCAATAAATTGACAAGACAAAATATACATATGAAATTAGCCTTATGACTAATACTTGTACCTGTGTTATAATTGTGTACCTACTAGTTCAGACAAGTTTCTATTATTAAAAATATGTTTGTTTACTTCTCAACCAGGTAGGTAGGTACCTACTCCAATTGAACTTTGTTCTTTAACTTCTGTACTGGGATTTTAATATATCTATTAATTTTATTATAGCATAATTTTTACAACAGTCATTTCAATATACCTAATTGGATTCATTTTTAATTTCATCCTTGTTTTCACACTTTTAAAATTATTTTACCTTGCACCAAATAAATTTGTTAAGTTAAAAATGTGAAAAACTACAAAACAAAGCTTGAGGTATACTTTGATTCAACAGATGGTTCTAAAAGAAAATTATTTATTATTAAATAATATTTTTGGAAGATCATGAACCTATATAAGTTGTTTTCGAGGTTATCTTGGTATCTAGAGAATAAAAGTGGTAATTTGCATTCGCAAGTACATAATTTTAGGAGTATCTATTCAAAAATTATTCTCTCTGAAGTTTAATAATAAGAATGTATGAAAAGAGGAGAATATTGATATAGAACATCGAATAAGAATTGCATAAATTTGACACCTACTGTAGGTATAACAAACAAATTGAAATTTGTGTATAAAAACACTTTTTTTCGACTGAATTTGCATCTTTATAACAAAAAATGTAGGTCATTGCAGTTTGTAAACATAAAACGTATTACTTAATGTATTGTTTTGTTAAATAATGTGTATGAATTTAATTTTTGTTTTGCAAGTAGGTATGATAAAAAGAAACAGGTCTGCTTAAATTTCTATGTCTGTTGTTACAAAAAAACATTGTCACAATAATTATTAATATCTTTTTATATACAAACATAAATCAGTTGAAATTGATTCAGCTCTTCTTTAAAATATATTTGTCAAATTAAGTTAGAGTTTACTGCATATAAATAGGAGGGACGTAAGTGGAGGGATAAGATTTTTAGTATTTTCCATATTTTTACATATTTTCTGACCTTGAGTGGTTATCATGTTCCTATCCAGTTTCAGTATATCTTGTTTATTTAATTATAAAATAAAGTGTAAACTAATTTCTATTTATAACACCTAATTTTTCTAAGAAAGTATATGATAATGTATCATGTTATAAAGAAAAACCAATGATTCATGTGAGTTTGTGCTATCACTAGATTTGTTTATTAAAAACCAACGTAATTATTGATAACTGGATAACTGAACCATTTCTGATAACACTAGAATGACCCACTGGTAATTTTAAAATTAAACATTTTTTTGAGGTTATGTCGATTTAAACAATTTCCTTTCTGATTCTTCCTTATTGGCAGTACTAAGTAGTGGTGATATAACTCATTATTTGCGACAAACAGCCATGTCTTTGAGGAAAAATATTGCAGACAAATAAATATATTATGGTTGGTTATTTAATTTTCATCACCCATTTTTTTAACTGTATCGGTTAAACATGACCAAGTTAGTTATTCACGCTTTCAAGTTGTGTTTGCGAAATCATTACAGTTGCATTTTTTGTAGTTACTCAATTCAAATAAACGGGTACCTATGAAATACAAGATATACCCAGTACTTGAGTATGTACAAAAGCTGCTAGTTTGATTATTTTAAGTCTGTACAAAAATCTTAAATATAAAATTAATTCTTAAGAAGAACTTTTTTCAAGGTTAGGTAGAATTAATTCACGTTATGATTCAGTGATTTTGCATGACTAACTGTAGACTTGTATTAATAGCATCACCATAGATAAAGGAACGAGTTAATTGTGCCGTAAAAGAGTGAAGAAACTCGTTTCCTCAATATCACAAAACAACAAAATTAAAAGGAAGCAATGAAAATTGGAACTGCATATTAAATACTTTTCACAAACAAAAAGTTTCATTCAAAATCGTCAGTCTTTCACTTACAGATAAGATTATCTAGTAAACACTTTATATTTTCGCAATATACAGGACCGTATTTAAAATTTAATTCTCTCCTCTTATTGGAAAAGTTTGAAATTCCTTTTCTCTTTGTATTAACCCAACTTCTATTTAAAGAGTAATGTATAAACTAGCGAAAACTGCTGGAATAAGGAAGGGAACAGCGGGGATAAATAAAAGGATAGAGGAAGTGCATTATTCCCATATTCACTGTCGTCGCTGTTCGAGAATGACTAAAATCCCGACCAAATAGATCCTTTTTTTAGAGAGAGAGAGATGTCTGCTTTTGAATGTTGTCTAGAAGTCATTTAACTTTATTGTACTGATTTGAAAAATATTTTTTCATGTATACAGGATGTATTAAAAAGAAAATACTGGACATATTAAGAAGTAATCAATTTCAAAATGAGTGAAAGACTGTACTGAATAAATTATTTTAATGAGAGCTGAATCTGCGGCAACAAAAAAGTTTGTAAAGCTAATAAACAGGAGTTCCACTCGATATCACAACCTTCAAACTCCACATCCTATCAGTATACGTACCAGTGTGGTTTTCAGTATTTTATGGTTTTGAAAGTTTCATAAACGCTGGTCCAGTCATCGATGTGGTAGAATTGCTAAACGGTATCTTTTTGTTTTGAGGAAGTTGATATCTTGATCGTATTCAAAACGATTATGACAAATTTCTATTGTGATTGTATCAATTTCAAGTCTATAATACACTTCCAATGTTTTCTATCCATCTAATTAAAGAAACTTAACTGTTTCATTGTTGTTAACGGTTATATAATATTGTAAATTTATTTCTGGCTTTTATCGTTTGAGTGTAGAAAGATCTGAGAAGTTTATCAAACTTCAGGTACTGTAAGTTGTAAAGGTAGAAGTATGTCTCAAGAGAAAGATCCAAAGAAGGAATAATGTGGTGTCGTTCAGACATACAATCCACTTAACAAAATGCGTTAGGAGATATTCTACACGGAGAAAAGTAAATAATTTTACTTTAAAATATATTTTTATTGTTAAATATTCGTGGAATATAATTTTTTGTGTGTAAATTTGCTTTTTTTTCTTTAAATATCTAATGGAAGTTGGTGAATATTTCTTTATACATATACAGCGTCATTATTGATCGATTCGTTTGTGTATGAAATTGACCTAAAAACTAGTGATGATATCGAGAATCAACAGATGCTTCTAAGCCACTTTCATACATTCCAATAACAACAAAAATCATCATATTATTGATAATTGAAAGTAATAAGTTACTCTTAACAAGGTCAGGTTATTTGAAATTAAAAGCAACGAGAGTTTCAATAACTTACACTCTGTAAAGACGTTGGAAAATCAAAATCATTCATTCGAAGAAAATAAGCGAAAGTTGAACATTTACTACACTTTTGAAAAAAATTTAAGTGAAATATTTCCGTTTCCCTTAGAAGGTATATCCGTAAAAATTAATCCGAGAAATGTTTGTGGAAAGTAGGTCAAAACTTAAACGGTGGACCTAAACGGCATATCTGTGTTTGCTCCAAATCGATTTTATTTCACAACGACTTACCTTTGAAATATTGTAACGAATCGTCGATGTGAAAAGGATTTTGAACAGATGGATTTATATATTTTGAAAAAAAACTGTCTAAAAATATATAAAATTACTGTATAGTAGATAAGCAAAGCGGGTTCTGGGCCAGCATGGATGTTCGTAAAAAGGGGGCTATGAAAAATTTGCTAATAAATAGTGTCCTGTGGGGTGTATGGTTCCCCCAACTCGTTTTTTCTTCTAAAATTACACCGAACGTCGCATGTGCGTCGTACAACCATCGCAGTGCCGTTCCTCTTTTGGGGAGAACCATACACCTCACAGCACACCTTTTATTAGCTAATTTTCATAGCCCCCTTTTGACGAACGGCCCAGAACTTATCTACTCTGTATTTTTCCTTTTTTACAGTTTTTAATATAAATATTAACAAACCGTAAGCCACTGGATATCGGGAAAGATAATATAAAACAAACACTATGTAACATTTGCGATTATTGACTTGTAAGGTCATCGATCGTTGTACTTTACAAAATATATCATATATTAGGAATTATTTTTATTTCAGTTTTTGCTAAAACAATTTCAAACAAACTAACCAAAAATCAAGTCCATTGTAAGCGTTTCAAACGAGTTGGTTTTGATTTAACTTCACAGAAATACGGTAAAATGAAAATAGAGGCAATAAAAAAATATTATCGCTGGTTTTCACGAAGACAAATCGCTATTTTCTGAAGCGATTGCTGAAATTGTGAATTGCAAGATTTATATGCGACGTCTACCTTTAATAGTTCTACGTGTTCTACGATATTTATAAGGATGATATTTGATCTTACAACGAAATTCAAACGAAAAATATAATTTTTCTTACAACGACAAAACATATCTTAGAATTGAATGACGAATCGCCCTTAACAATATGTTACATTACTTTGGAACTGCCCTTTATAAAGCAGTGACTTACTTACCGGTAGCTTACAAAAAGTATTTACATGTTAAATATTATAGGATATAATCCCGATGGCTTCTTGATAGTAGCATACATTCTAAATAACAACTAGATAGCTAATATTACATTCTGTAAGCGGTTTCGTGATTAGAATAGTGTTTGTATTAATAATTTAAGAGTATGGAGTTCATTGTTTTATAATTTGTCGTGAGAATATTTATATAACACCCCCGATATAAGGGCGTGTGTAGAGAGTGGTTTAACCTGTAATTCCATCTGTCGTAGAATAATCATAACATGTAACAAAACGGCTAGAATACACTTCCTGATTGTTGCTTGTTGTTGCGTGACTCATGACGTCTGGGACGCACTGTCGGCCAACGTTTTATATGCGGGTAAAATGCTTTAATTTCAATGGAAACTCGACTGTCGAATATAATGCGTCAAATTTTTTTTATTATTTTTATGTGAATACGAGGGGATAACAATATTTTCCTGGAATAATGAATTTAGTTGGTCGTATCCCGAAGTAATTTTGCATTTTAATTGAGTAAAGCCTGTATTACATTGAAACTCATTTCCGGGTGTATCAATCGCGGGCGAGAGGCCACAATTTATAGCAAATTATGATCGGTTGAATAATGGCTAGCTATAATTTATCATCTCAACGATTCTGAATTAATCGATATGATAACCGATGTTATACTATCTCTTTAACGTAGACGAGGTAGATAGAGAGAGAGAGAGAGAGAGCGCTAGTGGAAAGTATCATTGAGATAAATTCTCCGATTGGAAAATCTAATCATTGCTACAGATAATATTAGTCCAGTAAATAAAGAATGAATAAATAATTTTTGTGTATTTTTATAAACAACATGTTTTTCTTGGGACGTTTTTTTTTTATTTCCGGAGTTTTCTGAAAATTCTCGGGTCTACCGCAAATTGATAAACAATGATTGGCAATATCGGTCTTTAATGCACACCATTGGAAACCTGAAAATGTCCTCTTTTCGATGGTTTTTAAAATTTTGGCTAAGTTTTTTAGTTTTCCGGAAAATTTTTGCAAGAAATATTGATCCAGGGACAAAAATGATAAGGATCATTTTTGTAGATAATAAACTGCTCCCCATTCCTAGCAAAACCCCACTTCTCTAAGTGTCATATTTCCGGAGATATCGGCGGAAAACCCAATTTTTGGGATTATTGGCCATTTTTCAGCCCCTTCCGCAAATTTCGCGGAGGACATATTTTCAGAGAGCAATCTACCCGTGAATACCTACAAGTTGCAAAAAAAAAGTCCGACAATAATGAGATGAACAGGTTGGGGGGTTTCTCGGTACTTATTTACTGGATTATATAGTGTGTTCCACTTTTTTATTTTTAGTTTTAGTAATTTTGTAATGTACGTGCACTGGCAATTCCTAACCTCTGGTATTTTTTCAATATTTTTACATTATAATGGGAGAAATCAACAACCTTTGCATCATTTAGTATCATATCTTTTATTTTTGAAAAATAAAATAGTATCAACAGATAGATACATAGATGGTGGGTGACAGAACCTGCAAAGGTCTGTTTCTGCCTATTTTATAACACTCATATGACTGTTGAGTCTGCAGAGTCCTGTCAGGAAACGTACTGATTCTAACAGCCTTTTGGCTTTTTAGCTGCAGGTCCTCTGTTACTTTGGCCGATTTGATGAACTCTTTGGTCTGTCTCTGTTCAGGGGTTGTTCTTCACCATTCCAGAAACTTAGTCAGCTTCTTCATTGCCCTTGTGTCAGAAATAGTCCGTTATGACTTGCTAGCTCAGATAGGGCACGCACGCAGTCCCATACCAGTTGGATTTTAGTCCTTGGCTTTGCTAGTATCAATAGATTCAGAGCAATTTTTCTGTTACTGACAGACACGAGTTATCCTATAAGGGTTTTTATATCATCCAGACCCTTAAAAAAAGGAATTTTTTAATTAAATAAAGACTTAAACGTACATTCCTTTGTTGGGTTTTTCTTGTGTACACGTAAAATTCGCAAGAACGACGAATACCAAGCAATTTCCTAAGAATCTCATTAAAATTTTATGGGAAAATATCCTTTTTAGAAAACGAGGCAAAAAAAACAACAATTTATTCGGAATAATTTTAATAGTAGCCTACAACTTTGTAATATTCCCAACCAAATACTTATTCTATTATTCCATAGGCGTACCTAATACATATTTAATTTTTAATGGATTTTCCAAAATTAATTAACCCATAGATGGCGTTGTTGTAAAAAATCGATCAGTCTGGTTTCAGTCCGACATTCATACATGCATGAAATAGGAAACTGCATTGTTGAAGGGTCGGAGTGTCGATGTTATTCAACCAGATGAGAGTTTGAACATGTGGGATCAACAGAAATAATTTATCCACCATAACTAGTGGGTATTAAACGGAGGTTTGTATTTAGATATTTAAACAATTATTTAACATAAATTTATTACGAGGTTGAAATGATAAATTTTCAAAGTATAATCAAGAATTTTATGTAAATAGAACGAGATTTTCATTATCTCGAAAGTGCATACCACATCGAATCGCTTTGGAACTCAAAACAAATCGAGAAATAATGATGTTGAATTTGCAATTCATACAACAACTTCCATTCCATCAAACGAAACACCGGTAAAAATAGAAAACTGAGAAAGAAAATTGAATAATGTACCTCAACTTTTCTTAAGCCGGTCCCGGTGTATTTGGCGAATAGGCTAATATTTATCATTTGCACGAATGTTTGCTTGATCTCCCACGCGGTGCCGTAGTATAGCAAAGGTATACGTAGTTTACTTCGTCGAACTACGGCGTCCTTTACTTCGTGCTAGTTTCCGACCAGCGCCGGGAAAATGACGAAGGACGAATATACACTGTATCCGTAAAGTATGGAACAAATTCATTTTTAGCTAAACATACCATTTTAAGAAATAATTCTGAAACACGTCGATTTTTGATTTTAATTTACCGTATTTTAAAATAATAATCTAATATACAGGGTGAATTACTTTCGAGTAATGACGTCACCGTCATTTCTTTTATTTTTGTCCACCCTGTACCAATTGGAATCAACATGTGATACATTTTTGGAATCAGCTCAGCTAGAGTAATCCGAAAATTGAGACAAAATGGGGGTGTTCTATTTAAAAAAAATGACGGTGACGTAATTACTCGAAAGTAATTCGCCTTGTATATTAGAATATTATTTTAAAATACGGTAAATTAAAATCAAAAATCGACGTGTTTCAGGATTATTTCTTAAAATGTCCTGTTTAGCTAAAAATGAATTTGTTCCATACTAGAACTGAATAATAAATTGGTATATTCACACAGTGTCCCTTTCCTTTGTGACGAAATGCTTATCTGGGACATTTTCAAGAGCTATATCAGCCCTTTTTTTTCGTCCTTCTCATCCTTGTCAGCCATTTTAGTTCTTATTCGATAAACGTATCACGTCCGGGATATTGTTTGTTGTATTGTATCCATCGAATTCATACAAATTCGCAAAATGTTTTAAAAGTATTAAAAATAATGAAATAAAAAGTCATTTTAGACTGGACAATTTTTTTGGTTAAATTAGACTCTCGAACTTTCAATTACAGAAAATTCCTCCCCTCAAGGGAGGATGTTAAAGAATATTTTTATTTTCCCGTTTCTTATTGCCTAATTTTTCATTTTATATCACCTGGTGGTACGTTTTTTCTGACATAATTTGTAATAGAAGTGTGTAGACGTTTTTTATCCGACGCTAATTTTACACATGAGTAAATAAACACAAAAGAAAAAAGGAAAAAAATATCGCTAAAAGCCCATGACCTATCGGCAAAATGATATATAACAAAATGCGGGAAATTCCGCTCGTTGTGTAAAAGAAATGCGGAGCAGCTGGAACTAGAAGATATTTGCGGCTTATCTACTCCTCCTTCGAGAAGTTTAACCTTAGAAAAACAAGTTAACTATCGAGAGTTAGGGTTTTTGCTTTTATCACTTGGAAAATCCCTGTTTAGAATAAACACTACCAACGGATAGTTGATTTTCAATTTAAACTGTGAAAAAATTGAATAAAAACATGTATTTCAATAAAAATTTATAAAAATGTCTAAGGTTTTATAATGGATTCTAAAAAATGCGTTCTTACGTTACGTTACTTCTCTTTCAAACGTGAGGGATGCTTTTAGTTTTATTTATAAGATAGATTCATAGATTGCCAACTGCTCAATCAAAAATTTAATTCACAAATCAGACAATATGCGACAAGACAATTGACAGCTGACACATTAATTTTACCACCATTACACCATTCTAATTTCTTCTTCTTCTTATAAATTGCAATGGCCTCCCATCCTATAGGACATCATTTAGTATTCTTCTCTTTTGTCAATCTTGGCCCTCACCTGTTCTGATCCCATGCGCAAATGCCATTGCCAAATAATTCATGAAAAGGTAATAGATTGCTATCAAAACGTAATAGGGTAATAGATATGGTTAAAAGGTAATAGATCTATTACGAACGCAACAGCAGGAACAACACTGATACAAGCTCTCCTTTCCTTGTATTTATCTTAGCCAGTGTCTTCAATAAAAATCTGTTATATCAAAAGGTAGTTTCTGACATTGTTACCTAGTTTGTGAATTAGTCTGTTTTAACTTTGTAAACAGCCACCGCAAGCCAACAGAAAGCATATTATGTGACATACGCCTCGAGGAGATCCAAACTAAGTTAAAAGGAAAACATCTCCTCTCTCCCCTTTACCGGAAATATAACCCACGGCTCTTCTAAGTTGGTTGCTTTCTTTTAATCGTTGGACCTTAATTTATAGGGTGTTCACAAAATTTCAGGTAGAATAATAAAAAGAAAAAATGAAAGAAACTTTGAATCCTGAATATTAAAAGTGTAAATATTGTATAGGGATATAAACCAACAAATAGCATGAGCGAGAGTGGTTTTAAAAATCCGAGTCGAAGACGAGGATTTTTCCACTTTTGCGAATGCTATTTGTTAAAACAGATTACTTAGAAACGAGTGTTCCAATTTTATATATTTGACATACCAATTCTTGATAGCGATTGGTCAAAATTAATAGGAAGGAAATAATCGATAAAATTTGTCTCTATTCTGCACGAATTTGTTTAAAATTTCTGAAAAAAAAGGGGATTTCGGCCTATTCTATAAACCTTTCCTTATTTCTAGTGTATCGATATGAAAAGTATTTTTCGTGGAAAGAGAGTATGAATTACTAGAATCAATAACCCTTTTCTCGGAAGGTGAGTTTCTCGGATATAATTTTTTGTCGTTCTATTAGTCTACTAGGAAAAAATTATATTGAATTTTTTGGTATTATGATTCATTCTGTGCTTAGAATACTACGTAATGTCCTGTAAATTGTCACGTAAAGGACAAAAGGATACAAGAGTAGTTGAAAAGTAAGGCTATTTTTTCAATAAAAAACTGAATTTTTACTAAAATTTATCTTTTAAACGACATTTTTGTATAGAAAATACACAAATACGAAATTATCTCACCAAATTATTTTTTGAAAACATTGTAGCTCTCCCGGCTTCTTCGCCCATTACAATATTTAAAAAAAATTAAAGTTTTACCATTTTTATATTAGTAGATTATTTGCTGCGTTGCCAAATATAATAAATAACCACATGTTTACAGAAAACAACAAAAATACTTTTAAAAAATTTTTCAAACAGTTCCTAGACTTACATTCCAACTTACTGACATCATAAAATAGTAATACTTATAACGTTGCGTTTAAATAACTCATTTATCTTTGAAAAATAGTATTTTCCTTTCTGCATTATTGTGATGTAAGTATCCCGACCCGACTATATCAAAATCACCCCTTTCCCTTCATAGTGTATTGTGTTCAAAGAGGATTAGTACTAAATTGCACGAAACTAAATTATCTATGCTAATGTCCATTTACTCGGTAGTGACTAATCGAACAAAACACGGAATATAAATATTCAAATAATTATAACCGTAACTTTAAGGAAGTGATAAATCGAAAGCTAGTTGCTGTTGTGTAGGTGCAGTAGTCACTGCCTGCCTATTCTAATGACGAGGGTTAAAACCCCCTAAGTAAAAGGGACACGGACTTGACTGTCACGGAATGAATTTTTAAAGTTTATTTTAGTTTGGTTGGTGGATTTAAAGAGATTTGGTTAGGGAATGGGGAAAAATGTCATAAATTTGAATTAATCCAGTAAGTTGCACCACAGGTGGCTTCTTTGCGATGTAATAAAACATTTAAATTACAAGAAACAGACTTTAATGCGTTTTTTTTTGGTTTCTACACAAAACTTTGATACATAGCTCGATAATTTTAAGGGATGAAATTTCCTAATATAAACCTGTAGGCTATTAAAAAAGAAAATCACAGAGTGCCGAATCTGGATCGTAGCATATACACTCAAGTAACACAATGTATATTTTTGGATAAATATAAATATATATTCTGTAGAGCGTGAAGAATTTCGAAAGAATATATTTCTTTAAAAAAAACAGACAAGTGATGAGAGACATGCTATAAAAACAGACTGGCAATAAAAGAAATAAAGATGGGATACATAAATTGTGGTTTTTTATTATGGAGAAAAAAGATACATTTTTATTAATTATAATATGTTTTTGTAACTTTCGATTACATTAAAATATTCAAAAAATCTGTGAGTTAAACAATTTTCAAAATAATGTATATAATTGTCGATTATATGGTCGAATTCGTAGCGTTGCCGATAGCGATTTGTCAACTGATTGATTTGAGTTCCAAAAAACACCATTATTATTTTGAAAAAATTATTTCATATTGGATATTGTTTATCAACTTCGATTTAACACGTTAACCTACTCACATCAAGATACAAATAAATGATATTCTAATATATAATTAAATATAATTCAATTTTAAAAAAAATAGTTCTACTTTCTCCGTATTCAAGTTAAGAAAAATAAGTAACATCTGTTCGAGCAGCTGTAAAAATATTTAAGCTTATTGAAAGCGGGAGTATCTAATATGAATAAATTGAAAGTTTATGTTTTGTTTTTATAAATTGCTCTAGAAATTTAATTATAGATGTCGTCACTCAATTCCCTGCAAATTTTACGGATTTGTAAGACAAAATATTGTGCATTTCTATATGTTCATTTATTTATTTTGTGGTCGTATTTTCACATATTGTCTGACAGGTTCTGTCATATTATTCAATCCTGGGATTTTACAAAAAAAATTCTCGCCTCAAAATAGGATTCAGTGTCATCGATAACCCTTTCATTCGAGCGGTTTCTCTACGACCATGTTGTTTCTGATGGAGCGGAGTTCCCATAACATTTTTCAAACCATTGCTTCACTTGAACGGTATTCCTTCCAGTCACTTTTAGCACTATAATTCACGAACTAATGAATAGAATATCGTGAAATTTTGACAGCTGTCTTTTAAGGTTAGTACTAACTGAAAAACAAGCGATTGCAATAAACCTAGCACCATCTATGAGTCAGGCTCGGGACTTTTCAGTCCATGAGTTACTTGTACGATAAATATCGTCCTTATGATCCGTATTACATAAACAACTATTATTTAAAATAACAGCACTCTTCCTAATCATCTTATCCTGCAAGGCGAAATTTTAAGAAACGTGTTAAGTTGAAATTTCCATTTAATTTTTCTTGGCATCTCGTTTTTCTTTTCCTCATTTTTCTCCTTTTATAATTTTTATCATTTAATGAGGTACTTGTTCCTTTTGTAGATAGAAAAAAAAATGTACATTTTTGTACGTAAAAGGAAGTTTTTGAGAAAGATATTTACTTTTATTTAAATGTTATTACGACCCTTGGGAATTAATTACTTTTTTTTGGTATGATGCAAAATATTATACCAACTGCGGTTCTTCCATTAGCTCTCCTTTCCTATACTGACAATTTTCTGCTATAAATTTTTAAGATTACAACCTGTAAGCATCGAATGTTCTGATTCTTGAGACTATTTTTAGTTTTCACCATCTAAAAATAATCTTTTTCTTTCCATCAATTCAACTCGAGATATTATATTTATTAAGTGTACGCATATTTTGGGATTCAAATTTAACATAACAATTTATAATAAATAGAAACTTCTATAGTAATATTGAATTTTTCCATTGTACCGTTTTGAGTTTTGTGTGATTTAAGTTAAGATAAGTTTTTTTTTTCGAAAACTTAATTACATAATTAAGTGAAACTTTAGTTTAATTTAAAAACTTCCCTCGTATAAGAACTTTCGGTTTTAGGTTAAATAATTTTAAACACATTGACCTTTTCCAACTTGCCATGCTTCAATTAAAAAACATCACCCCTTCTAGCCCATGAATATTCATCTCCTCGTGCCTTTATCTCTAACAACGATTCAAATTCATCGGCAGTCCTTTGTGAAAATTTAACAAGATAAAGACAGCAACTCTTTCTTTTCTCTGGGAAAAGCGACGTCATTGACAAATTTTCTGTCCCTGGATCCTTTTTATTTTACATTAAAAGGGACAAACTGGTCTTTGTGAGTTCATGGGATTTTTTCTTTAATCTTTGTCCTCTTTTTCTTTGTCTACTTTTCTTCTCCACAGTACGGCTACTTTGCTGAATGCTCGTGTGTTAATTGGAATTGAAGGAATTCTATTTTTCACCTACTAATGTTATTTAAACGAGTTTGCATACAGGGGGCTCCAAAAATAACGAAATATAAATCTATCTAATTAAAATAGAATATCTAAAAAAAAAAAAATTCTCGCGTAAGCTAAAGAAAGAGAAGCTAGATTAAGTTTATAATAAATTTTTTACCTTGTTTCTTTGTCAAGCTATCGTATCTATCCGAAGGAAAAGTATACGGACGACGAAAAAAAAGGAATTGAAGCGCACAGAATCAGGGTATTCAGCCCAATTAACCGGAAATTTTGTCTCCCTAATGAAATTAGTGTCGGAGAATGCGCCCTGTCGATACTTTGAAAGAAAAAAAAACCTGAAATACGGTCCAAAATTTTACCCAGAGGGAGTGATTACTATCTAAGGAATTGTTTTTTTTTGTTTCCAGAAAAGTTCATTCACTCTTAACGTATTAAAAACGATTGTTCGTCATCTCTAAACAAAACCAATTGGGTACAGTTAACGCTGCTTCTACGAAAGGTATTTTTAAACCAATTCAATGACGAGACTATCATCACTAAAGTGGACTATTAACACATCCATTCGTTAATAATTATTACAGTATGTCTCAAATGTCTGCTCTTTCTTATGATCTAAAAGATGAAAATTCCAAGCTACACGGAAAAATATTATCATCAACGTTTCGTCTTATAACAAAAGTAATCATCAGGTTTTTTTTCTTTGTTTGTTTCAGCTGATCGACTGAACGAGTACATCCGACATTATGAAACCCTTGACTACGATACGGAACCGATTCATCGGGCGCACACAAGAGCGAAACGTTCCCTTATTTCAAACGATTACGTCCACGTGGCGTTCAAGTCTCAGGGTCACGACTTTCGAATACGGTTGAAGCGGGACCTCCAAGTCTTTAACGATAGACTGGAGGTGCACGGTCCCCAAGGAGAACCCTTAGATGTCGATACTTCGCACGTTTATCACGGACACATTTTAGGTGAGTTTTTGAAAGGGGATTATTTTATCTACGACATTTTCCTTATACCAAAGACGTACGATACAATTTTTTAAAGGGGTTCATTTAGTTTTAATTTTCACGAACTACAATAAGCAAGTCTAGAGGATATGGGGATCGAGATCCATCCAAAAACAATCAAGAGGCTGGCCAAAGAAATCCTGGATTGTAGATAATATAGCTAGAAGAAATAAAACCTGGTCAAAATTGAGCATCATGGACGGCAAAGAACTTGTGATTAAAAATAATGAATATTTCGTATAAAATTTACTCGTTTCGTACACCAAACTCAGTTGAAACAGAAGTTTTGTAATCTAGCTTTCCTTTTTTGTTACAGAATTTCATTAAAGCGTACATACTAAAGTTGACGAGCTTTCACAAGACCCTTAATTTTCTTTTTGCAGTTTCCTCCACATTCGTGAATTCTAAAATGAAATTCTGACCCGTATTAGTATGGACAGCTAGATTAAATAGCTCATATTAAATAGACATTCTTTTAATTTTCTTTAAATATTCACTAAGCTCCCGGACTATAAATTTTACCTTCGTCCAGAATTAGTGCCGTTTAGTGTGGCATTTTCCCTTGAAAGGGTTAGTGTACGAATAACTGCAGAAATATAGTAATTCGTATCAACGTGAAACCATCTCAATTAACATTATCTTCGGGAATAACAGGAATAGTTCTCCCATAAGTCGACCGCCGCTTTGTCGAAATTACAAAAGGTTTCGACGTTAGGTAAGGGTGGGGAAGCGATTCCGAGAGCTGTTTCTGGAAAATCAAATAGAAAATGTATTACATGTCGGGAAGGGTTTCGATTTTCCAGAAAAAAAGTTCCGACGTAAGCGATTTTTGATATACGATAAGAAAACAAAAGTTTACACTAAGAAAACAGTCAGATTTTGTATATATATTTTTTGACATACTGTAAATTGAATTTTACATTCTCCTGTCTAAATAATCGGATGTTGAATGATAGTAGGTCACGATTGTAAATAACAAAAACAAACGCTATTTCATCAAAACTTTTATCGAGTTTAGTTAAAAATATTTTTCGAGTGACTTGAATTGTACAAGTGGTTTTTATTACAAAATCGGCTAATGTTAAAATTAACGTTTTTTCATAAAAATATACTTTCCTTTTTTATAATCTGGGTTTATACGACGAACCACCTATAAATGTATTATTTGTATCACCTCGTATACAATTTATATTAATTTTAATCTCACAGGTGATCCAAACAGTGTCGCCTTCGGCTCTATCATCAATGGCGTGTTCGAGGGGAAAATAATATCACCAAAGAAAGGTTCATTTTACGTAGAAAAAGCTCACCACTATTTCCCCCACTCCACACATCCGAACAAAACATTCCACAGTGTCATATACCACGAAGATCACGTCGAAGATCCATACGCTCACATGAGAGAAGGTAATTTAATATAACAACTTTCAAAAACCCTCAAATTCACTGAAAAATACACAAAATCTTGCAATTAAACAATATTTAATTAAAAAAAACACACAATTTCACTGAAAACACACAAGAACTCACAAAAATACATAAAATCACTCAAAAATCTTGTAATTAAACAATATTTAATAAAAAAAACACACAACTACACGTAATAATACACAAGAACTCACAAAAATACATAAAATCACTCAAAAATCTTGTAATTAAACAATTTATTTAATAAAAAACACACAATTATTCGTAATAATACACAGGAACACTCAACAACTTTCAAAAACCTTCAAAAACCCTCAAATTCACTGAAAAATACACCAAATCTTGCAATTAAACAATATTTAATTAAAAAAAACACACAATTTCACTGAAAAACACACAAGAATTTACAAAAATACACAAAATCACTCAAAAATCTTGTAATAAAACAATATTTGATTTAAAAAACACACAATTATACTTAATATTACACAGAAATACTCAAAATATTTCAAAAGCTCTAAATTTCACCGAAAAACACTCAAAAATACACAAAATCCCTCAAAAATCTTGTAAATAAACAATATTTGATTTAAAAAACTCACAAATACTCGTAATAATACACAGAAACACTCAAAAACCTTCAAAAGCACTCAATTTCATCGAAAAACACACTCAAAAATACACAAAATCACTCAAAAATACCCAAATCGTGCAAAATGTTTCCAGGCCATTCCAGCGGTTGCGGCATAAACGATGACGTCATCGAATGGATGAACAAAATTCAATACTCGGAAGAAGTAAAAGATACCACGCCGTCACCTCCATACCAAAAACCGAACAAACACAAAAAGTTCGAAAAAGCAAAACCGAATTTCGAAGACTTGGTAAATAAATATTCGAAAGAAGCAAACGAACAAAGTAACAGCCGACACAGAAGATCTACCAGACGAGATAACAACAGAAACACTTGCTCATTGTACATACAAACGGATCCTCTTATTTGGAGACACATCAGAGAAGGTTTTCCTGAGGTTCGTAGAAAATTGAAACATACTTGAACCTATTTTATTTTATTATTTTTATTTTTTTCCAGCACGTAGATCCGAAAAAGCAATCGGAAGTCAACGAAAAAACCAGAGAGGAAATCCTTTCACTAATAGCCCACCACGTCACTGCCGTTAACTACATTTACCGCGACACGAAGTTCGACGGTAAAAACGAACATCGCAATATCAAATTCGAAGTGCAAAGAATCAAAGTAAGTAATTTTCATCCGCCCCTCGTAACTCGATAATAAAATTTTTTTCCTCGCAGATCGACGACGACTCCACATGTAGATGCTACCATAGAGGTTGCGGGGAAATGAATCAGTTCTGCTTGGAAAACATAGATGTCAGTAACTTTTTAAACATCCACTCGTTAGGCAACCACGAAGACTTTTGTCTCGCTTACGTGTTCACTTACAGAGACTTCACCGGCGGTACTTTAGGTTTAGCGTGGGTAGCTAGTGCTTCAGGCGCCTCTGGTGGTATTTGCGAAAAGTACAAAACTTACACTGAAACTATCGGCGGTATGTACCAGTCGACTAAAAGATCTTTAAACACTGGAATCATAACTTTCGTTAATTATAACAGCAGAGTGCCACCGAAAGTTTCCCAACTCACTTTAGCGCATGAAATCGGACATAATTTTGGATCACCGGTAAGTATTTATTTAAAAAAAAAATAACTAGATATTAAATCGATTTTTTTCCAGCACGATTATCCTCCCGAATGTCGTCCTGGCGGACCTAGCGGCAACTACATAATGTTCGCTTCGGCTACTAGCGGAGATCGACCGAACAACAGTAAATTTTCCAGCTGCAGCATCGGAAACATCAGCAACGTATTAGACGCGATTGAAGAAAAGAAAAAACGCAACTGCTTCACCGCTTCGGCGGGTGCTTTCTGCGGAAATAAAATCGTAGAAGCCGGCGAAGAATGCGATTGCGGGTACGACGACAAAGAATGCAACGATCAATGTTGTTATCCAAGAATACTCAGTATTAAAGACAAGGAATCGAACAGATCCGCCGTCGGGTGTACCAGAAGAAACGGTACTCAATGCAGTCCAAGTCAAGGTCCTTGTTGCAGCAACGAATGCAAATTTATATCGGCCTCTCGGTACGAAGAATGTAAAATGGAATCCGACTGCTCAAAATCGTCTAAATGTAACGGTACCAGTGCCGAATGTCCCGCTCCCACTCCCAGACCGGATAAAACTCGTTGCAACAACGGTACTCAATTGTGCATCAAAGGAGACTGCACCGGATCTATTTGCTTGGAATGGAATCTGGAAGCTTGTTCTTTAACCACCCAAGATCATCCTAACATTGATAAGAGGAAATTGTGCGAGCTGGCTTGTCAAAATGGCACGGATATATGCAGAAGCACCAGCGAATTTTCGGAGAAAGTTGGTTTGCCACCTGGAGGTATCAGTTTGAGACCTGGTTCACCTTGCGATAACTTCCAGGTTAGTAAAATACTATTTTTATTGTTTCCACTCCTATATTTCGAGAATTTATATATTTTTCAGGGTTATTGTGATGTTTTCTTGAAATGCCGAGCCGTAGACGCCGACGGACCTTTGGTGCGTCTAATGAATCTTCTCTTGAACAAAGAAACGTTAATTAACGTAGCTCAATGGATAACCGAATACTGGTGGGCCGTTCTATTGATGGGAATCGGTTTTATCATTTTTATGGGACTATTTATCAAATGTTGTGCCGTACATACCCCTTCGTCGAATCCGAAGTTGAAAAAAGCGCAACGCATCACGGATACCTTAAGGAGGCCCATGAATACTCTACGTAGAATGGTGAGTAAATTTTTTTTGGTTAAAAAATTCTATTTTTCATTGTTTTTATTTTAATTTCCAGAGATATAATCACGGCGCTCCTCATAACGCGGCCGGAGCGAATCCTCCACCGAGTAGAAGTCGTAGAGAACCTTCTAGTCGACCGTCAGCTAGTCAAGGACCTAGACCTGGATACGGTGAAGGTAGAGGTCACTATCATGCTCCAAAAGGTAAATAAATACTTAAACTTTATTTTTCCTCTTCCAACTATCGTTTTTACTAAAATTTGCACCTTCAATGTATCTATTAACAACTATGGTGTCGAGTATATTTTATATAAAGCAAAAATTGTTAATTTTAATTTAAATAAATCGTTTTTACATCACTGCATCTCAAAGGGGACAAGTTTTCGTCTATTCACATACAGTCGGACAAATTTAGCTGGAGCCTTGGCTGAGCCACGCCCAGTAATGCGCACTGGTCATAACTGAGTATGTGTGACAGGATATATGTCCCTCCAGCATCTTTTCTATATAATTAAACGGTTTAGGGTGGCAAGGACGACCGCCAGTTTGCCTTTCCCTTATCTAATCTCTCCTTGCAGTCTTTCGTGGCGAACAAGAAGAGATCTGTCCGTAACATGTCACTAGTTGTGTAGCCAAAATGTGGAGCAACGAGCAGGTCAGCTGTTGAAGTTCCTGACTTATAATCAGTTGACCCTATATGAAAGTTCGGCTCGTCCTCGCCTGTCATCCTTTCATTGCAAATAGCTTCAGGGGGTTCAAGCTATATTTGTCCGGGTATCTGTATCTGTAGAGTAGGGAGGGTGAGTGTAGGCTCACAGCACTTATCCTCCCGAGGAGTTGTCTTCCTAGGTCATTGTCCATCCTGTCCTTCTTAGGAAGGTGGACAGGTCACTAGGAGACATCTCCTTTATATCGGCAGGTGTAGGCCAAGACTCACCGAACACACACTCTCTTATTGACGATAACTCCGGACACTCGCATAAGACATGCCTGACAGTTTCATCTTCCTGTTCACACATCCAGCATAGAGGTGTGTCCACTAGCCCCATAGTATGGAGGTGTTTCCCTAGTTGACAGTGACCAGTCAGAAATCCTACCGTTAAACGTAGGTTTCTCCTGGTCATCGCCAAATACTTCTTCGGCTCCAGCTTCCCAGGGTCGCCCAGGGTGATCCTGGCAAGATTGCATCCTTTGATTCCATCCCATCTCTTAAGGGATTGAGTATGGGTGTAGCGTTTGGCTAGTTCCGCAATTGTCGAAGTCGTTAGGCCGTAGGTGTCACTGGGTCCTAGAATTTTTAGTCCAGCGGCTTCCCTGGCTAAAGAATCAGCAATGCGATTTCCTTTACTCCTGACGTGCCCTTTAACCCACCTCAGGATAATATTGTTGTCCGGGTAATTTTTGTTTCTAATAAAATACGACTCGACCAACTTTTACAACCACTAACACACTTGAAAATTAATTTTGTATCTTTATAATACAATAGCGTATTCCCCACTAGCAACAGCACCGCCTGCGCAGAACTACGGTCGTCAAAATCGCCCCGAATTGTACGCGGACGCATACGAGATGAGAAACAAAGTCTGACAGGAAGAGAGTGATGGCGGCGGTCAACAACAACAAGGTTCGCCGCCGCCTGATTATCCCGGTACGCCTATCGCTGACGTTTCTTCTTCGTTTTTGCTTGTTCATCGCGTGGAAAGAAGAAACGATGATAAAGTTGACGGTAGTGTAGCTGGGTCGACTGTATAGGTTCGGTAGCGAAAACGATTTTTTTGTTTGAGGTTAGTTTCGGTGGTTTTGATTTTGTATTTAAAATTTTTGTATTTGAGGTTGTGTTGTGTAGATGATCCTACTTTTTTCAAATATTTTTTGTAGGAGTTTGATCTACATGAATCTTTTTTTTAAATACAAGGTTTTTCAAAATTATCGAAAAACGAAATTGTTTACGCGACCTGGACTGTTATTAAAAAAAAAATCTTATTCGGCCAACGTGCTCTGTGATCAAAAAATAAAAAAAGTTGCGCGGAAACTTTTTTTGTAACGGAAGAAGTGCGCGTGGAAACTTTGAAAATTTGAATATATTAAAAATATCTGAATACAAAAGAAAAAAAACGGGTGCATTTATATATTGATAGTCACCTTTAATTTTTAAGGTTGTTTAAATTTTAATATGTTTTGAGATTTTAATAGTGATTTTTTTTAAATTATACATTTTTATTAGCTTCCTTCGAGTGAAAGGCTGATTTTTTTTATTTCAGGCAGCGAGAAATAATATTTTTTTTATAGATATAGAAATTTTCTCCCAAGGTTTTATTAAAAAACAGTATCGTCCTGAGAAATTTGTGTCGGGATATCTTACGAGGGGTGTTCTAATTTGTGAAATTTACTGTTTTGAAAAATGGGATTTATTTGCCAAAATTTTTGATATGCTCTCGTTGACTGAAATACAATCTCTTCTTTGCTAAGATAGTTATATATAGTTTTTTTTTTGTATTCGCGAACGAGTTTGGCAGACTTTTTTTTGTAATTATTGAATGTTTAGCGAAATTCGTTCCTGATTTTAATTGAAAAATTTTATTTCTTTCATTGTTGCATTTAAACTGAACTTAGTCCAAAATTTTCTTTTCCAAATTTTTTAATTTTTTGCTCAAAAAAAGTAATTAGAAAAAATGAAAGTGATTTTTAACCTCAGGTCCTCGCCTTGTGGGAACTTTTAATTATTTCAATACTTTTAGCGTTTTTTAAATAATTTTTTTCACATTTTAACATTCTTTTGATTAAGGTTCAGTTATTAGACCAATTTGTAAAATGCTACATTGTTTCGTTTCTTATTGATATTTATAAAAGTTGTTTGTACGTTATTCGATTTTTACTTACCTAGTAAAACTACTTTTTCCAAATATTAATGTAATTCCCAATACTTTTAACCTCGTTTAAACCCTCGGAGGTTTTTAGTATTCAAAAATTATGTTGATTTGATTTTTTTTTCTCAAAAACAACGTACAGAATAAAAAATTTTTACTTCGAACCAGAAATGTACGAATACGATAAATATTTTCTAGTTTCCTTCGTGTAAAAATGAATTATTTTTATTCTGTACCGGGTGTTTTGGTGAAATATGTTTGGCATAAAATATTTATGATGTTAGGTAATATTAGAGATTTTTTGGACTTAATTGTACAAGTGTATTTAATTTAAAATTTTCGTAATTACCATATTTCAGATTGAACAAAAATAAATAATTATTTGTCCGAAAAATTGCTATTTTTATATCAACTGAATTTTGACATTGTCTTTGTACCGTTGTTGAATTTTCTGGGAGATGTGATAAAATTAATAATTTTGATTGTGTTTCAGAATAATTGTATCTCAATAACGAAACGGTATTGTCTGTGAAGACATACAGACGAACAAAATAATAAGATTTTTGATATCGACAAAACGTTCCATCTTCTAATAAATTGTAATTTTTCTTTGGTCTCCACTGGCAGTTATCGTTTCTAAAAACTGGAAAGATAATCTATATTTGATGCTAACCTCTGTATTGATAAATATTGTAAAAATTAATATATGTACATACTCGAATAAAATAGCTGTTTTCATACGAAACATTTGTTGTTTTTTTCGCAAAATAATTCACCCTAAAGGTCTTCACTAACTTTTGATTCACAGTCACACTTTCTACGCCAGATGATTTTATCTCTGTCGAGAGAAAGGGAGCAAACACAAAGACGAGGCGATTGTTCTCATGTAAGGAAATCATAATTATTATCCTAAAAACTGTAGTAACTAACAACACGCTTAAGGCACACCTACACGTTCAGTTTTTCCCACGTACTCACCAGTCCAAATCAGTTTTCACATGTAAATATGTGTGTGAGGAAGGCAAGACTTGTCGAAGAATCGATTTCGCAGTTTTACTTGAGCCGAGCTTTCTTATTACTGTCCTCATACTTGTGCAAACTGGTTTTTAAGGATAAGCACGTGGAAAAGACTGAGCCTTTCCTCATACACACACAATTGGGTCAACACGTCTGCGCAGGTAAAAAGAATATCATTTCGATTCTCCTTTGGTTGCTACGACTGGCACACACGTTCTGGTTCATCACCTGGAGCTGTACTCAGTTTCAATAGCCTGGTTGAGAGTTCCTTGTCTCCCTTGTTCAGTTAACATATCAGAAGCACTTTGTTGTCTCTTGCCAGCCTGTGGAGGGATTCTTTACAGTTTTCTACCAGTCTAGCCCTAGTTGTTAAATTTTTATTTGTTGTCCGGTATATCCTCCGAGAGAAAACATATTTTGCTTGGCTGTTCTCTTACTGCAGTGACAAAGACAAAAATATATGTTCCTCCATCTGTCAAGAATACATCCCCTGTACAGGTGTACCGGAACGTGTATGGCGGTGCCTTATAAAGGAACACTGGTGAAAATTTGTTTATTCTTCCAAAATTTTTAATTTTGTAAAACCTAAAATGTAAACAAAATGTTCATTGTCATGATGTTCTATATTTTTGCAGAAATTTTTGGAGTGAAAATAAAACCAACGTATCTACTGTTATAAAATGTATATATCAAAATGTACCAATTAAATTAACAAATAAAATTACAAAATATTACTAAAAATAATAATTGCGTTTTGAATACATACAGAGTGCTTTAAAAAAAGATGGTCCTGTTGCTAATGTAAGTAGACAACTGAAAAATAAGTGAGGTTTGCTTAGAAAAAAATTCCACAGTTGTGTTGGACATATTGTAATGAAATTTTGTTTGAATATGTTTTAACTGTCATACAGTGTGACCCATTTTGTTTGGAAGCACCCCTATAAAATCCGCATTTTCGAACCGATTTTGATTTAGTCTTTTTTGTTAGATTCAGTATCAAAAACAGAATTTGAGCACAAATTTTCATACCATAATAGCTATTTTCAAGGCCCTCTACGTTAATTTTTCTTTGCCAAAAAAGACGAAAGTATATTAGGCATTTTTTTTTCTCAAATATGACTACACCACTGAATTCAGAATCATCACAAATGTAAACTATCAAAATTTTATAAAAAAAGTTTTATTAACAACAAAGTTATCACTAGATGAATTTGGAAAAAGTTGTTTTTTAATTAATTTTTTACTAAGAATGTAGACACATTTTAAAAATGGTAACATGGTAAACAAAAACTAGGACTCAAACATATTGCACTGTAAAAATTCGAATCCGATACCTTAACCCGTTCTGGAGTTATAGCTTCTGAGAGAATGTAAAATTGTGCTGATGTGACGAAAATACAAATTAACACCAAATAATACATTTTGATTATTAAACTACTTAATAATAATTGAATTCTACATTTTTGTAGCCTCGACTAGACCTCCGTTAATTTCCACACATTTCTCGTATCGTTTGCGACTAAGTCTTAGCGCTTTTTTATTTCATGTGGCGTTATTCCAGCACACGCCTGTCGTATTCTGTCACAGAGTTCTGCTCTATTCCTTGGACATGTCTTATACACTTTTTGTGTCAAAAGCCCCCACAGATAAAAATCCAATATAGTTAAATCGGGCGATCTAGGAGGCCATTCGATTAACTCGCTACCGCGACCTATCCAACCATTTGGAAATTTTTCGTTAAGCCGCTGCCTGACAATCCTAGAATAGTGTACAGAACAACCATCTTACTAAAATATCAAATTTCTTCTTTCTGCTAGTGGCAGTTCGTCAATCACTGCGGATAACTCACCTTCCAAGAATTCCATGAAGGTATTGGCATTCATGTTACCCTCAAAAAATAATGGACCTATTATCCTGTCTTTTAAAATTTCGGCTTCGAATTTTTACAGTGCAATATGTTTGAGTCCTAGTTTTTGTTTACCATGTTGCCATTTTTAAAATGTGCCTACATTCTTAGTAAAAAATTAATTAAAAAATTAACTTTTCCCAAATTCATGTAGTGATAACTTTGTTGTTAATAAAACTTTTTTTATAAAATTTTGATAGTTTACATTTGTGATGATTCTGAATCCAGTGGTGTAGTCATATTTGAGAAAAAAAAATGCCTAATATACTTTCGTCTTTTTTGGCAAAAAAAAATTAACGTAGAGGGCCTTGAAAATATCTATTATGGTATGAAAATTTGTGCTCAAATACTGTTTTTGATACTGAATCTAACAAAAAAGACTAAATCAAAATCGGTTGAAAAATGCGGATTTTATAGGGGTGCTTCCAAACAAAATGGGTCACACTGTATATGCGCTATATTTTTCATTGTCCTAGCAACGAGACCGCCTTTTTTGATGTAAATAAGAATATTGTTAATCTTAATTAATAGTATTGATGGATTTAATTATTATATGCAAGATTGTCAACTTCATTTCAAATAGAGCAGATTTTCTTTTAGTAGTGCATGAAGGTTGATTCCTACAATCATTAGAAAAAGCATCTGATTGGTCCGAACTTATGTGACAGTGTCTGCGTATTTGTCTTTTTCATGAATTGCCAATTTTATATCCATAAATCCACCATAAAAAAATTTTACAAATTCAATATTCGGTTTTTATACAATATTAAATATTATAAATTGTACTTTATAAAATAAGATGAATAAAATTCAAGAAAAATAGGTTTGCAATAAGTGCTGGTAGTTTAATCTAAAGACCAACCTAAACGTCCACCACTGGTCAATACTTTTGACAGGTATATTAAATATTCAACTAGGTATAAAAAAAATCATAACGGCAAATGGAATTTTCGACCTATATATTCATTCAGCCTTATTTTAACGGGCTCCTACCCTCAATAATAAATAAAAAAAAATTACATATTCTGTTCCAACTTATAAACATCATGATAAGCATTACGAATCAGAGCATAAGGGAAACAAGATTCCAACAAATCCATCGTAAGAAAAGGTGACTCTTGTACAATTTGATCCAACAACAAATAAACGGATTCTCGGTTCCGTATAGCTTCTTTATCAGCTTCTTGGCCTAATCTTAACAAACTAGAAGAAGCTAATGCCAAAAATTCTTTCATACGATCCTCCATATCTCCCTGTCCACAAGTAGTGAAAAGAGCTCCGAAAATATGGTTGACCGCTAAAGCCATACAATGAATATTATTCGTATGTCCCTCCAAGGAAGCTCTATAAAAAGATTGATCGGATTTTGCAAGTTTCGGGATAGAAACCGCCACAAATACCATTAATAGGCAGACGAGTAAATGTTCGTTATCGCTTTCACCTTCTTGTTTTTGAAGTTTTAAAGCCGCTATTAAAGTGGGATCAACTTTACAAGGCAAACCAGCAGCTGAAGTCATTTCACTAACTATTTTCATAGGATCCCCGCTTGGTAAATGATGTCTAAAATCCAATATAGAGCTCACTAAGAAAGGTATGCGTAATTCTAAAACATCAGTTAAACAAGATTGAGCCAGTTGTCTAAAACTCAATATAACACCTACGATCGTCATCCTTTGTAACACATTGTCAACGTTTGTTAATTTTTTAAATTGATCCTTCATTACTTCCGGTTTATCGAAATTCGTTCGTAAAGAAAGTAGAACGTCTTTGTTGATTTCCGCTAGTTTTTTAAGTTCAACTACTTGACTAGCTATGTGCCACATTAAAGTTTCACTCAGCTGCTTCATACCGTAGGGTCCTATTAACTCCGCTAACGCTCTTAACTCGTTAACGTCGGAATATTCTTCGGGATTGAACGGTATGGAACCTTCTACCGTTAAGCTTACAAAAGAACGTTGATTCATTGAAAATATTATGTTCCCAGCACTGACTTTTCTTAACAACACTTCCGAATACCATTGGGTGTAGATGGAAGCTATTGTTTTTTCTCCGTGACTGTCCATTGGTTGAGTTTGTTGTAATAGACAATTATTAAACACTCTAGTTATATCTATATGAACGTAATTTTCAACAGTTTGTAAGACGTTCATGTAAGATCTGACGGATACTAACAATTCAGAAGGTTTGGCAATTTCGTTTGTATCTGAATTGTACATCACCATCCCAACTAGTGCTTTAGCGAATCTGTTTTCTAAATGTTGATGTAAATATTCTCTAGGAGCGAACGTATATTCCCAAACGTTAATATTCGAAAAATAATTAATGGCGTAACACAATTCAGTTAAAGCCATGTGTAGTTTATCCATGGTGGTTAAATTTTCTCTTGTTTTCCGGTAACTTTCTTTACCGGGTTTTTCGAATTCGATGGTGTTTTTCTTATTTTTTTCCTTCTTTTTTCTGTTAATCTGTTGTGATATTAGGTGAGCGCAGTTTTTCGGTAACAACTTATCGCTCATCTTACATTGGGCGTCGCATATGGCTGTAATTATATTTTTCGCTTCTTTAGCCATTTCATCTAAAAACATGTTTACGACCGAAAGACTTCGTTCTCTAATATGGTGTCTTTCTTCAGGACAAAGTTCGTGTGTGCAATGTTGGAAATGACTACATATAGATGGAAAAGCAACTATATATCTATTTTGAGCTGGAAATTCCAAACACATATGAAATTGGTCTTCAAATATTCTATTATAAAAGCAAAATATTGATAAATCGGAAGTTTCTCTCAGCATTTCATCTAAATTATCAACCATTTTAGTGTGGAACTGTATAGAATCGATTAGCTGTGCTAGACTTTTATTATCAAGTAATTTCATGGGTGATTTTGATGTGGAACTGTACGCTTGTAAACGAAACCAATCCAAACGGAATGCAAAGAAATTAAACGTTTCATTTTCTTCAACTTGTTTCACTGATACACTAGAAATCGTGTTACATAATGAAGATAGGATGATACCTTCATCTTCTGGACAATTTTGTAGTTTCTGCATAATATCTTTCAAGGTTAAAGCATCCCAATGTGAGAGATATTGAACATAGTATCTCTGCATTACTTGACTATACTTTCTCACCAACACCCTCAAATCTTCCATGTGGAATAATAATTCAGGTAAATGCCTGTCAACCAAATCTTCTGTGGACTTTCCTTTTGTCTTATGTGTCGGTGGATTATCGTTGTGTCTTAATAACCAGAGTACTTCATCTCTACCGTAACACAAACCCATAAAAATCATAAGAGCTTTAGGTCCTAACAGACCAGGTTGATCCATGAAAATTAATCCTAATTCCTTAAGAGCTGTCCTCAAAAACTTTCTTCTTTCTCGATGGTTATACCCTGCCTTTTGTACTGCATGAGTATAAGCATCTTTAACCTCAGATATTCTCTTACCATACCCTTTTAATGTATCAAAGAATGCAAGAACGTATTGGTGAATATAAATAACTTCATCACGGAATAAGGGGATGACCCAAGATGATTCCAGAGCATTTAAAAACAATTTATTACAATGGTCTTGCTGTAGCAAGTTATGCATTAAAAGAAGACTGAATATTATCCATTTTTCCATAGTATCCAAAGATAAGAACTCACAAGACATTCTTTCTGAAAGCACAGGTTTTAATAACATAGAAGGGTTCCCTACTAATGTTAACTTTTGTTCAGAACGCCACTTATCAGCAGAAACGTTCCTAGGTGCATAAATGGGAATTAGAGATTGAATAGCCTGAGCTAGAAGTTTAGAATGTGGTACAAATTCTTCACACAATTTTTTAAATGGAACATCATATTCAGTGATCATATTTCCTAATCTAGGAAAACTTTGATCTGGTGATCCATGTACAATTTCATAAGCAGCATTAAACAGACCCAAAACAGCTTTACGGTCTTCAACTCTTGATAAGAGAACCATAAGAGACACGTAAGTTGTTACAAGATCTAAATAATGTTTTGTAAATTCAAAATTAACAGATATATCTAAGTCTACCTGAAAAGCATCCATACTGGTTAAAAGGTCGCAAACGTGATCTTTAAAATCTAGCAAATCCACAAAGGTGTAGTAATATAAAGATAAAGATTTGATAATTTCATTTTTCAAGTTTTGGATTGGTGTAAGACTTTTAACATCTACATTAGGAAATCTTCTTACAATACTTTTGATAGAAGACTCCAAGTTCTTGTCTGAAAGAAATCCTGGTTTCGATTTTGCATCCCCACAAGCTTTCTTTATATTGTATATTCTTGTTAACATTCCAACTCCTCGATCATTTAATATTATCAACTTTTCGGCGAGCTTCCGCTCCGACTGATTCGGTTGGCGAGACATCTTAGACTAAAAATAATTTCATTTATAAAGATAATAGGTAATACAGTATTTTATTACCTTTATTTATTTGTTAATTTATGTTAACTACATTTCCTCAAGATATATTCTTTATTTACATTACAAAACGAAATGTCAATTATTAACTGTGACTGTCAAAAGAAGGGAGGTGCCATGTTATCTGTGGTGCCATATATGCCAACTGTTGTTGACTAATCGCTGCTAATCGGTTATCAAAAATCACAGAAGTGACCGAAGTTTCATAGGCGTACTGGGAGAATTAATTTAACACTTGATTCTAACCCCTAGCTTATACCTTATTCTATGACTTGATTGAACAAGAAGTGATGTTTCCAAACTCTAATTTCGATTTTATTGTTATAAAATAGAACTAACGTGATTGCACTATTTATTTTATTACTCGGTAACTATCAGCTAACTTCAGATATATACAACATACATTACAACCAAAAATGTAATGACAGCAAAGTTAACCTTATTTTTATCTAAACTAAAAGTGAATGATTATTAAAATATTTAAATTATGATTAAGAAGAAAAAGTTACACCAAATAAAAATTTAAAATGTCACTAAAACTTTCTTTAAATAATCTGTCTACAGAGTTACTTATTAAAATATTTTCCTACCTAGAAATTAAAGATTTGTGCAATTTAAGTATCTCGTGCAAGCGATTTAAAGAAGTTATATCATCATGGGATAGAGTTATTATTAAACTCGCACCCATTCCACTGGCTACAAATCAATTGAACGAAGTATTCCTTTCAAAGTAAGAATGTTCATTTTATGTCTATATGCCTTACCTAATGCATTTTAGATGTTTTAAACAGCTAAAGAATATGGATAAATTAAGGATTGGGAAGAATTGGAGAATTGCAAAATATACTGAACAAACTTTATTATATACTAGAAAAAAATATATTCCATATCTTCAAATGTCAGATAAATTTCTTTGGTTGAGTCGAGGAGCTGAAATAAAATGTTATGAGAGAACTGAAACTGGTGTAATTACTGAAAAATCACTTTACACTTTAAGAGGCAGAAGCAATGCTGATGTTGTGAATTTTCAACTAAAAAATAATGTATTGGTGAGCGGATTCAGGTAATTTCAACTTTTCTGCTCATGTGTTATATTAATTTATTTACATTATAGAGATGGGACTTTAAGGATCCATAACATCAGAAACTCTAGCTTTAACCACGAAATTCTACTCTGGCATAATTCTGATGTAAATTCTGTAGATATTGGTAAACAGGGCTGTACAATAGTTTCTGGTGCAAGAGATGGTACCATCAAAATTGTTAGTTTAATTGATGGTTGTGTTGTTTATGATTCTTTAAAAAAAATTCACATCCCAGATATTATATGGAAAGTTAGTCTATCAGAAGACAATAAATTAGCAGTTGGTACTTCAGGGAATGTTCATAATTTAGATTCTCTATTTATTTATGACGTAACAAGGTAAGTACTAAATATTGTAACTTAAAACAACTATTTACTTACAATTTGATATAGGGGATCAGAGCGTATTGAATTACCTCATACAAACAGAGTAATTGGAGGAGGAGTACTGGATATTCGATGGGACGGTCCACAAATGTTGTGGTCTTGTGGTTATGATTCTGTTTTAAGAAGATGGGACCTTAGAACAGGAAAAAGTGAACAAAACTTTATGGATCCTTGTGGATCTGTGTTATACTGCTTAGATTACGATCATTTCAATACAGTTATGACTGGGGCAAACATGAATGGTAGAATCATGTTATGGGATGTACGACAAGCATCTGCCGCACAGGTAAGAAAATTTCCTTTATTCGATTGTTCTTTTAACACAAAACTTTAGGCATTTCTTTTTCACTTGAAAAATTATTTTATTTGTAGCTGTATTTTTTGGAATCCTGCAAGAAAGGGTATAATCGAAGTTCCCCTGTATACAGTTTGGCGTTCGATTCGGAATTTTTGGTTGCGGTTACTGATCAAAATTTGAATGTGCTCAATTTTTCTACCTACGACCAACCAATTTCAAGGGACTATACATTTTTCTTATTCGGATTGTCATTTTAAAATGTGTTACTAATTTTAAGAATAAAAAATTTGATTAGTATTTATAGTCTGTTCACCCACTTGTGATGAAAATAATAATTATATCTTTGTACAATGTATCAAAAATATTTTATATACTGAGTATTTATTTTTATTATTGAATAAAGAACTTTTTTGATGTTTTTTCATTGATTCTATTTATTTTCCTTTCAAAACATTGTACGCCATAGATAAATAAATAATTATTTATTTCTCTATGGTATACGCTTTCAGGATTTTATGACGCTGTGTCTAGAGCTCCGGAACCGGAAACACAACTTTCCTTCCTAAGTATATGTAACTTGTATATAATTTGAACTTGTCGATATAATGTAGCCTTTTGTAATTACCACTGTTGTTTTTTTATACTTCATACTTTCCGAATATGTTAGATTTAGAAAAATGCTATATGATCCAAACTACTGTGTTACGAGAACTCTAGACACAACGATTTAAGTGTCAAACGCGTCGGTGCTGCCATGTTTTATTAAAATCAAGAATATTCTGTATAATGAATATAATAAACTTTCATTTTACAATACAAAACTCATTCACTGATTCTGACAATGATATAAATTGAATATAATTAAATAATTTATCATCTCCACTTCGCTATTTCTCTGTCAATGCATTCTGAAAAGAAAAACATTACATAATTTTTATTTTAATGTCTATCAACGGCAACGCTGGAAGTGTATATTATCTGCGCTGGAACATGTAAACAACATGGACGTTGGAGAAACGTCAAGTTTATATTTTTGCTAATAAAGTGCAAAAACTATTTATACTGATATTATTAGCATGGCTCTAATAGCTATTAAGGAAGAAGTGTCTAATGTGGAATACGAATACCCACCAATAGATCTTTCACAAGTTAAAACTGAACCAGTGTTCCAAAGTGAAACATTAAGTTTACCTGAATTTGAGACTGCAAATAGTGATAACTATAATAATATAGAATCTGAAAATGATCTTTATATCGGTTCTAGTGATTTAGTTTATATTAAAAAAGAATTCGTTAAAACAGAGGTAATAAACGAAGAATGTGATCTACCTAGTATTAAAAATGAATTGGGATATCCTGTTGGAAATCCATGTAGCAGTAAATTCAAATCTATCATACCAAAGACTTCTAATTATATAAAAAAGAAAAATAATAAGAAATACAGTTGTCCAGTGTGTAATAAAAGTAAGATATATTTTAATTTTGTTTAACTCTGGCTAAAAGTGGTATGTGTTTTCTTGCAGTTTGTATGACTTCAACTTCAAGGAAAACCCACTTCAGCTCTCATTTCGGAAAAAGACATTGTGTAATTTGTGAGTACTGCGGAAAAATATTTTTAAAAGAGTATCAATATTTAATCCACTATAGAAATTATCATGTAAAATCAAAACCAAAATTTTTAAATCCATTTAAGTCAGTATTCACCTGTAGAATATGTTTCAAAGAGTTTACCTCTAAGGAAATTTATGCTGAACATTTTAAATTACATTATCTAAAGCCGTACGAATGTAAAATTTGTTTTAAACAATATACAGTGAAGTCTACTTTAAAGAGACACCAAGCAGCAATTCATAGCATGTTAAGGCCTTATAAATGTGACATTTGCTTTAGGGATTTTGCTTTACCTAGTCAATACAAATCTCACATGTCAAACCATACATATGGAAAAAGATTTAAATGTGATATTTGTTTTAAGGAATTTTATCAGAATAGTAGCTTATTAAGGCATAAAATAGTTCATGGAGGTATAAAATTTAAATGTAAATTATGTTTTAAAGAATATACGAGAAAAGTAACATTGGAATCTCATATGAGGTTACACAGTGGAGAACATGTGTTCAAGTGTCATATATGTCCTATAGAAAAGAAGTTTACTTCGAAAGGTGCATTAAGACTGCATCTAATGAATCACGCTGGTGAGAAACCACATCAATGTGATCTGTGCTCTCAACGGTTCTTAGAGAGACAAAAACTTCTCAAACATCTTAAAATCCACGAAAAAACCAAAAATGTTAGTTGCGACTTCTGCTCTTTAACATTTTTATACAAAGTAAGACTTCAGCGACATTTATTAACTGAACATGGTGAGAACCCATTCAAATGTTTAAAATGTCCTGAAAAATTTCCCACACAAAGGGAATTAAACCTTCACGCTTCTGTGCATGCCGAATTTAAAATGTACACATGTGAAATTTGCTACAAAGAGTTTACAAAAAGAGCTGCTTATGTTAGACATTTAGGAGCACATGGTCGTAACCCTTTTGGTTGTAAAATTTGTCCTGAAACTTTTGCTTCAGAAAGAGCTCTCAGGGAACATTACGTGATTCATCCGGGGGAAAAACCTTTTCATTGTGACGTTTGTTTGAAGGGGTTTCATCACAAGAGGTCTTTACATAAGCATATTTGTGAAGGAAAACCAATAGATACATAGATAATTTTTCATATTATTTTTTTTGGACGACATTAAACATCAACTAGAGAGTGTGGTCATGTAATATTTACTAATGACTTGATATTTATATTTTTTTTGAAATAAATGTATGAACAAAAGTATCTTTAATTCGCCTATTTTTTATATATTTACCATTTCTTACATACAAATTTGATGGAAATTTAAATCAGATTTTATTTATCAGGAAAATTTAATCTAAAGTTCTTCTTCTTCTTCCTCCTTTATTGGGCTATATCCTGAGGGATAATTTACCCAATCTAAAGTTAAAATGCAAAATATGTTTATTTGGTTGTTTTAAGGTAGTAAAGTGACTCAATAAAGGTAAGTGCTCTATTTGGGTGTAAGAATGAAGATAGCAGAGCACACATCTCGTTTATAGGACTTGAGCTTTGAATTTTTCAATTTAAATTGATAACTCTTTTTATTTCTGGAGTTACAAGTAGACAACTATTAAATTATGCAATAAAACATTACCTATACTTCTGTTTTTGCTTGTTTTTCACTAGCTATAACAATGTAATTGGTGGACAATTTAAATCATCCAAAAGTTGAATTTTCAAATCAACGTAAAAACGTTATGAGAATAAAAGTGTTAAAATAATTTATTTATCTCTTTTAGGTTTTGCCTTCAGCAGTATAAGAAACAAACACCTTTCTAAAGAATCTGGTAAGCATGGTATTACGGTATATTTCAAGTAAATTCAAGTCCCAAATTTTGTAAAATCCACGAAGAAGGTATTTTAAATTGTTGTGCATGCTTTAAAATATTTACATCCAAAAAAAGATTCTGCCTTGTGTGAAATTTGGTCAAAAACTTTCATCAGTAAAAATGCTTTGTGGAAATACCTTCGCATTGCCCACAACTTCGTTAAAACTCACAAATGTCCAGTTTGTCGAGAAGAATTTACAAAAGAAGTCGAATTTTTAGCACTCAAAAACATACCAGTACGAAATTTGTATTAGAAATCACGCTGGAAGGTCTTCTTTGTGTGCTTTGTGTTGTTTAATTTTATAAATTGCGGAAAAAGTAGCTTTTGTGTAAAATTTGTTCCAACAGTAGACACACCATAGACCGGCACGTTATGTTCAACTGTTCTAATGAATTCGGTTGAATATCAAAAATTACAGGAATGCAAGTAAGGACAATAAGGTGGGTGATTATTTTATCGTTTATTGTAAATGTAAGTTTTTTTGTATATAGTAAATAATCCTTTTTTTTGGTATTGTAAAAACAATATTCCTTTTATTACTTATTTATTATTCAATGTTTTTCGGTATGTAGACTAAATTTTTTCCTCTGTATTTATCAATTTATACTTGAAAGTAGGATACGTTTTCAATCTCAATAGTTCCAATTCAGTTTGAAGAACGAGGATTTGATTATGATTTTTCTGTACAACTTGAACCAGTTCGGCCCTTTTAAAAATCCCTTCCATCCTAAAATAAAAAAAAATCCAGTAAAATTTTAATTCTTGTCAAAAAAAAATGAAACTTACTTTACTTTAATAGCTTGATCTTCCGTCTCGTCTAGTTCTTGATCATGTTTCAATTTAAGTGCGCAAATATCTATATTCAGATCTTGTATGGTATTGTCCAATTTTTTGTTATGATTTCGATACATCTGTACGTGTTTTTGTACTTTGAGTAACTTTTCTTTTCGTTCTCTCATGTTGTTTTCGAAAACCGCTCCTATTACCTCCATTTCTTGTTCTAAACTGTCGATATCCGTTTTCTTACCCATACTTTTGCCTTTCATATACGTTTGCATATCCCGCAAAAACTAAAAGACATTTTTGTATACACCCTGTATATATTTACGTGTTTTAGAGATTAATTTCGTAATCTAAGTTGTCGATTTAGTTGGTTAGGGAATTTTTGGACCATATTTGTAGATTTTGATTTATTTATTTTTTTAACGTATCGTGTGCAGTGGCGGATCCAGAGAGGGGTAAAGGGGATAAATTGTATGTTGAGCTAAGATTTTTCGTAATCTACATTTTGTGATATAGCATAAAAAATTAGAACCTACCTTTGTACCGTTAATATCGTTCATTTGTTCTATTAAATCGTTTATGGTCATTCGTAGTCTCTTATGTTCCCATTCCGTAGCCATAATTCTTCTTCTAAACGCCATATTTTGGCCAATTGTTTTCAATTTTGTATTCCCAGCATTCTTTCATCATACAAAAAATCGTTAATGTGCAATATACTAATTGTTAAGACCGTAGGCAACCAATCATACATAACAAACGGTAACATTGTACTAGGGGTCCATAAGTATTTTATATTTAAGACAAAGTGATCAGCACTAATGATAGTTTACTTTACAAAACCTATTGCTTCATATACCCAACACTAATTTTAATTCACTTACTTACCTTTATGAGTTCATTAATTTGTTCCACCTCTTTTTTCGGTACCAATAGTGCGTCTAGAAAATCGTACATATCTCCTGTAAGTGGTATTTCCACTAAACCTCTTCGTAAAACTATTTGAATTTGAATATTGTGCATGAGGTAGAGGTAATCCGTTTTGCATTTTCTTATTTCAGCTGTCAGTTTCTGATTTTTTTCTTTCTTGTTAGTCAATCGTTTCTGACAATTTGCAATAGTACCTTCCCCATCTAAGATCTGCATTTGAGCCCCTCTAACCTAATAATCGATATAATATGTAGTCAACAAACACTTATTTTACTTTAACAAAGTTCTTTACCCTAATTTCAAATTCTATTCTTAATCTTCTGTGTTTACATATTAGTTTAAATGTGTTTTCATCGATTGTTGGTGGTAATCCAACAAATTCATCTAGATGATCCAGCGATCTTAAATAATCATAACATTCTGGTGTGAGAATAAGAGATTTTTCCAGGGTAATAACGCATTTTGCCAACTCCAGTAAAACTGCCTCTGTATTTATTCCACGGAAACCGACTCTAGGTCTTCTCCTGAAATGTTTCTACAATCAATTTTATTGAATATGAATGAAAACCGTAAACCAGTATTAAATATTGATTATGAAATGTCCGGGAAATTATTTGGAAGTTTAAATTACAAGTTTTTTACGTAATTATTACCGACCTGTATAGTTTTGTTGCTTGTTCTTGTACAACGGTAGAAAATTCCTGTATATCTCGCTTGAAGGATTTTTCTAAAATCTTTTCTTTTAACATTAAATTTTCCAAATTTGCTTTGCAATCGTTTAGAACATCTGTTAAACGTTTCACCACTTCTGTTAAATGATTAATAACGACATCGTTTTCTGATATTAGTTGACTGAAACGAAATTATTTATTATACAATTCAAAAAATTTTAATAGATCGACATTTATACTTAATTTTCTCTTCTTTTTCGTAAAATTTAATTCTTTCATTTTGATTCATCCTAGCTCTGTTAATTCTTAAATTTTCTTGATTCATGCCGGAATCAATAAACATTTTATATTCAACACATTCTTTTGTCTTTTGATTGAACTTTCTGATGGAATCTCTCAAGGATGTTGTTATTTTGGTGAAATCCACCTCCAATATATTTTTATATTTTTCCCTTTCAGCGTTGAGGGCTACTACTTTTTCTTCATAATCCCGAATAGCTCTTAGATCATCTTCGTTATACTCTTCAGGATCTCGTTCCATCTAAATACAATAAAAAAGAATATTAAAAGGTTTTCAAAAACATATTTTTCTTAAACTCTTACCACACATTTGGGTAAAGGTACATCCTTTTTTATCTCATCCTCCCACTTAACCTCCAAAACTCCATTCATCATAACCATCAAAGCTCTTTCTTTAAAATCGTCAGCCAACAACGCTAATCGTATCCGCTCTTCTTCAGCAGCTTTTGCGTCTAATATTGCCTGCTCACTAGGACTTACATAAGGAGTGACGGTCAATTCATTATCTTGCGTTACCAGTAATAGGGTAGGCTCTTCTTCTTGCGTCCATTCAGGGTCTTCTATATCGAAAATAATTTTATTATCAGTGAAATAATTGTACTCTCTGATAATGTGTCGAAGTTTTTCGTGCTTATCTTTGATACTTTCCATTTCACGTTGTTTTAATTCAACCATCGCGTTAAAAGATACGTTGTACTGTTGTTTTAACTTTATTACTTCTGACTGAAAAAGTAAAAAGTTTTAACAATTTGAACCAAATTCCTTCACTTTCTAATAGGTATTATGTGATATTTGGGATGTAAAATACAGAATTTATGTAGTTTTGAAGAGCTTTCGGTACACTCATTGCACAGGATTGCATTTTAATCGTTGCTTATGTTTTTAATTTGGTAAACAATATAGACTCTCGTCTGTGGCTCGTGTAGGTGGTGTCGACCTCGGGCGCCATCGAGTATCTCCGGTGGCGCTCGGCTTTCATGCGGGGCGCGCACGGTTCAAACACCCCGAAAAGAACATCTCCTCGCTTTCAATACACTTTTTTAACTAAACCACCCTACCTTACCCCCTACCCTAATCCGAATCGAAAAATTGAATTGTGTAATTGACAGATTATTATAATAATTTTCAACCAAAACCACCCTACCTTACCCCCTACCCTAATCCGAATCGAAAAATTGAATTGTGTAATTGACAGATTATTAGGTATAATAATTTTCAATGATAACCCAACCAAAACCACCCTACCTTACCCCCTACCCTAATCCGAATCGAAAAATTCTTCGTATTTTTAGTCAATTTTTGAAAAAAACAATAAGAAAATAAAAATAAAAATATCTTGACTCGGACACGACTCGAACCTGGTACCTCTGTGTTAAGAGCCCAGCACGCTTACGCTGGGCTAATCTCTGCACACATTAATGATATCGTATAGAAGGTTAAAAGCTTTAGAAACGTGCGCGCTTCGCATGAAAGCCGAGCGCCACCGGAGATACTCGATGGCGCCCGAGGTCGACACCACCTACACGAGCCACAGACGAGAATAACAATATAGACGTTTCATGGAGACTAGATATAAGGAGCACAAACTCTGTATATAAAAAGTGTCCGTCGAAATTAGGAAAATAGTGGTGGCGCTGGGGAGGCTAGAGATTAAAATCATATTTGACGTGCTAAATTTTAGGTTATGTAAATGGAGGGTTTGTTTATTTTCATTCGGTTACCTTTTATGCTTGGTTTTAGCAAATTTCAAGGAAAAAATAAGTATTTCGCGTAGCTAGTGTTATGTTTGGTTAAAGGTAAGTTTCTTCAATATCATTATATAGGCAATTCTGTTGTAAAATAGTAATGAAAACAAAAAATATTCCACACATTTGTCTATAATTGCACAAATAATATGTACACATCCATAAATGATTATTGTTGTTACAGATATTGCCTCAAAAATGATGATAAGGATAAATTAAATCCACAGAGAATTCAGAAGGGGTTGATGTGTCACTGTGCAGTTACAAGTAAAAGTATTAATTGAAAATCCAATGAGACAGAAGTCTCTTAAATAATTCCAATACCAATTTTAGTTCCAAGAACGACAGATTCAAGATGATGGTGAAATACAAATTTGTGATTGGCTCTGTTTTCATCATGTCCCATAACTGGTTATCATAACTTGAAAAATAAACTATATAAAGATATTTCAAACTCAAATGAGATACTCATTGTGCTAAAAGTAAAATCTAGAAATGGACCAGAACAGTTTGCAAGGAGTGTGGTGTACTGGCATGCAAGGACAAGGATTGAAAATTTATATGTTCAGTAAAATAGATCAAAGACTAATGGTACATAATATAATAATGTTTATTAAAAAAATTGTTAACAAAAATAATATATAATGTTTCCTTTATTTAGCTAAAAGAGAGCTAATACAATTAGGTATATTAGTCACTACTTATAAAATGTATAAATACATAATCTAGATAAAAAGAATGCTAAACATGTAAAACAGTTTACATTAGAATATAGGTAAACATAAGCTCAAAAATGTCTAAAAATAAATACAATAATAATACTACATCCATACATAAAATTATACAAAACAAACTAGTCACATTTATTTGATAATATTAAAATAAGCACAAAAATGAAAAATCACTGACAATCAAATAATCTCTTAGTCGCCTTTAAAAAATTTCTAAACCCATACCATTTTTTATATCGTATGGTAAAGCATTGAACACATCAGATCCTTTTAAAACATGGAGTTGAGTTGAATTTTTTTATATCTACGTACATGATATTTACTCCAATTCCAACCTTGTAAATAAATATGAGAGAATATTCAAACAGTTTTTTTACTTGCAACTAGTTGAGTGTTTCATTTCATTTATTGGAGTGTATTGTGAGCAATGTAGAATAATTTACATAGCATGATTTTGCATGAAATAATAGAAAATTCTTCAACAACTTGTACATGATGTTATAACATTTAATAATTAATATAAGTATTCATAATAAATAAATAATATATGGATAATTTGTCATGATTAGGTAAATTATCTGCATTGAGTAATATATCATGATTGGGAAGCTGTCTTCATTTGGAAAGTTGTTATCAATATGTAAGTAGAGTATTAACATGCACTCGTAAACCCACTCTAACATATAAACATCGTCGACCTTGTATATATTTTTTTGCGGCTTCAAAGCACAAATTTACTACATTATGAAATTCTTCTGGTAATTGCAAAACAGCTTCTTGCACTATAGCATCTGACTTCTTTGCACACTCAGACGTGACATTGATTATTTTTTCTCTCAGTCAGAATTTCTGCAAAGAAATAATAAAAAACTTAAAATTATGCAAGTCAATAGTTATAGAATTTGTAGACCATGAAAATTTTGTAAACTGTACAACATAGAAGTTTTTTTTATTGCAACACCTTATGTTCTCAGTTGATTGTAATAGAATTTTTGACCATAGTGTTAATTAAGGCATCAGTGAATAAAGAGGCCTAGCAAAGGATGTTATGAATATAAAGTTTTTAGCATGTAGTGTGAAATTTTCATTACATTGAATTTAGTTGATTAATTGTGTTTGAAATGTTGTTTTAAGCCAAAAAATTGTATTTCATGAAACTCACCATACTCTTTAGGCGCTTGCATTGCTTAAGTAAATTTGAAGCATGCTGTATTGTCCAAGCTGTTCTATTTAAAATAGTTGTGGTTGAATTATAAAACTGCAAGCGTTTCTGTAAAATTTGACAAGGTTTGCATCATGGATTTGGTTGATTTTTTAAGTATGTATCATCACCAACAATCGCACATTTATAAGTTTCTGAATTTCTGAAAATTGATGCAATTAAAAAAAAAAAATTAATATCAAAACTTTGTTCGTTATGTAAAAATAAATTAATCTTACTTGTCAATTTGAGTGCAAACACATAATGGCCACCTTTCTACATATTTTAAGTATTCACAAGTACTGTTATATTATGAGCTAATTTCATCACTTAGAAGCAATTCTTCATTATTAGGGAAAATAACCTGCAATTAGATTACAATTAATTATTGTTAAATATAAAAAGATAACCAAATATACCTATTTAACCATAATATATTCATGAATACTTACAGTAATTGATAAATTCTCATTTAAACCGTTGAGTGAAAAATTTTTCACTCAACGTTTAAACGTATATGGTTTTTGATCTGCTTAGTTGCAGGATCCATTCGAATAAATTCTAGTTCATTTGGTTTGTCTACGTAAGAAAATTATCCCTAAAACTCTCTAGGGCCACACGTTTTTCACATTGTAAATTTTTATAAAAACTTTATAAACATAAACACTATTTTCATTTTTTGTTAGGTTAACTTGTCCAGCAAACTTCACTCTGTAATTTTAATCGCTAGCTACTCTCGCGCCATCTACTATTTGTACCTTACCGCTGGACACTTTTTCGAGATTTTTCCTATACAAGTTTGTGCTCCTTATATCTAGTCTCCATGAGACGTTTTCACTTCTAACCTTCAAAAAATGACAGAACTTTTAACGTGAAGATAGCCAATTGTTAAAATTTAGACAATCAGGTTTGCCATCATGCATCACAAAAAGTAAAAACCTAACTTTACCAGTAACCAAACAAGGTGATTATGAAAAAGGATGAGTAACTTTAAAGATTTGATTATAAAAATGGCAGTTAGTATCTACTATAAACGGTGTATACTGCCAGCAGTGTTTTCAAAAAGAGGGAAAATGTCACTTTTTCGTGAGTGGACTATTCTGTGATGGTACAAACCTCCGCGATGGCTTGTTGAAGATCACACTGATGAAACGAGACCAGTTGTCGTTGTTTATAATGCCACGGGTTTCTTTCTACGTAAAGCTGTACGACAGAACCTACGAGGGCGATTTGAGATTCAACAGACAGTTGACTAGTGGTATCATCGAGAATTCCTCGCGATTGCATCGTGTTAAAATCTTGATTACTAAACTTTGGGCGGTGTTTTAATAGTTTTAACAGCTCTCTGAAATAAATAATATTACGAATTATATAAATAAATGTTTCACTAACTCACTCTGGAGATATTTTTAACCAAGGTTCAAAGATACTGTGTATCGATAGGAATTCTTCGATTTTTCTTTGTTCTTCAACCCAAACTAATTTTCTTAGAGCATCTTGGTTGGGAGGAAGTAAAGTGTATATTGTAGCTATGGTTCTTTGAAATATCCCTCGGACCACTTTTCCCCTTACTCCCATTGGTTCCCAATACGTTTTCTGGAAAGAAAATCTTGTATGAAAAACGATTAGCGTATTCAACAACCTCTCTTTAACTAACCTTGATGAATTCTGTTACGACATTTTGAGCGTCTATAATGGCTTTTAAATAGACTTCAGTTTGCTTACATTCTTCTCTGTTTTTCTGTTTTTTCTGATTGAACAAATTCGTGTCTAAATAGAATTCTTGTAAATCGATTTTTTCGATTTCGGGACCTTCTATATTATTCGTCGCCAAATCGTGTAATGTTCCCTGGATACTGTGAAATTCCTTCCAAATTTCGGATTTTTCCGCCTTACAAAGGGCCTTTTCTTTAATACCCTTTTCTATTTCGTACACTTCTATCCAAGCTTTGTTTGCGTACCGACCTAAATTTAAAAAATTCTCCTTTGACGAACTCTCCTACTTTCTGGTACAATTCTTACCTTCTGGTTTAAAACCTAGTGTCGGTCTTTTGAACATCAAAGCGAACTTATCCGAATGTATCGTCGTTTCCATGTTATTCTTTAAAATCGCATCGATATTTTCGTTATTCAATTTCGTACAGCATGTGACGCCGTCTCTTCCTAGCGTGATTACGCGTCGTCCAAGCGGATCGACGTAAGCTTCCTTAACACCACCTTGATATCGATGGTGAGCCACTACCACAGCATACTGTTTTTCGAAATTAGAATCTCTTATAAAGACGAACCCGTCGAATCCCCAACTTATACAAGTGTTGTTATCCAAAATTCTCATCTCGAAATATCTCAGTTGATGTCCGCTTTTTATTTCGCGAATTATTTTTATAGAACTCTCCTAAAATAATGACGTTATGCGGTTATGGAATAAAAAGAGATGCATTGCCAGAAGGATTAAACTTAAACCACAAAATACCCCACTCACACCTACATTTACTTATGCACAATACACGCATTTAGTGAAAACGTCACGACTGCCATATGTCAAGTTTTTGGATGAAAACAAACTTTCATAATTGTGTCTAATGTTAAGTAATAATAAAAATATCATGTTCATCCCTTTTTAATCATTATATTATATTATTAATACAATAATACAGCAAATATATTTCTAAAACACGTAAATAGAATAGCCAAAATTGATTGTTTACATCCAAACACTTGACATATGACAATTTATGACGCGAACTAAATGCGCGTATTAACACTTGGTGTGGTTTGTCTACTTTTTAAATAACTACAGGTGTCACGTCTTTGTAACTGGGGTGTTCTGTAGTTAATCGAAGTGTGATAACAACAAATTTACGAGGGTGAAACGATTGTTTTCAAAAAGAAAAATATAATTACCCCTCTTTTTGTGGCCAATTCGTGAACATTTCTAGAAGCGAAAGGAATACCATAAAAAATTCGATCTCTATCGTTCCGTATGGTCGGCTTTATAAATGCATATAAGTGATGTTTACCAAAATAATATTCTTTAACGTTTATGGTTTCATTATCGACTATACAATATCTGATGATTTTATTTCCTGCTAAAAATTTCGACGTCACCGGTAGAACGAACAATCGATAGCAATTTTTCGAAGCTACAAGTATATAATCGGCTACTTGTTGATTCACTTCAACGTGAGCGACTATTTTCATTTGTGTACCCGGAAGACCCTGAAATCGAAATAATATGAATACTTTTTATTCTCTAAATCTGCGCGTGGTAAGTTGTCAACATGAAAATCGTCAGTTTATAAATCGAGTAGATAATATACAATACTTAAAGGTGTATGCTTGGTTGCCGAATTTGCGTACTTTTTACTTTGAGGTTGTGGTGGAAGATTGGCAACCAAACATACACGTAGTATCTACATAATATAAACATAGTCAAGCTATTGGTTTAAAAAATGTATTTACCTCGATGATAAACATGTCGCCCTTGTCCAAATAAGCCGTTACCAAGATTCTTCCTTTTTCGAAGTATTTAATTTTTTGAATAGGATTATGAGTTAAATGGAAATCGCACATTATATGTAAATTTTCCGGATTATACACCGACACCAATTCCAATACGCCGTTCTTGCAACTCACCGCCATGTAAGGATACACCGGATTCGAGTTCAAGGCCAAAGCTACGGATTTTAAGGGCATCGTTGACACCTAAAAAAAAAAACGCTCACGAGTGTCTTGTACCTCATTTTAACGTTGATTTTACCTGAACTCCCGTTTCAACTTCAAATACTGTAAGAATAATTTGCTTTCTTAAAGCTACCATGTAATCTCCCATTGGATAAACGATTCCTATGTCGGTGACAGCCATTGACGTATCACACAAATAAGTTTGTTCTTCGTTTTCGCTTAGTCTTATGATTTCCCCGTCATCGTCAGTGCCGAGCATAAATTCATTTTTTACCGTCATCAATCTATTGAGCGGCTGTTTCAAGTGGAGCTTCCAATCTGACACCCACGTACCCGATTTTTTTGTATAGTGCTGATAATATTAAAATAAATAATGTATACGCTGAGACTGATGAATTGACATACCCACCCTTATAGCTGCATCTGGGCCTGATATTACAATTCCGCCCTTATACCATGATAGACTTGGTGAAGCAGGACCTTCTATCATTGCTTCCACCACTCTTTCCAAATTAAACTCCAAGTCGATCTATAAATAATTAAATACTTTGTTTCTTACAAAATGTCTACAGTAGAAACGGTGACTGTTACGTCAGCAACAATATTCATATGAAACAAATCAAAACTTCTGTCAACTCAATAGAAATAATCGTTATGACTAATATTCCAAAGGTCGGCATTTTACGAATTGGTAATTAAACGAGAAATTCAACTTTTTTAATTGTATTTATTTTATTTATATGGTTAACATCGACATATTTATTAAAACTATCGATATACTGGGTGAATAAGTTACAAAGTCCAAAATTAATATTAACCATGCTGGCTTTATTGTAATATTCCCGTCTCATGGCATTTTAGGTGTTATGAAATGTCAAATGTTAACAAAAGTATTATATTCGTACTTACCAACGTCAAATGGAATAAAAAGTCAAATTAGTTCTTACAAGAACTGATTTTAACAATAAATACGCTTTCAATCCAAACATTCGCTAAAAAACAAGACAATAAACTAAACTCACATAACCTCAAATGCGGTAGTGTCAAACTCAACTCTTAGTACGATCGTTACGTCAATTATATCGTTGTCTCTTTTTACGATTACTACGGCAAATTTAAAGAAGCTATTACGTATGTCTTGTAGCTGGTCTTGTGAAGAAGACAAACGATTGTGTTTGATTTATATTGATAGAAGTATAGAAGAAGAAAGTATGTAGAAAATATGTGTTGCATAAATCGTAGATTGGGTCACGTGATGGTAAAGCTCCACCGTTTCTACTGTACTTTTGTTGCTCCAGTTGTTTTTAGCTTAAATTTGTTAGATTCTATTATATGAATGAACTTACTGAATATAAATTCCCATTTTTGTCGCATATAAAAAGCCCCCCTTCGGTAGTCCACATGGCATGCGTAAAACTAGTCAGTTTTTCCAAATGACTGTATCGCACTGCGTGTTGACAGATTATAACTTCTTTGCAGCATGTAAATAAATTCCAATAGTACACTTCGTTTGTATCCATGCCGAATTGTACCATATGGACGGGTTTATTCCAATTACATCTAAAAAAATGTAAATTAAACATCAAAATCAATTTACAATAACGCTGTACCTTATTTTTTGATCTCTGGTATGCATATCCGTATCGGATTCAGCTAATTTTTTATTGGTTCTCCAATTCCAGACGGTAATTGTAAATTTCGGTAATTCTGCTAAAGTAATAAGCAAAGACGTTTCGGCGAATGTTATACTGATATATCCTTCTGCAGCCTGTTCTGAAAAAATCGAAAATAATGAATCGTTAATACTTGCTCTTTTAATTATAGTTTCTATTTACCTCGGAATATTTGTATGGTTTCAAAATTGGGATAGTTTTTTACAAATATTCTGGCGTTGTTACAATTTTCTGCGTACGCGAAAACGTAATGTGTTTTGTGTCCTCTAACTTCGTTTATACCATCGCCGTTTTCGTTTGGTGAATTTGCTACCAACATTTTTTCATCTTTATTGTTAAGATTATAGAACATTGCAAAACAACCATTGCCGTAACAAACGACATCTTTAGAAATTAAGCTCAGAAACTTTACTTGGCCTATTTTAGCCCACCTAAAAAATAAATACAACGTAACATTGAAAGTAGTGGTTGAATATGAGGTTTTCTTCAAAATATTTTGGGTATTTGCTACTTACAAGACTGTATTATCCGTACTTCTCATAATTCCTCAAATTAACAACTTTGCCAACTTGACGTGGTGTCAGTTTGATCAATCGTGTTGCCATGGATGTACTCGATGTGTGAATCCATTTTGTAAGAAAATTTGTAAAAGGGGTTGCCTAACTCCACGTTTTCAAAACTTCGTTATTCAATATAAAACTTCAAAACTGCAGCATAGCACTAAGAGATTATTGTTATCAGTACCTGATTATAAGTGAAAAAATGTATTTTATTTCTGATTTACCAAAATTTTAAATAAAAAATCTTAGTCTGTCAAATGTCAGATCGTTCGGTTTTGTGTTCGTTTTCAGTTCGGTACTTCTCGGAAATAGTCGCTGACGAGTGTGGTGTTTCATTTTTTAGCTGGTGATTTTTTTATGTTGTTTAATGTTATAGAAGAATTTATGATGTAAATTTAACAAATAACGTGAGTTTAATTTAATTTTCAGTGTTCTTACAGTCGTAATGCTGTTCTGCAATTTATTCTAGACGTTTTTTTGGGCTTTATATCTTCGGCATCTTTGCCTAAAATTTGACATGGCGCTGATGTATTTCTAATTAGGGGATAAGGGTTTTAACACAGGATTCAATAATTAAGATTATAGAAAAATAAATATAGTAATGATTTCAAGCACTTAGTGACTAGGTTTTGTGTTATTCGTGAAAGGTAGTTAAATATCGACGTGTTTTAGTTCTAACACAATGGAGGAATTAACCTCGGGACTAGATCCCGATGAATTAATGGATCTAGATGAACCTGAAGGCTCTGATCTAGAGGATGACGAAGAAGACCTCATAGACGATCCTATTACATCATCTTTTATGTTATCATCAGCTCCTGGATCAACAACAAATTCTGTAGCTTCTTCTCCTATAAGTGAGGACTTTCCTCCTCCTTTTAATTTTTCAGGCAAGCCACTAAATGTTAAACGGGGTCGTGGTAGACCCAGGAGAGAAGGAGGTAAGTTTTTAAGCTCTATATATAGGGATACAAAGTCTGTGTTTATAATTTTGTTTAGGAAAACCAGGTGTACCTAGAGCATCACGAGGTGGTAGTTCAGGTATATCTAGAGTACGGAAACCTAGACCACCAGGATTTAATAGAAGAGGAATGGGAAATAGAAGCATTAGACAAATAGATAGATCTGATTATGATTTGTCAATATTTACACCTTCACCTATTGATGATGGTTTTTTAGATCCTGAAACAGGTTCATTTTTATTTCCGGATCGTGAAAAAATGATTTCAGCTATGGATGAACCTCCATATTTTCCAGAGCACTGGCCAGGAAAAGTATGTGCCTTTTGTAATTTAGGAGAACGAAGTCAACTTGGCCAAGGAGAAATGTTACGGTAACAACAATTTTGTCAAATTTTTGTTAATGAACTATCTATATATTTTTTTTATTATTAGATTGAATTGTCCCGAAGGGTTTTCACCACAAAAAGTTGCTGCAGAACAAATTTTAGAACGTGCTTTACAACTACCAGGTAAAGATTCAGGTGATAAAAGCCCTAAAGGACCAGTAACATGTAGAAGACAGAAAAGTTTTAATAAATGCAGGCATCCATCTATGAACAGTGAATACATTGACGAATTGACTATTATCGGTTATAATGAAGTGTGTGATTTAACCAGTTTTTTTGAACCAAATGGACAATTTTATGTACACCGAAACTGTGCTCTTTGGTCACATGGAGTTAAAAGAGCAGGTATTTATTTAATTAATATTATAAAAAATTTATATATAATTTTTCTCGTTTTGTAGAAAATTTAGCACTATTAAACGTAGGTCCAGTTGTCTTACAGTGCTCTTCCAAAAAGTGTTCATTCTGTAATCATTATGGAGCCAGCGTTACATGTAATTTAAATGGTTGTTCAAAAATTTATCACTATCCTTGCGCTACAGCCGCTGGTGCCTTTCAGGAAGTTTCTGCTGTTGCAACATTTTGTTCCAATCATTTAGGACAAGTTGCTATGCTTACTGAAGGTAATTTAAGTCACTTATTATTATTTACTTGAGTTTTTACACACTACACAGCATACAAACTAGTTTTGATATAAAAACTTTATAATTTCAGCAACTCCTTGCTATACTTGCCGTACTATGGGTGATATTGCTAATTTAATGTATTGCTCAACTTGTGGGGCACATTATCACGGTACATGTGTCGGTTTAGCACAATTACCAGGTAAACACGAATTTTGTTTAATAATAAATTTGATTCAATTGCTTTTTTGTTTTTGTTTTAGGGGTTAGAGCAGGTTGGCAATGTAGAAAATGTAGATGCTGTCAAGTTTGTCGAACTGTAGGTGATGAATCAAAATTAATGTCTTGCGAGCAATGTGATAAAGTTTACCATGCAGGATGTCAAAGACCGACAGTTACTTCTATTCCTAAATACGGTTGGAAGTGTAGGGTAAGAATAATAATCAACGAATAATATTTCAATTCTATTGTTTTGTAAAGTGTTGTAGAGTTTGTGGTGATTGTGGATCTCGAACTCCTGGTGCTGGATTATCTTCCCGTTGGCATGCACATTACACTGTATGCGATTCTTGTTATCAGCAGAGAAATAAGGGGTTTTCCTGTCCTCTGTGTCACAAAGCTTACCGAGCTCATGCTCATAGAGAAATGGTCCAGTGCTCGAGTTGTAAAAAGTAAGGATTGGATTTGAAGGTTAATTTTTTTTTCTAACTCGATTTGTTTTAGATTCGTTCATGGGACTTGTGATGCTGAAGCAGATGTAGCGACTTACCATCAAAAGAAAGAAACTAACCCGGAATATGATTATGTGTGTCCGCATTGTAAGAATACTTCTGGCAGATTGATAACCACAAAAAGAGCTAGTAAGTTTTTGTTTTATTTCTAAATTGATTGTCACATTTTGTTATTGTCTTTTAATCTCTTTACAGGTATCGATGACCCTTCGGATATGTCGGCATCTCACGAATCCTTCTACGATGACACTTCAGAATTCGATCTCCCGTCTCCGGATGAATTCGCTCGCAGCATGGGTCTCGGAAAAGGAAAACCTTACGCCAGTAAAATCGCTAAGAAACGCATGACTTTTCCAGTCGGTAGACCGAAAGGTACCGGAAAAGTACCGCCGGGTAAAATGGGTTTCATGAAACGCTCCCGTTTCTCGGATTTCAACAGAAAACGCGGTCAAAAAGCAAAAATGCGAGGAATATTCGGTGTACCAGGCGTCGGTCTGCAAAGACCAGTCGCCGATGGAAAAAACGACGATGAACCAGGAGTGGAAAATCGACTAGTTCTGTGCAGTGCCAAAGATAAATTTACCTTGACGCAGGATATTTGCGTGATGTGCGGCGCAGTCGGGATGGATCAAGAAGGGTGTTTGATATGCTGCGTACAATGCGGACAGTGTTACCATCCCTACTGTATAAACGTAAAAGTAACCAAAGTAGTGCTGCAAAAAGGTTGGAGGTGTTTGGATTGTACAGTTTGCGAAGGTTGCGGTCAACGCAACGACGAAGCTCGTTTGATACTCTGCGACGACTGCGACGTTTCATTCCATATTTATTGCATGGATCCTCCGCTCGATTACGTACCGCACGGTAATTGGAAGTGCAAATGGTGCGCTATGTGTCAAAATTGCGGCGCCACCGATCCGGGGTTCAATTGCTCTTGGATGAACAGCTCCACACAATGCGGACCTTGCGCTTCACACGTGAATTGTCCCAGTTGTAGCGATCCTTACAGCGAAGGCGATCTAATCATACAGTGCGTTCAATGCGAAAGGTAAGTTGGAATTTTTACAATAAAAAAAACCCCTTTTAAAAAATTTTTATTGTACGTTCATGGTAAATGGAAAATTATACAAATAATTTAATCCCTTTTAAAAATTTTATAGTAAGTTCATAGTAAAAAAAACTACCGTTTTAAAGAATATTTAGTACGCTTATGGTAGTTGGAAATTTTTAAAAAATGAATTTTATACAATTTTATCGTACGCCTATGGTAAATGGATTTTTTTCGATTCATTAACCCTTTTGAAAAATCTTATCGTATGTCCATGGTAAAAAAATTAACATCTTTTCGTACGTCTATGGTAGAGAGAAATTTTCTACAAATAAATTAATCCCTATGAAACTTTTTTTTAAAAAAGTTGACCCTTTAGAAAAATTTCTCGTACGTCCATGTTAAATGGTTTTTATTTTGGATTAACCTTTTTTTTTCTTACGCCTATGAATCAATGACCTTTTAAAATTATTGTCGTACGCGCATGGTAAAAAAATTTCCACCTTTTCGCACGCCTATGGTAGAGAGAAATTTTCTACAAATAAATTAATCCCTATGAAACTTTTTTTTAAAAAAAGTTGATCCTTTAGAAACATTTTTTGTACGTCCATGTTAAATGGTTTTTATTTTAGATTAACCTTTATTTTTTCTTACGCCTATGAATGAATTAACTTTTAAAATTATTGTCTTACGCGCCTGGTAAAAAAATTTTCACCTTTTCGCACGCCTATGGTAGAGAGAAATTTTTTATTAATAATTGAAAGAAAACATTTTTTGCACGCCATTGGTGAATGGATTTTTGTATTATTAGGTGGTTACACGGTTCGTGCGATTTTATAAAATCCGAAGAAGATGCCGAAAAATGCGCAGAAGAGGGTTACAATTGCGTTTTGTGTCGACCCAGAGACGTACCGCCGCCTCATTTAATTCCACCGCCGCCCGCTCCTAAACCACCGACGCCTACGAAAAGTCCAGAAGTGGGTAAAAGTACCAGTTTTTACTTGGACGGCGTCTATTTGAGCGAATTGGGAAATAGTTTTATTAAATCTTTAACTTTAGAACACCACGCCTCAAGGAAAAAGAGAAAGAAAATTCTTACTGTGCAGGATAAAGAAGCTGGGATTATGGCCACTATTGAGTCGGTTGTAGCTGGTGGAATCGGTGGAAGTAAGTAAAGTTTTATCAAACTTTTAATTTGTTTTTTAATATTTTTCTTCACTTCCAGTTACAGGTTTAGAAGATAGCGCTAAATTGGAATTGGTAGACGTGAAAGACGAACCACAAGAATTATACAAAGAAGGAATGATTTGGACAAAAGAAGACGGTCCTCCACCGGAAGGTTTCACCATATTTACAATGGAAAATGGAATAAGCGTTTTGAGACGAAAAAGACAACGCAACCTTCAAAAACTCGGCATCGGAGGGTTTTTAGTCAGAATGAGAGGAATTAAAACCGGACAAGATAATGACGAAATCGATTCTACGGTTGTTCAAAGCGGCTCAATTACTCCGAGCGAAACTATCCCGGCTTTACAAACGGAAGGTGATAAACCTAGAAGGAAACCCATTCGAAGAAAACCGAAAAGTAAATTAGCCGAAACGTTTCCGTCATATTTACAAGAAGCTTTTTTCGGAAAAGACCTTCTAGAAACAGTCGATTGTAAAAAGGAAGTAGATAGTTGCAGCAGCGACGACGAAAAATCCGACAAATACAAATCCATCGATTTATCGCAGGTTAGTATTAAAATTATCCGGCTCGAAGGACCAAGTAAAAAAAAATAATTTTCAGGACGAACTAATGGCGGTAGCTGCGGTTTCAAGCAAACAAGAAATAAAAGACATCAAACCGCCTCATTTTGTTAAAGAAGAAGAAGATGATGATAATACGGAAGATCTTAAAGACGTTCTAGCTCTACCAGGAGATTTATTGGACGCTGATTTGGTGAATAGTATTATGGAAGAAGATGAGGAGCTTACGAAGAACACCGGATCGTTGGAAGCTTTACAAGACGACGGCGAACTTGGTGATACGTTAGGAAGCGCGGGTAATTCCAAAGAAACCAAAGACGAATTAAGCGATATTTTAGGACCACATTTCAATTTGGATTCCATATCGAACATTAACAGCAAAGACGTCGAAGATATATTTAAGGTAAAAATTTTATCGGTGACGCGTTGTAATGTGTGTATCCTAGTATGGATACTGCGTGCATTAGAATTGTAGAAGGGCCTCTGAATAGGTGGTGCTGCTGGTCACTCGGTGGGTCATCTTACAGGAATAAAACAACTACCTGTATCACTGGGACATGTTCTATTTATTACTTAAACTTTACTAATATACATTAACTACTGACACTAATATGAATAATACTAGAATACTAATTAGAATGAATTAGAATACTGTAGAATGAATCGAATGAATTGAATTGAATTGTAATGCCCCCTTTATGCCCTATTTATACGACGAGTCAAGTTCACCATTTAGTAAATATAAATAATACTGCTTATATTTATTCACGCTTTGACATTGACTCGTACGTGCAACCTTTATATTTATCATTTGTAAAACAATTCGTGGTTTATTGGAATTAGCTGAAGGGAATTTATTAAATAATAATTTAAATAATTAATAACTTAATATTTAGGCCAAAAGGCATCACAGCGTATCCAAAAATTTTATTTGAGTATATTTGGATTTTATTTATTTTTTCTTGTTTAGGGTGTTTTAACCGACGAATCGCAGGAGTCGCAAGAAAGCAGCAATTTTACCATTCAAGGAAATAACATTTTCGCAACGAATAATACTCCGCAACAAAGTTTGCAACAACATTCCATCATAACTCCCGCAGTAAGACCGAAAACTTTACCGAACGTCAGTCAGGTCAATTTAAATTCGCCCGTTGGGTTTCCCCCGCCATCGCCGTACCATTCGGAGTACAGCAAGTAAGTAGAGGGATTGTTTTTTTTTTCGATTTTTTTTTTATATATTTGAATTTTTAGTAGCCCGCAGTTTAGTCCGGCTTTTACCGAATCGCCTAATGCTTGGGTGGGAGTTCCGGAAACTTCAGAAATTGACAGTACCAACGTAGGAGTACCTTCGACTTACAATCAACGTTCGTCGCAAAAGATGAAAGCTGACGAAAGTTTGGGGAACGGTGCTACAATTTCGGCCGTTTTGTACGCCAATATGAATCATCCCGAGTGGAAGAAGGAATTTCCGAATTGGTCCGATAGGTGAGTGAAAGTTTTGGGTGATTGAAAAAAAAAATTTGTTGTTTCAACTTCTTTTATTGATTGATAGGAATAAACAAATAATCAAAAAATGGCGGACTTTGAGTCAGGAACAAAAAGCACCGTACCTACAACACGCCAGAGATAATAGAAGTCAGTTGAGAATGAAAAAAGCGGCGCAGGTGAGTGTTTATTTAAATATTATAATTCCCGTGTTATTTTTGTTTATTGGGTCACGTAATTAAATTTGACACCATCATAAATTTATTTGGAAAAAAAAACGTACACCCCGTAGATTTTTGTATGCTTCTATGTGTTTTCGATGTCGTTTAATATCCCGATGTTTAAATAGACGATTTCCGGTACATTTCAGTATCCCCTCGTAAATCCTTATAAATAAAAATTCATCTTTTCATTGATACAGTCGAAACGGTGGAGCTTTACTATCACGTGACTGTACACTAACAATATTCATATGAATCAAATCAAAACTTCTGTCAACTCAATAGAAATATCGTTATGACTAATATTCCAACGGTCGGCCTTTTACGAATTGGTTATTAAACGAGAAATTCAACTTTTTTTAATTGTTGTTATTTTATTTATATGGTTAACATCGACATATTTATTAAAACTATCGATATACTGGGTGAATAAGTTACAAAGTCCAAAATTAGTAAGTAGTAAAATTGTAATATTCCCGTCTCATGGCATTTTAGGTGTTATGAAATGTCAAAAGTTAACAAGTTGAGACTGTATTTTATTCGTAGGTACTTACCAATGTCAAATGGAATAAAAAGTCAAATTAGTTCTTGCAAGAACTGATTTTAACAATAAGTACACTTTCAATCCAAAAATTCGCTAAAAACTAGACAATAAACTAAACTCACATAACCTCAAAAATGCGGTAGTGTCAAACTCAACTTTTAGAACAATCAGTTACGTCAATATTGTTGTCTCTTTACTACGGCAAATTTAAAGAAACTATTACGTATGTCTTGTAGTTGGTTTTGTGAAGAAGTCAATCGATCGTACGTTATTATGTTTGATTTATATTAATAGAAGAAGATAGTATGTGTGTTGCATAAATCGTAGATTGGGTCACGTGGTCACCGTTTCTACTGTATGTGTTTTCGATGTCGTTTAATATCCTAATGTTTAAATAGACGAACATTTTTTTCCGGTTACATTTCAGTATCCCCTCGTAAATCCTTATAAATAAATTTTCGATTTTTCATTGATATATTATACAGAGTGATTTATTTTTGTTGTCTACAAATTAAGTGACTAGAAAACATTGTGGGTATACTTAGGGGGGTGATTCAGAAGGAAATATTTTAAGCTAAATAAAATTCCAGAACATTTTAGTATCCCCTCGTAAATTTTCGTGAATAAAAATTAAATTTATTCATTGAAATAAATAGTGTGTCAAACCTGGAACAATTTTTTATCGTGAAAAAACTGATTGTTTTGAAAAAATCAAAAAAAATTCTAGTACATTTCAGTATCCCCTCGTAAATTTTATTTAAAAAAAATTGAAATTTACAAAGTGTTTCAAATTTAGAATTGTTTTCTATTATCTACGAATTGGGTGAACAAAAAAATTAGATATGAACTTACGAGGGTGCTTCAGAAGGAAATATTTACTTCCCCCTATTTATTTCAACTAACTTGTTTAATTTGGCATTGACGATTACAAATGAATGATTTCAAAATTTAGTATATTTTTTTTTGGTTAACACTTCATTGTGGTTAACACACTGAAGCATGCTCATTTTTGAGCTTCTCTGGCTAACGGGTTGTTACTAACAACTGAGTGTTTTTTTTTTAAAACTTTTTTATAATTTTTATAATTGGATATGTATCACGTTAAAAAGTTGCTAATATCAATTCTTAAATTATATTCATTATAAAAGAGAAGTTTCAAAACCCCAAGAGGGGTCAATAACGTGGGAAGAGAAGATTTGTTGATAAAAAAACATTTTTTTTTATTCACAATTTGTTTTTGTTAATTTACTATTGTTGTGGAATATTTTTTTTAGAACTAAATCTTGATTTTTGACGTTAGCAACTGTTTGATTTGATGTATATTGAATTTGGCCCAAAAACCTCGAGCTTTTACTTAATTTTTGTTGTTTTGTTGATTTTTTTAATTCTTCACTTTAGATGTACTTCAATTCAAATTTTCATTCACTATTGTATGAAAGGGTAAAAAAAATAAGCACTGAAAAATGTACAGCTTATTTCATGTCGATTTTTAGGGAGCTGGAGCTCTTTGATTATAGAGCTGTAATATCGATTTAATTCAATAATTATTTGGTTTAAATCGATTTTAAAATCTCATCTTTAATGAGCTCTAGCTCCCTTAGGAAGCATTTTACATAAAATGAGCTCTAAATCTTACAGTGTGTTTCTGAACACATTCGTATAGTTACCGTTTTCAATTGTCGATATTTTTTAATAAAAAAAAATTTAAAATGGAAGACATCTAAAATGAAATGTAATACTCTAGTCACAGACCTCCAAGGATACAACCGCAACCACCATCACCACCACCATCACATCCCCGAACGTGACCAAGCCAGTCCATGCCGCCCCAGCCCTAGTGACCACCCTTCAAGCAGTAACGCAGCAGTCCGTGGGAGTGGTATCTACCGCTCCCTCGACTTCCATAACAGAGGTGTGCACTCAATCGAGGCCAACACTAACACCAGCTTCCGTTAGCTCTGTGTCTGTGACCCCTCCACCGCCGCTTCCTAAGCCTGCCTCTTCTCCCACCACCCATCAACAATTCACCGTACACGGGCATTTCGCCGGACCCGGTGATCACGTCGGTCCCGCGCCCAACGTTACGGTGAATCCCCATTATCAACCCAACGAGGGTATACCCCATCCTAGGTTAATTCCTCCGCAGAATAGTGCGTCTGATCAGCAAATTAGAGTGTTGACGCCTTCGGAAATTATGCGTACTCTTCCCTCGCTCTGTCAGGAAAATTACGAACCCCAGGGATTGGTGAGAATTAGTATTCGGTGTGGACATAATATGTATTGTTTTCTTTTTTTCTTTTTATTTCGATTTACTTTTTTTTTTTCTGATTTTGATATGCTTCGGAGAGTAGGTCTAACGGTTGACGTTTATTTTCTTTTCGGTACCGTAATCGACCGATATTGACATTGACGGAGAGAAATGTCTTATTTTTGGAAAAAATATTCTTAAATCGAGTTTGAACAACAATTCAAACTATGTTTATCCGTTCAAGTTGTATTTAGAGAATGGCGAGACACTGTAAACTAAGGAAAACAACACGGCACTGGTTCTGGGAGTATCTGCTGTTGGTATCCTTGCTTTTGAATGAAATAATCGATCCAGATGTAGTTTCATACCAAATTGAAAGTAAAAGGCTACAGGAAATTGGTTTATTTGAAACACGTCGTCCGTTATACCTACTTGTTAGTATGACGTTCTCTGCATTTTTTTTTTGTATCTGAAAAAGAAATTTGGATTTTGATAATTATTATATGCTCATATTTTTTATGATTTTGAAAAGTTCGGGCTGGATTTTTTTTGTGTGAGCATGAAAACTTTTTTTTTTGTTTTTTTTTAATTTCAATTTTCTTAGACAAGTTGGGCACTCGCCGCTGAAGATCTTTATATATTTATTTCTTATCCCGTTTATCCTTATCATCCAGCATCCAAAAAAATCAGATACCAGAGCTACTCTGTATACTTGAAATTAACCTATATTTGTTACAAAAAAAAAAAATTAATACCAAAAAATATATTTTCCTTTAAATTTTTAGTAGTGTGTTCGGTGAATCGGAGGAAGTTTTGTTTACGCATCTCAAAAACTACTTTTTTTAAAAAACATCGGTAAAAAATTAGTTCATTACTTCACTTTATGTTTTAAAAACACTTTTTCGTCTTAATATATTCCAAGATCTTGAAATCCCACTCTCGGAGGATGACAAATACTTTCACAATGGCTGGTATAGTTTGTCTCAAAGTATATCCTCTTCGATTTTGTCGGCAGTCATCTAAATACGACCAACAGCTAAGACGATATACTTTGAGACAACCTATATTACTTTAAATTTGTTTGCTAACCGTTTCTAATGACATTCCAATTGAAAATTCTTTTACAACTACCGGAAGGTACTAATATACCAAGTTTCACTAAAATTTTAAAAGTAATTTAGGGTAAAATCGACAGTACTACCTTAAATTTGATTTTTAATGAAATATTCTGAATAAAAATCCCTTTACAAGTGTCGGAATATACCACTATATAATTTTTTATAAAATTTTTAATAGTATTTATTCTAAAACCTACAGTACTACCTTAAATTTGAAAGCCACTCCATTTTTAATGAAGCATTTTAAATGATATTTCTTTTACAGCTATCAGATACCAAGTTTCACTTAAATTTAAAAACTTAATTTATTCTAAAATCGACAGTACTACCTTAAATTTGATACTAACCCATTTTTAATGAAATATTCATAATAAAAATCCTTTTACAAGTATCGAAAGATACCAATTTATCATTTTTTATAAAATATTTAACAGTATTTATTCTAAAACCAACAGTACTACCTTAAATTTGAAAGCCACTCAATTTTTAATGAAGCATTTTAAATGATATTTCTTTTACAGCTATCAGATACCAAGTTTCACTTAAATTTAAAAACGTAATTTATTCTAAAATCGACAGTACTACCTTAAATTTGATACTAATCATTTTTTAATGAAATATTCTGAATAAAAATCCTTTTACAAGTATCGAAAGATACCAATTTATCATTTTTTATAAAATATTTAACAGTATTTATTCTAAAACCAACAGTACTACCTTAAATTTGAAAGCCACTCCATTTTTAATGAAGCATTTTAAATGATATTTCTTTTACAGCTATCAGATTCCAAGTTTCACTTAAATTTAAAAACGTAATTTATTCTAAAATCGACAGTACTACCTTAAATTTGATACTAATCATTTTTTAATGAAATATTCTGAATAAAAATCCTTTTACAAGTATCGAAAGATACCAATTTATCATTTTTTATAAAATATTTAACAGTATTTATTCTAAAACCAACAGTACTACCTTAAATTTGAAAGCCACTCCATTTTTAATGAAGCATTTTAAATGATATTTCTTTTACAGCTATCAGATTCCAAGTTTCACTTAAATTTAAAAACGTAATTTATTCTAAAATCGACAGTACTACCTTAAATTTGATACTAATCATTTTTTAATGAAATATTCATAATAAAAATCCTTTTACAAGTATCGAAAGATACCAATTTATCATGTTTTATAAAATTTTTAACAGTATTTAATCTAAAACCAACAGTACTACCTTAAATTTGAAAGCCACTCCATTTTTAATGAAGCATTTTAAATGATATTTCTTTTACAGCTATCAGATACCAAGTTTCACTTGAATTTAAAAACCTAATTTATTCTAAAATCGACAGTACTACCTTAAATTTAATACTAACCCTTTTTAATGAAATATTCTGAATAAAAATCCTTTAACAAGTATCGAAAGATACCAATTTATCATTTTTTATAAAATTTTTAACAGTATTTATTCTAAAACCAACAGTACTACCTTAAATTTGAAAGCCACTCCATTTTTAATGAAACATTTTAAATATTTCTGTTAGAGCTATCAGATACCAAGTTTCACTTGAATTTAAAAACTTAATTTATTCTAAAATCGACAGTACTACCTTAAATTTGATACTAACTCTTTTTAATGAAATATTCTGAAATGAAAATCCTTTTACAAGTATCGAAAGATACCAATTTATCATTTTTTATAAAATATTTAACAGTATTTATTCTAAAACCAACAGTACTACCTTAAATTTGAAAGCCACTCCATTTTTAATGAAGCATTTTAAATGATATTCCTTTTACAGCTATCAGATACCAAGTTTCACTTAAATTTAAAACCGTAATTTATACCTTAAATTTAAAAGCCAACCGTGAATAACTTTTGAGATGTGCGACAACTTTCGCAACAAAATTTTTCGATATAAATCAGTCAAAAAAATAAATAAAAAGGAAAAGTATATTTATAACAATTAGAACTATAAGTAGTTAGTATGTTAATTTTTTTAATGATACTAATTCAAACTCACTGACAATGCTACTGTTCTTACGCTTACCAAAAGTACCGTCCCTCTAGCATGTCTTGTTTTTTTTTTTATTACTTTTTTGTGTATATAATTTTTAAAGTGGTGTTCGGTATATATTTCTTTCTTTAATTTGTTGGGCTTTGTTCGTAGCTATTTGCTGTAAAAAGTAGCATAAACAACAGATCGATACGAAACGCGGGGATGTTGATTATCATTTATTTTAGGATCAAGAAAAGATGGCGCTACAACAAAAATCGGCCAGAGAAGCCGAACAGGAACGACAATGGAAACAGCTACAAGCTATACGTCAACAACAAACTCAGCAACAACAAAATATTATACACGAACAAAGAGTACAAGGTACGCTACGTGGAGATAGTCGTAAGTTTTCATTTAAAAAAGAAAAAGTCACACATTATACATCCAAGTCATCTATTATCCTCACGATTTTCCTTTTCCCTGCATAAAAATATTTTTGTACCCTCTTATGTTGTGATTTATCTCCGGCTTCCTTGTGTTTCCAGCAATCGCTCGAGTCCAACGTCAAATATCTTCCGATCCGAGTCAACAATTTCTACCGGACCAACCAGGTGTTCTACAAATTAACACTCCGCAAGAGCTGAGTCCTTCAACTACACCCATACCTAGTCCGAGACAGTTCTTAGGCATGAAATCTCCGACTTTTCCCATTCCCTCACCACAAACTACAATTAGACATCCGACACCTTCGCAGTCTCCTCATGACATTAGTCAAGCCAGTACCCCAGATGGTAACGATCCCTTTATTCAATCTCCTACTACTCCTAAACCTAATTTTCCCTCTAGGTTACCCACCGATCAGTTTGCGCTTCAATCTGTTCCTTCTAGACCTCAATTTGGTATATCTAGACCGCCGCTTCAGGTAAATTTAAGATTGAAAACAAAATATATCATTTTTTTTAAACGATTTATTCCAGAATTTCGGTAATCAGGATATAAACATCAACCAGCAGCTGAGAGATCTTTTGCAACGTCAACAAGTTAAAAAATTAGACGAGTTACTACCCGGGAAGGTTCAACAACAAAGACTGTGGCCTTCTACAGAACAAGAAGGAGAAGCTTCAACTACTTCTGGTAATGCTGTAGCCACTACAGCGGATACTACTTTCCGCCAGCCTTTACCACCGAGCGTAGCACGTCCTAGAGGACCACTTTCTTTGGTAGGAAGAACGGGACCCGGACAAATTAGGTTGGGTCCAATTGATGCTAGGATGCAAGGACTCGATCCGAGGATGAGATTGATTTTACAGCAACAAGTAAGTTGATTTCATTTTTATAAAAAGTGATATTTTTAATATTTAACGATTTTTTTCCAGCAACAGCGTTTAACTACGGGTATTCAACAACAATTTGTACGTTTCACGTCAACTGCTGCACGTCCGGCAACTGTTGAACAATACGAATTGCTGCAAAGACAGGCTAATACTCAACTTCGAGCTGCTGAACAACAAAATGCACCGCGTATGGTACTCAACCAAGCTAGTGTTATACAAAGACCTCCGGTTGCTCAACCTGCTCAATCCACAGCCAGTACTGCTGAGAGTAATTCCAGCGAAGAAGGAATTCCTGATAATGTTACGGCTGAACTAGAAAAATTAGAGCAAGAAACTGGTAAATATTGACGCATAATTATTATTGTTTTGAGATATTTATGAGTCGTTTTAAAAATTAGGTACTATGGTTGAACTACAAGGTGTAAGTGAAATTCTAGGAGGTCTCGGTGAAGACGACGATGAACTTTTAGCCGAAATGGGTGCGGATTTCAATATCCTAGAATACGCAGATCCTGAATTAGAAACATTAACAGGTGGAAAAACGAACATCTTAGATCTGGAATTAGAAGAAGAGCCTGTTAAAAAGGAAAAAATAATAGTCTCCAGCGGATCGACTCAATCTACAAATACAACTAAAACTACGAATTCTAATGCGATGGAAGTTAAAAACGAAGAACCTCCGCAATCTATTAAAAAACCAGAACAAACTTTACCGCCACCGCCGCCTCCTTTGGCTTTACCGCAACAGCAGCCGAGTGTGGCTCAGCATCCTCCTATTCAGCAACAAGCACCGCATCCTCCTCCGCAAGTTTCGGCACCGCCTACGATGCATTTGACGCCGCAACAGATTCACCAACAGATGGTTCATCAGGTAAGTTGTAGTTTTATGGTGAAAAATTATTTTTTTTATTGGAAGGTCGGTAATTAGGTGCTCCGTTTGGGAAAAAAACAGATGCTGGATAAAAAGAAAAAATGATCGGTAAAAAGAAGAAAAAAGAATAAATGCTCGTTAAAAAAGAACAAATTTTCCGAAAAAAATTATAAATGCTTGGTAAAAAGGGCATTTGATCGGTAAAATAGAACGAAAAAGAATAAATGCTCGGGTAAAAGAACCAATTTTCCATAAAAAAGTATAAATTCTCGGTAAAAAATAACAAAAGGTAAGATATGCTCGGTAAAAAGAACAAATTTTCCATTAAAAAGTATAAATTCTCGGTAAAAAAGAACAAATTTTCCGAAAAAAAGTACAAATGCTCGGTAAAAAGAGCAATTGATCGCTAAGAAAGAACAAATGCTCGGTAAAAAGAACAAATTTTCCATAAAAAAGTATAAATTATCGGTAAAAAATAACAAAAGGTAAGAAATGCTCGGTAAAAAGAACAAATTTTCCATTAAAAAGTTAAATTCTCGGTAAAAAAGAACAAATTTTCCGAAAAAAAGTACAAATGCTCGGTAAAAAGAGCAATTGATCGCTAAGAAAGAACAAATGCTCGGTAAAAAGAACAAATTTTCCATAAAAAAGTATAAATTCTCGGTAAAAAATAACAAAAGGTAAGAAATGCTCGGTAAAAAGAACAAATTTTCCATTAAAAAGTTAAATTCTCGGTAAAAAAGAACAAATTTTCCGAAAAAAAGTACAAATGCTCGGTAAAAAGAGCAATTGATCGCTAAGAAAGAACAAATGCTCGGTAAAAAGAACAAATTTTCCATAAAAAAGTATAAATTATCGGTAAAAAATAACAAAAAGTAATAAATGCTCGGTAAAAAGAACAAATTTTCCATTAAAAAGTATAAATTCTCGGTAAAAAAGAACAAATTTTCCGAAAAAAAGTATAAATGCTCGGTAAAAAGAGTAATTGATCGGTAAGAAGGAACAAATAATCGGTAAAAAAGAATAAATGCTCGGTAAAAAGAGTAATTGATCGGTAAGAACGAACAAATGATCGGTAAAAAAGAATAAATGCTCGGTAAAAAGAACAAATACCCGTTAAAAAAATCAAATACTCGGTAAAAATAACAATTGGCCGATTTAAAATTGATTTGTTTGGCAAATACAATATTTACAAAAAAAATGTCAAATATCTAGCGCTTTATTCTTACTCTAATTTTTTTTTAGGTTCAACAAGCAGCTGCGCAAGGTAGACCGATGCCTCCGGGTTCTAAAATGCAAACTCCTGACGGTTTTATCGGTATTGTTATGCCGAATAATTCGGTCCAGCTGCAAATACCGCCGAATTATCAACAAAGATTGTTGTTGCAACATTGTGAGTAAAATTTAACTTTTTTTTTCTATAATTTGTTATTTAATAAATTTTAATTTAGTGCAAAATAATAAACTTCAAATGCGAGTGGATAATACGGCGTCTCGGGTAGCTGTACAAGTTGGTTCTGTCGGATTGGGTACTGGTCCTAGGATGGTAGCTGCTCCGACTCCACCGCCACCTCCCCCTTATCCCGGACCGCCGCCACCGTATCCTGGAAATCCCGCTCAATCTCAACAGGTAAAATTGGTTGTCTTTTTATTTTTGAGCATGAGGTGTTTTATATGTTTTTTTAAATTTTTTCAACAGTATATTTTTATTAATATAGAGACCACCGAGTGTACAGGGTGATTTGAATATAAAAAAATAAAGTCGGTGGTGGTTTCTGGACTGTGAAATGCTATTGATTGGTTGTTTTAATTTTTTTTGCGTTAAAGACTGTTTATAATTGTGTTTAAACCTACAATAGTTAAGCCTACAATCGTAAACCTACAATTCTTGAGTCTACGATGCTTAAACCTACAATACTTCGGCCTACAATACATAAACCTACAATGGTTAAACCTACAATTTTAAACCTACAATAGTTAAACCTACAATGCTTAAACCTACAATACTTAAACCTACAATGCTTAAGCCTACAATAGTTAAACATACAATGCTTAAAGCCTAAAATTTACCACAATATTCAACAGAGTATGTGGAAAGTATTTTCATAAATATAACAAGTAAACTCTGTCCCTGAAAAGGGCTGTTTGTAAATTTTGATTTTCCCGGTTTTTCAGTAAATTTCAGGCTTTTCTATGCTTTTTCCAGGATAACTCAACTTTTTCAAGCAAATTCAGGCATTTTCTGGGCTTTTCCAGGCAATACCAGGCTCTACTAAGGTTTTTCAGGCATTTTTAGACTATTTCCCGCTTTTTTACGCTTTTTCTCCAGTTTTTTACGCTTTTTCTCCAATTTTTTACGCTTTTTCTCCAATATTTTACGCTTTTCTCCAATTTTTTCTCCATTTTTACGCTTTTTCTCCAATTTTTTCTCCATTTTTCAAATTTTCTACAAGTTTCTTTTCCATTTTTCAAATTTTCTACAATTTTTTAGGATTGCTTCCGATTTTTTTCACATTTTTCGATGCTTAAACCTACAATAGTCAAACCTACAATACTTAAACCTACAATGCTTAATCCTACAATGCTTAAACCTACAATAGTTAATCCTACAATGCTTAAACCTACAATAGTTAATCCTACAATGCTTAAAGCCTAAAATTTACCACAATATTCAATAGAGTATGTGGAAAGTATTTTCATAAATATAACAAGTAAATTCTGGCCCTGAAAAGGGCTGTTTGTAAATTTTGATTTTTCCGGTTTTTCAGTCAATTTCAGGCTTTTCTAAGATTTTTCCAGGATAACTCAACTTTTCCAAGAAAATTCAGGCATTTTCTTGGCTTTTCCAGGCAATACCAGCCTCTACTAAGGTTTTTCCAGGCATCTCTTCCAGGCATTTCTAGACTATTTTACGCTTTTTCTCCAGTTTTTTACGCTTCTCTCCAATTTTTTACGCTTTTTCTCCAATTTTTTTTCCATTTTTCAATTTTTTTTTTCCATTTTTCAAATTTTCTACAATTTTTTAAGATTTCTTCCGATTTTTTTCACATTTTTCAATGCTTAAACCTACAATAGTTAAACCCACAATGCTTAAGCCTATAATTCGTAAACCTACAATGCTTAAGCCTACAATACCCATCGATTTAACTTGTCAGGACGGGTCGCTACTTTGCCGGTTCTTTTTTGGCAGGGTCGGCTCTTCCTAAAAGATATACTTGTACGGGTAGGCAAAATCGTGTAATTATGCATATGAAGAATATTTAAAATGTGACAATAAAATAGAAATGAGTTTTAAGATTAATTTTTTTTTCTACTTACATCACAAACTTCAATAATGATTATTATTTGTCGAGCTTAAACTTAAAAATCACCATAAAAAAATGTTATTCATTATCTATATACAGGGTGTCAAAACAACCACAATGTAAATTGTGCAATGATTTCGAGCAAAACATTTTACAGAAATATTTTGATCGCCCTGTATTAAAGAAATTTTTATTTATATTGTACTAACAAGGTTAAAGTGTATTATACATAATTAATTGCATGTGTGTGGTAGACGGGATTGAGAATGGGGCCTGGTCTTCTCCCAATGGGACATTTTCATCCCAGTACACTGCAGGGTTTTTCCATGCATCCACACTTGCAGCGGCGACCACTTCTCCTTGAGGTGAGATCTGGATACACACACTCTATCTATCTATCTATCTATCTCATTCTCAACTAATCAATCCTTGCACCACTTTCTTCCCTGTTTGCTTTCACCTAATTTAATTAGAAACATTTTAATTGCAACTCCTTCAATTTCTGACAAAATTAAAAATTTGGCAACGCCGGGTCTCGATATCTCGAAAAACGTTGCCACACTTTATTTTTATCAGAAAAATTTTGTGATAAGTACTACTGTGGAGTAGCAAAATCGTTAAACGTGCCAATGAGGTAATGGTGGGAAATCTCACCAGAGCAGAGTTCATAGGAAAACTGTCCAAAGCAGTAGTAGGTGTGCTGATCGACGATCTCTCCCGGTTAAGTTACACCTCTCAAGAACGCTCAGATCCGTAGTATCTTGGCTGATCTACTTTGGGCGAATAAATTTGATCCACTATCTTAGTCGATGGTATTTATAGACCAAAAGTAACGCATAATCAAATATATTTAATATTTTCTTATTCCGGTACTTATCACATTTTTAATACAACTTAATTTTCCCTTTCTGCTGTTTTAATCTGCTTACTGTCCTCAATGCACAAAATTACTTCTGAAACAATCACATAAATTAGTAATTCCTCATTCTCAAACCTTTTGGAAACTTAAATGTGTCGCTTGTTAAAATTAATCGCATGCTAACTACTATAGTTTTATTTTTAAATAAAAAATTAAACGTTTATTTTGTACGTCGAAAAAGGAGCAACCGCTTTTGCTGGAAGATCTTTTAGAACAGGAAAAAAGGGAACAAGAGAAGTTACAGAATCAACCGTCTAGTCAGGAAGTTACTTCTTCAACGGGTAATGAAAACGAACAAGCTTTGCTTAGCGACCACGATTTTGAGCGCTTAAAAGCGGACGTTTTTAATACGGGACCTGTAAACACCGTCCCTACCACCATAAATCAAGGTAAGTTTACTATTTTTAAGTATTTTGTTTATTTGTGAAATAATTTTTAAGGAAACCAACCTCAACCGTGGCAACAACTACAAAATCGTCAAATCCAAGCACCTACATCACAACCCACGATGGAGATGACGACCAGAGTGCAAATGTTCAACGCTAACTTGATACCGGCTCCTCCGCTTCCACCGGAAAACATCGTCACCGAGCAAGACAAACAAACCCAAATGTTGTACGAACAGTGGTTGAATCACCAAAATAACGTACTGTCACAACAATTGAGGTACTACGAAACCGAAGTACAAAAATTAAGAAAAAGCCGAAAGGTAGACGAAAATAATTTAATAAACTCGAATTATTTATTTCGAAATAATTTTTTTTTACAGTCGTTGAATAGCAAACAAAGACAGTTGAGGAAATCCGGCAATCAATTGACGGAAACGGACGCTGCGGAACTTCAAAGAATATCAGCGGAACAAGCAATCTTGCAAAAACATCTCGAATCCAGCAGAAAGCAGAGTCGACAACACGGGATGTTGATACAGGTATCTATCGAACCTATAGGCACTGCTCTTTATGTAGGTTGCACATATTTCACAGATTTTACTCTAAATTTAATGCTATTGTATTAAAATTATCTTTTTTTATATTTATTTAGTCACCAGGTATTGTTCTCCTCTTAACAGGTAAGTTATAACTTTGGAAACATCTTCTTTCCACTTTTCTAGGTTATATACTTCCATATATTGTGCTTTGTCCACATTTTTCAGTCACCAGATTTCAGATTACTCCTAAAAGCTTACTTGTGGCCTGAATAAAGACCTTCTCACCCTTTCCCCATCCATTTCACTCTTCTAGGTTATCTATCTCCATATATTGTACTTTGTTCACATTTTTGAGTCACCAGGACTCAATTAATGTTTTCTTCGGCGTTGGTGAAGACTTCCACAACATTTAATCGACCACCTCTTTCTTCTTCGTCCTCTACCATGATATATTGTGCTTTGTTCACATTTTTCAGTCACCTTGTCTCAGGTTTTTTTCATTTAATCAACAAAATATTGACTAGGCATTAAAATCAGAGTAAAAGTTTTCCAAAATTTTGAAACTGTGTGCTTTATTAATTAATTTCACCAAACATCTTAAATACTAGTTACCACCGGCTGACAGTAGTTGCACCCCCTACAAAAAGTAGCAATGTCTATACAGTTGAAACAATTTTATGTAATTTTTTATTACCCTTATTGGTCTATATGAAGGAATACAGAAACAAGCATCCCGCCGCCAAGCAGAGACCGGAACAAATTCAATCACCGTTAGGTCCTCCATCGTCGTCGCCTCTTCAACATCCTAGTACGTCGCAGTCTCCTATGTTATCGCCATCTTTATCACCTTTAACGCAACACAATTCACCTTTGAACAGTCCAGGTCCGTTGGTTTCTTCGTCTCCAGTTCACAATCTTCTACAGAGTCCAAATAGCGTGCCTACGAATAGTATGTCACCCTTACAGGCGTCGTCTATGCAAGCTTCTCCGATGCAACCTTCGCCTAGAATAGGAACCCCGCTTTCTCAAAGTAAGTAACAAAATTTATATTTTCATTTAAAACTTACGGTTCTTTTCTTCTTTAATTTAACAGGCGATGAAAGTCCAGGATCTGTTCAATCACCTTCGCAAGTTTGTCTTCCTCCGCCAATGTCTAGGATGACATCGCCTCAACATCGAAGAGTGGTAACCAGTCCTGTTGGAATGTCCCAAATGAGATTCGTTAGCAATACTGTGCTGCAACAGCGCGTCCGAATGCAATCGCCTATACAAAACTTTCAACAAAAATCAGCAACTCCTTCGCCGCTAAATAGTCCAACTTCCCAACAATTAAACGTCAATCAACAACTTCAACTACAAAAATTACAACAGCAACAACAACAGAATCTATTGGAAAACAACCAAGGCGATCCTAACGTTATCCATTCTCAAAGAACCACGCAGCTTTTGCAACATCGAAATTTCATAAGACAACAAGTTGCTCAAAATCAAGGTCAATCTATTGGACTTGCTCAAGGTCAAGCTATTGGACAGCCTCAACCTTTAACGCCGCAACAACACCAGATGATGATACAACAACAAAAACAATTAGCTCAGCAACAACAGCAGCAAATAGCTCAGCTACAAGTCGCCAGGATGCAGCAACAAAATAATCCTCCGATGCCGCCGAAAAGTCCGATGATAAATCAACAGATAATGTCTCCGCACTCCATGCCACCGTCGCCGATGCAAATGCCTCCGAAGAGTCCAATGGTGTCTTTTAGCTCTTCCAATCAACCGAATCCAAATTCTCCTGTAGCTCGAAGTCCGGTGTTTCATCAAGGGTTGAATCAACCGCCTACAAGTCCAATGACGCATAATCACAATCAACCACCGAGTCCGATGGCTAGAAGTCCGATGATCAATCAAACTCAATCTCCGCATAGTATGAGACGACCGACGAGCGCTAATAGTAGCCCGGCTATGCCAGATCGACCTCTTAGTGTGGAAAATCATTCACCGAGAATGTCTTACACGATAGATCATCTGATGGCGGATAATATGCATAATAACATGCAGTATAACGAAAATTTTGACATGACGGATAGTATGCAAGGAGGCGGTGGAAACCCGAATAATCCTTGCAATCCCATACCGGCGCCACCGGATTTTCCGAAATTTCGGTACTTTAAGCTCGGTCTGAGAGGTGGAGCGCCGATGTGGGGTTTCGGAAGAGGAGCAAAACGTATACCAACACCTCCGAACGTTTTAAACAAACCAGAAGATAAAGACAGTATGATGATGCAAAAAATGAAAAAAGAACCACATCTAAGTAAAGTTTCTATACTTAAAAGAAAAATACCACCGGGAAAAATGGGATCGCTCGTAAGCACGGATTACAATGATTTAGACGATAGCTCTTCTACGCCTCCAATCACTCCACCGTTAGCGACGACCAGTAGAGGAAACATGCAAAAGAAGAAGATAATCGAACAAACGTCCAAAGAATCAGTCATTGTAATGCACAGTCCGGAAAGAAAACAGTTGGAAATGATGGATTACGACGACGATACCAATACGGTGTTATCAGCAGAAGTTTCTTTGAGCTCTGCCGCTCAAAACGACGAAGATATGGTGGAGATAGAAACGTTGTCGCAGCAAGATTTAGCCGAAGGATTGTCGAGTCCGTTGGAATCTGATCAAATATCCGACGAATATCTTTTATTTCCTGGCAATATGGTAGTGGATTTATCGTCTGGTGAACATTTTTCCGAAAAGGAAGAAGATGAAACGGCAGATGAAGAATTTAACGACGAAAATATGCATATAGTTATACGAAGTCCTACAACTAGCGATGACGAATATATAATGCAGACTAAAGGAAAAAAGTATAATGTCGATACGCCCGAATCACCGGATCAAGAAGATAACGAAATGAATTACGAAGACGCGGAGGCTTTGATAGCGGACCAATGCAGCAACACTCCCGAAGATTCAATTTCTACCAAAGAAGATTTTGAGGAGTTGATCGATGAAGGTTCAAGAAAAAATTCGATAACCAAACAAGAAATTACAACAAAGCATATAAACGAATTCCATAAATACGCCGGATTTTTGAATTATTCGAAAAGTTTAGCGCAAACAACGCAAACGCAGAGTAATATCAATAAAATAACAACAGCTTTAACCGCGAAAAAAGCACCGGCGAAAATAGCTTTAGTCACCGGACCGATTATTCACAACTTGGCAGCCAAATCAAATTCTAACGTGAATCCATCGCAAACTCAAAAAGTTACAAGTATTATTCTAACTCACAATCCTGCTTTACGAAGAAACGTTCTTAACGTACCCAAAATCGTTAGTTCAGTTTCCCCAGCGATAACCATAGTCAGTGCAAGTACTTCCCAAATATTATCTTCTAATTTCACCGTACCAGTTATCAGCGCCAGCGCCGTACGTCAACTATCAAACGTCAAAGTTATCGATAAACCTTCGTCGTCGTCCGCTTCCTTATCGATATCGACAAGAGATAATAGTTTACCGAAAAAAATATTCGAAGACGATTCAGTTTCGCCGGACAGTTCTAATTGCGACGATGACAAATCGAAAGATTCTTTCGACGATAAAAGTAAATGCGAAACGAGTTTTAAAACCGAACAATCGAAAAAAGTGGAACATTTGCAGGTTATGAAAGATTTTGCACCGAAACGTTCTTTGATGTCCAAAACTTCCCCGCCGGTTATTATCCACAACACTCCCGAGTTAAAAATGACAGCTCAGATTATACAAGAGAGTCAAACTCGAATGAAAATGACAGCCACCACTGAAACGTACGATTCGGTCGATGATACAAAATCGGTCGTTATATCGATTCCTTCCCCGACTCCGTCTCAAGAACAGATGTTGGATAACATCGCTTTTCAAGCTCTAGAAAATAGACGAAGAGAATTCGATTCGATCGAAGACGTTCTGGATATGATAGAAAATATAACCGCCGAACCACCGGCTATTTTAGAAGAAAACGTTACGGTGCAAAATAAAAACAATACAAACGTCGAAAAAGAAACTGAAAAACCGAAAAACGAACTTAAATCATCAGTACCACAACTTTCCCCTCTATCCCAACCGACTGATTTAACCACTAACTTAACCAACGCTTCCCAGCAACTCAGAACTTTATTATCGTCTCTACAAACTACTTCGACCTCTTCTCCTACTAATGTACAATCTATGGTGAAAAATTTCGGTCATAAAATCTGTAGCAGCGCTTCTCCTACTGCTACTCAACCAATCGTAGCTTCACGAGTTATACAACAAGCTGGAAGACAATCTCCCGTTATCACTACTATGAGCACTGTTATCGTTCCGAATTTAAAACAAAAAGTAACCGTTACTTCAGCTAGTACTTCTAGAAGCAGCCCGGTGAAGTCTCAAGTAATGACAACGCAACAACTACCGATTATTACTTCAACGATGAACTACATAACAAACAGAACTATCGGGGGAATACAATTAATGCCGGATCATCCGAAATTACCACCAGTAACTATAGTTACGAGTATGCAACAAAATACTTTACAAAAAAACACCACGACGCCGAGCGATGCAAAGAAACCTTCTTTAACTTTAACAGCGATGTTACAAAATCAACCAGCTGCTAATGTGATGAATAAATCTTCGGCTGAAACTATCACAGCTGCTAGTTTGTTGGGATCACCGATTAGTTTACCGAGAACCGGTTTTACCACGTCTTTAGTTCAAGCACAACCCACGGTGGTGGTTCCGATTATATCTACGACAGTTGTTACTGTGCAAAATCAAACACCTGCTGCTGTTGTTAAAACTAGTACTGATACTATTACCGCCGCTAGTTTACTTGGTGCTAATACCAAAACCGGTTTATCCTCCGTACTATCCGCAACTTCCAGCAACGTTATAACCAGCACAAGTACCAGAATTCCTCATTCATCTACGAATTTATTACACAGTCAGTTAACGAAAGTTAGAAGCAAATCTGTCGATGATATTAAAGATATTAAACAAGAAGATAAAACCGAAAATGAAGAAACTTCTTTTGAAGATAATAAATTAGTCGCAGGATGTAAATTATCCGCTATAACAACTTCTAATTTAAATAAAGATGATTCGCAGAATGTTTTATTGAAGAAGTTACTGCAGAATACGGCTTGTGCTAGTACTCAATCTCCTCCTCCTCCTGGCGGTGCTGTTCCCGTTTCTAATGCAGTGAAAGTTCCTATAAGAGAAACTTCTTTTGTATCGAGTCCTAGTGTTGTTGAACAACCGACATCGCAACCGACTACTCCTACTGTTGTTACCAGTCAACCTTTACAAATGGATATTAAAAAATGTTTACCTCCTAGTAGGAGTTCAAGTAGAGACGAATTACTCTCTCCGAGATCTTTGAATAATAGTCAGGAGTCCAGTTTACAAACGCCGCCGATGATAAAGAAAGAAGTTTCTTCGGTACCGCCGCCTCAACCGAGTCCTTTGTTAACAACGAACGAAGTTAAAAAGGAGTTTATCGACGAATCTTCCCAACAATCGGAAATTTCCGATTATAGTCGCCCGGATATTCCTATTAAAGAAGAAATGGAAACTATTGAAAATACAGTGGAAAAAGCCATAATCGATAAGGAGGAATTGAAGAAGCAAAAAAGGAGAATGTATCAACAAAAGAGAAGACAAAATCAGATACTCAATAAAGAATTAGCGGGGCAACCGAAAAAGAGAGCGAGAAAGAATTCTAAAATAGAAGAAGATTACGATACGTATATAGATGGAGTTTTAGCGCAGCTGAAACAACTTCCGCTTATTACCGTTTCCGAACCGGTGTTGAATCGTAATTTCGGAGTAGTACCTTTATTCGGTTTCGGAGATATGTCGAAAGTAGGCACCAAAGAATATTCCACTCAATTCGGCGATTTAGAAGGAAAATACGGACACGCCGAACTACCGGGATACACGGACTTTTATTCAACAAAACCGTACGGTGATTTGGATCCGATACCGGAAAAACCGCCAGCTTCTACGCATCGAGGTTTCTACGATCAAGAATTCCCGTTGATAAGATTCGATACCGACGAACATAAAAAGTTCGATATGTTTTGTCGAGAAGATACTCCCGATAGTATATTGAGTAGTTCGAGTCCTGAATGCGTTCAAATCGACCCGCCTTGTAAGTTTATGGGGTTGAGACTGATTAGCGATAGCGAAGGCGAAGAAGACGTCGATGAAAGGGAAATAAACAAATCGAAAAATAGATTGTCGCCGATCGTACCGATGATTCGACCGGTTCCGATACGACTTAAACCCATCGGTGGAATGTACGTCAAAGAAAACGTCAGTGAGGTAAGTTTTGTCCTTTAGGCCTAAATATTTTTGATAAGAATCCTGGTAGAAAAGGGATAATGCCATTAGACATTTTGATATGTTTTGGACAAGCAAATGTTGTTCCTTATTTTGTTGTCACTAAAAATAAGAGTCGCTAATAATTTTTTTTTCTGTTTAGAATAAAGAAAACCTTAATCTGGAATCGATAAACGTGATGACGAAAAGTAAATCCGAAAACAAACTTTCGATCCCATCGAAAGATTCCGGTCACGTAACGGTGACTTTAACTCTAACATCATCGGCTGCCGAAGATATAATGGGGGTACTTAGAGATTTGGCGAATATTCTACATATACCGGCACCTACTAGTTACCAAATCGTCGAAAGAACCACTACACCTCCGAGTCAAAAATTGGGACTGTACAGGACCAAAGGAAAAGACGGAAAAGAAGGAGCTCCCATCGATATACAGAGCATTCTTAACGGCGCTACAAAGTTCTGCAAACATTGCGACGTTATTATTTTAAGTAACATTATCCGACGAAAAGTTTCCGATCTCCCGTTCTTATCTAAAGATTCCGAGCTATTGAGCGACGGAGAAGAATTATTCTTCTGCAGTTACACTTGCTACATGCAGTTTGCTCTTATGCACAGATCACCTTCGATATCCGAAGATAAAGTAAGTTTAGTTTGACCTCAAAAAATATTGTTCTTATTTATTTATTTTTAGGCCGCTGAAATAATCAACCATCTTTCGCAGAAAGATAACTTGGAGACGAAACATAAAGCCTCCATGTTGGAACCGTTCGATAATAAATCGATCACCGCTCAAAGATTGTCGTTTGTAAATCGCGAACTGAAAAAAGAATACGAATCTATGGATACCGGCGATTATTATAACGAAAAGAAGCAGCACGTTAGCGGAAGAATGTTCGATTGTGTACCGTACAAACCGCCACCGATGAGGATTTACAAAAACGTTCGATATAAATTTTGGGGACCGGGTTGTTTACAACCCACCCAAAAGCATAAGATTCCTACGGATAAGGAAATCATGGAATTGCTGTATCGGATGCAGATTACTGTGATGCCGCAGTTTATGCCGGAAGATATCAGGAAGTGCATGTTCTGTCAAGGTAAATGTCATTTAAGTTGTGTTTAACACGATATTGAAATGTTTGTATCGGGAACTTTCCATTTCGAGTTGATTTTACTAATAAACGTTTTTTGTTCAAAGGTATCGGTGATGGAGTCGCTGACGGTCCCGCTAGACTTTTAAATTTTGAAGTGGACAAATGGGTTCACTTGAATTGTGGACTTTGGTCCGACGGTGTCTACGAAACAGTAAACGGAGCTCTAATGAACCTAGAAAACGCTTTACAAAACAGTTTAACAACTACTTGTATACACTGCAACACTTTGGGAGCGACGATAAGATGCTTCAAAACGCGCTGCTCCAGCGTTTACCATTTATCCTGCGCCGTGAAAGACAAATGCGTGTTTTACAAAAACAAAACCGTTTACTGTGTCGCGCATCTGCCTAAACACGAAAAAGATAACGAATTGACGACTTTATCCGTTTCTAGAAGAGTTTACGTGAACAGAGATGAAAATAGACAAGTAGCTGCGGTGATGCATCACACCGACACCGACGATCTACTTAGAGTCGGTAATTTGATCTTCCTAAACGTCGGACAGTTGCTTCCGCATCAATTACAAAATTTCCACACTCCCAATTACATCTATCCGATCGGATATAAAATAATTCGATTCTATTGGAGCATGAAGAGGTTGAATAAACGCTGTAAATACATTTGTTCCATTCAAGAATTGTTCGGTAAACCGGAATTTAAAGTACTAGTGAAAGAACCACCGGACGAAGACGTGGAATTTGTCGATCCTACACCTAAAGGCGCTTGGCAAAAGATCTTGGATCAAATAACTACGCTGCGCAAAGACAACGACTGTCTGCAGATGTTCCAAAAGTTCACCACAGGCGAAGATCTTTTCGGTCTCACCGAACCTGCAATTGTTCGAGTGCTCGAAAGCATGCCCGGTATCGAAACTTTATCCGATTACAAATTCAAATACGGTCGAAATCCTTTATTAGAACTACCTTTAGCGATAAACCCTTCGGGAGCTGCAAGGACCGAACCTAGATTGAGGAATCAGATGCATTGGAAGAGATCGCATACTCAAAGGACTACTTTATCCGCCTTTCGACCTATATTTGGTCCTTCACCGTCCGGACCTACGCCGAGTACACCGACTTTAGGGGAGTTATCGTGTCCTTATAGTAAACAATTTGTACATTCGAAGAGCTCGCAGTATAAGAAAATGAAGCAGGAATGGAGGAATAATGTTTATTTAGCGAGGTAGGATTTAATTTTTTTTTCGTTTAGTGACAGTTTTGATTTTTTTTAAAAATTATTTTTAGATCAAAAATTCAAGGTTTAGGTTTGTACGCAGCTAGAGATTTAGAAAAACACACAATGGTTATCGAATATATCGGAGAAATTATAAGAACCGAATTGGCCGAGTGTAGAGAGAAACAATACGAAGCTAAAGTGAGATTTTAAGCGAGAAATTTTCGTTCATTTTTTTTTTTAAAAATATTTTGTTCGTTTTTAGAATCGAGGAATTTACATGTTCAGATTGGACGAAGAACGAGTTGTGGATGCTACTTTGAGCGGCGGCTTGGCGAGGTACATTAATCACTCGTGTCATCCGAACTGCGTCGCTGAAACTGTCGAAGTCGAACGAGACGTTAAAATTATCATTTTCTCCAAGAGAAGGATATTAAGAGGGGAGGAAGTGAGTAGAAAATTTGTAAATTCATATATACCCGTTACAATATAATACCCGATAATAATTGATAGTCGCGCACAGATATTTTATGTTTGCCTCTATTTTCGTAACAAGGAAAAAGTCCTTTTGATTTTTGTCGAGAATACCGTTACTATGACCGGCGCCAAACTTTATGATGATTTATTCTGCCGCTCTGATTTAATTGGAGCTTTAATCTCCCTACGAGCTTCCATAGCCTAGACAAAGGCTTTTCGAGGTAGTCCTTGCAAAGGCAGTCTTGCGAAGCCTTCACAGTGGCACAACACATGTTCTGCCGATTCCTCTACCTATTGACAGAACCTGCAAAGGTCTGTTTCTGCCAATTTTATAACACTCGTATGACTGTTGAGTCTGCAGTGTCCTGTCAGTAAACCTACTATGATTCTAACAGCCTTTCGACTTTTTAGCTGCAGGTCCTCTGTTACTTTGACCGTTTGGCCTGTCTCTGTTCAGGGGTTGTTCTCCACTTAGTTTGCTTCCATTTTTCAATGGCTGCCTTTTTGTATGTGTTAACTACACCACAGAAGGGTTTGTGGCCAATGCATTTGCTCCTTCTCGAGCCAGTTCGTCAACTTCTTCATTGCCCTTGTGTCCTGATACCCAGGCCAGAAATAGTCTGTTATGAATTGCTAGCTCTGCATGTTAAGGCGGAAGCGAGGATGGCTGCATACAGACTGGAATGTAATGGGAACTGGCATGAAAGAACCAACACCCCCTGCCACTCCAGAATCACAGAAGTTATCACAAACTCACTCCTTAAAATGAGAAGTGACAACATGCTGGCAAGATGCAACGACACCCAACCATACCAAATCCAGCTAAACTGGGACGGGTTGGAAGAAAGCAGTCAGGAAGGAACGTTGATGTGGTACACTGACGGATCAAAGACTGACATTGGAACAGGTGCTGGAGTTCATGGTGCTAGACCCAGGTGCAATTTTCATGCACCGCTGGGGAATCTTGCTTCTGTATTCCAGGCAGAAATCTATGCTATCGATATGTGTTTGCAACTGAATATTGAAAGGGGTTACAGGGGTCAAAAGATCCTAATACTCTCTGATAGTCAGGCAGCACTAAAAGCTTTAGCATGTCCTCAGATCAGATCTAGACTGGTCTGGGATTGTCTACAGAAACTTAAAACCCTGGCTAACCATAATAGAGTTACTCTTAAGTGGGTCCCAGGGCATAAGGGCATTGTAGGAAATGAAAAGGCGGACAACCTAGCAAAGCTGGGGTCCGAGACAGCATTCACTGGTCCTGAACCAGTATTTGGGATATCCAAAACTGCTGCACGTGGTTGTATATCTCGGTGGACTCAAACTAAACACCAGTCGTACTGGAGACACGTGCAAAAACAGGAACACAGCAAACTCCTGGTTAAAAAACCCTCGGAGAAGCTGACCAATGATATACTAAACCTTAGCAGGGCCCAAATAAGGATAGTGACGGGTTTACTCACCGGCCACTGTACCCTAAGGAAGCCAATCGGCATAAGTAGGGAGGAACCTATTTGTCGGTTGTGCATGGAAGAGGAGGAAACAGCCTCTCACATTATCTTCGATTGTGAAGCACTATCTCACTGGAGATATAGACTCCTAGGACTAGAATTTCCAAGGGAGGATTTCTCCAAGAAGAACCTAGTGAAAAGTCTGCTGAGCCTGATAAGGGCTGCTGGTCTCTTCACATAAACGGCACAACCAAGAGCACAAAAAGCCTTAAGGCTGAGGTGCCGAGGACATCAATCCTTTGACTGGTGTGCTGATCCAATCAATCAATCAATCAAATTGCTAGCTCAGATAGACCATGCACACAGTCCCAATCCAGTCGTGAATTGACCTGACAGGAATCTAGTGACTCCATGGGTGTACCAGTCTCCCAGTACTCTTTTGGTAATTTTTGCTTTTCTTTGTCATATGCTTTGCATACACACGAAGCGTTTGATTAATTGACTTATTAATTCAGCACCATCACTTTTGTTCTCTTTTTGTAGCGTTTTCGTGATGAAACCAGATTTTCTATGACGTTTATTGGTATTTATGTTGTACCAACCATATACATTGATTAATTTTTCTTTCAGCTGGCTTACGATTATAAATTCGACATCGAGGACGATCAGAATAAGATATCGTGCATGTGCGGCGCTCCGAATTGTCGTAAATGGATGAATTAAAAAGAGAGAGAGAGCGTTTGTATAGATTTTTATGTATAAAAAAAATTGTTGCAATATTATGAATAATATGACCGTGTAAATAGACTATTTACGTAAATAATTTTTGTATGTCGTCGGTATACGACTGTTTATAGTGCCATTTTTATACACATTCCACTAATATTTGAGGGCGGTTGTTTTTTGGCCAGTAGTCGAACAAAAAAAAATTCGAGTCATATATTTTATTGTTTATTTCCGCAATTCTCCATTTTTTTTAATTCAGATCCTCTTCTTTATACATTTTTGTTCGTTGCTGTCATTTAAATTCATCAAAAACTTGAATCTTTATTTCCATTTTATCGATAAAAATCAATCTTTTTGGTCAGTTGGACTACTGGACTGAATTTGAAGTGTTGTTTGGTTCAAGTATTGTTAAATAAATGGTATTTTGATATACAATAATTACACAACAGTTAGGGACCAAATAGGTATATATTATTATCGTTCTATGCATAAATCTGTTGTTAAGTGTTAGCTTTTGGAGACTAGTCCCTATTTTAAGACCAATCTGTGGATAAAATCGAAAATTGAAAAAAAAAACCAAATTACTCGATACATCGGAATAGTTGGGACATCTACTACTACAACAGAGATTCAGTGAGCTGTAGGAAGGAGGATTTTTACCAGTTCATTGGTTATTTTTCTAATTTTTGAATAATTTTACCCTCTAAATGGTCTTTTGTTGTTGTTCTCTAAACCTAGATGTTTGTATATAAGCAATTTATTTATTTCTCTACGTTTTATATAATAACTGCGAATAATGTAAATAATAAGCAAGAATAAAAAAAGAAGCAGGAACAGAACCGAGAATTTTTAAAGAAGTTTTTAATAGTGTGTAGATTGAGTGATTTCTTTACCAAAAATGGCTTTAACAAAACACATTCAATCGTGATCCTATTTTCATTAACATTTTTATTTTATTTTTTCAAATTTTAAATATACAGCATGATTTACTTGAAATAGTAAAAAATATACTGTATACAAATAGTCATTTTTGGTAAACTAACAAGAGAATTGCTGTGCAATATTAACTTAATAGGTTTTTATAAAAATATTGTTGTAATTTTTTTTTTAAACGATTGGACGAAGTCCTCAAACTCCTTGCATAGGTAGTACTTTTGTAAATATTAGTTTTTTTTTAGGAAGGTAAATTTATTTAAAAGGGATCTATGATATAGTTATCCTTTTTTCCCCTGCTTTATACATACAATTTTTATTGTTTTATTTTTTTTTAGATAAGTGACAATCACTTTTTATTAGATTAATTCTTTGCAAAAAAAAACATACACCATTTAGCAGTGTGTCTATTTGTACAAGGTGTATTTGTATCTGTAAAATATGTAAATACAGGAAATAAAATATTAAAAGTGTTTTATTATTATTTTTCTTTGTCCTGATATTCCAAATTGAAGAGAAAGTTCCTGACAATACAAGTTCTGATATTATGTTTTGTACTTGCCATTTTTTGTAACACCATTATCAATTCTTTGTTTTTTTTATGGTTAATTCAGCATCATATCTTAATTTCTCAACGTCTTCAATTATCCATTTATAATACAGAATGTACTGTTGTTTTTGACGTCTAACATCGACACATCCAGCAGTTATCAGTCTATTTTGCAAAGCATACATGAAAGCAGTCTAGTAATACTTTGTTTAATCAGTAGGCACAGTTAAATACATTAAATGACATTTTTTTGATTCTTGCCTAGTGATCCCATTCTTGAATAACAGTTTTTAGCACATACTTCACTAAAAGTGCCAGGTGAAACATTTATTTAGAAAATCTTGATAAAAACCAAATTTGATATACAATTCAATAAATAAATTTGTTTACACTGAAGGTAGCTGACAGTAAGTAGGTTATCTATGGCCGCGTATATAATCTTTGTCTATGGCTGACAGCTGCTATTCAGCCTTAAGATAGGTTTGTACGAAAACAGTTTGCGACAAGAGATTATGCGCAGCCGTCTGCAGCACCAGTAAAAACTGCGAATTCTTTATAATACCTGTCACATATTAGTATTGTGAATGTGATGTATATAAATTTAAATAGTGGGCTATGAATTCAAAATAATTAAAATAGACGCTGCGTTTGCCATTTTGTTGTGTGTTACAGATATTTTTCTGTTTTAAATGTTAATTAATTGTGTTTTGGTGGTGTATGTGTATTAACTAGTTGCGGTAAGTTTAACTTTGTTAAATGTTTAAAGTACTCGTTGCGACCCTCGTTAATTACTGTTTATTTGATTTATGTTGTTTTTATACTATATTTTTTTATGGTGGAAAGAATACACACATGATGCAATTTCCTATATATTATATTAGGGATATTATTCGATCTACTTTGATCACAAGCGTAAAAAATAGCTCACATATTTTATGATATAGATTCTAAAATTGTTCTCATGTGTTTAAATTGCTTAGGTAATGATATATTACCATTGTTTAAGTACAATGATATTACGTTTAACAAGTGGTGCTATCGATATTTTTATTAAACTATTGGAAATAATTAAACGGTGAACAATACTGGTACTATATGATAACTTTGGAAGTCCACAAATACCCAAATCGGAAAAGTCTTCTTCAAATAAGTTCATTAACCTCTACTTCTATTTGTTTTTTTATTATTCTACCTTCTAGACTGTTCCTTTTTGAAGTATCGTTCTTCGATTTTATTGATTAAGTGAATCGCGATTATTCTTGTCTGAAGTCGCTAAAAGATAGGTATACTGTTATCGTAAGTTAAAATAAAAAGCTTCCAAGAAAAACTCTTCCAGAACATATACGTTAATAAAAATGATAAAAAGTACACATTTATTTAGAAAATATTGCAAATTATTAAAATTAATCTTATTTAAATGAAGTTGACATAAAAGTCATGTATTACCTTAAGGTGAAGTTTGCAGGAAAATAGTCTGCGACAATAGTTTACGCAAATTTACAGCTGTATGCAGGTAGCACCAATAAAAATCGCAGAATTTTTATATTTCTAGTAGATTGGTATTATGGATTTGCTCTGTACAAATCTATATAGCAGGCTATGAATTCAAAATAATTAAAATAGAAGCTGGGTTTGCCATTTTGTTGTGTGCTTCTTAAATAATAGTCTGTTTTAATAATGAATTGTGTTTCGTTGTGTATGTGTAATAACTTGTTGCGGTAAGTTTAATTTATTTAAATATTTAATGTCCTACGTTAATACCTAGTATTTAATTGACTTGTGTTACGTTTTTTTCCTGTTTTTTGATATTACTTAGGTACCTATATGTAGGCTCCTCCGATATTTTATAGGGAAGTTTATCTATAAAGAAAACGAACGATACGATTTCCTATCAATTTATTTTCTTAAGAATACGTACATTAAAATATATACAATTATTGATAGATTATATTAGGGATATGCTTCGAGCTGTTTATATTAATTACTACTCTAATCACAAAGCGTACAAAAATAGCCATATCATATAGATTCTAAAATTATTCTTATGATATGTTCAAATTATCAAGACAATTGTATATTAGGTTAACAAGTAGTACTATCCATAATTTTATTAAACCATTGGATAGGGAGAAATTGTGAGCAGGGCTAGAACTATGATAACTTTGAAGGTCTACCACTCCTAAAACAGAAAATTATTTTGATTTATCTACAAAAATTTTCATCTATCATGGGCGTGCAATGAAATTATAATGGTTAATTTTTTTGTTAAAACTTGCATTAGCCATAGACGTACGATGAAATTTTAAGGGGTTAATTTTTTTGTAAAAACTCCCATTGGCCATAGGTGTACAAAAAAATTATTAGGGCTTAATTTTTTTGTAAAAATTTCCAATAGACATAGGCGTGTGATGAACTTACAAGGGGTTATTTTTTTTAAATTTCCATAGGTGTACGATAAAATTATTAGGGCTTAATTTTTTTGTAAAAAATTCCAATAGACAAAGACGTACGACTTATAAGGGGTTAATTTTTTTGTAAAAATTTTCATTTGCCATAGGTGTACAAAAAAATTGTTAGGGCTTAATTTTTTTTGTAAAAATTTCCAATAGACATAGGCGTACAACTTACAAGGGGTTATTTTTTTGTAAAAATTTCCATTAGCCATAGGTGCAGGAAAAAATTATTAGGGCTTAATTTTTTTGTAAAAATTTCCAATAGCCATAGGCGTACGATGAATTTGCGTACTATGAAATTATTAGGGGTTAATTTTTTTTGTAAAAATTTGCACTAGCCATAGGCGTACGATGAACTTATAAGGGGTTAATTTTTCGTAAAAATGTCCATTGGCGTACGTTATTTTTTTAGAGTTCTATTTATTTTTGTTTTCACTTTTATCGACTGCCAATAATTTTTTTATAGTCCCACCTTCTAAACTAACTCTCCTTGAAGTATCGTTCCTCGATTTTCTCGTATCCGAGTCGTGATACTTGTGGCTGGAGCCGCTAAAAGATATATTGTCTTCGTAAGCTGAAATAAAAATAAAAAAGGATAAAATTTTTATTTTTGAAATCGGAAAAACTCTCTAAACACAATCAAATAGTTTGTCAAACTTTATACTAATCAAACAGAATTGGTGACGTCGATATATAAATTTGTTCTTTTTTTATCGTCGCCGTCAGTTTGATGAAATCTGATTTTCTATTGGTCAATTTTGACTTGCCACAGTTTTAACTTCAATAATTTGGTCCTTGGCTCTAGTGTAATAGAAAATTGAATTACTCTTTAAAAGTCAAGAAGTTTGTTGTGACTGTCAACTTTGAGGCTAAGTCAAACTGTCATAACGTCATCAGTTCAGTTTGGTGGATCAAATTTGACAAACTATTTGATGCCTGCTTTAAGCATGTCTTACCTTGCTGCTTCTTATTTGTATGTAAATATTGATTAGGGTTGGGGATTCCTAAAACAAATTTTAATAATACAGGGTATCTCAAAATTTATACTATATATAAAAAATTACTCACTGTATACATTAATTGTCCCCTCCATATCCCCCAAAGAATTTTTGGATATGCATTTATACACCCCGTAATCCTTCGGTTCCAGCAAATTGATTCTAAGTTTCATATGCACCTTGAAACCATCTTCAATAATTTCAGGAACGAACTTATTACCTACAAAACGGAAAATAAGTTAATGGCTTATCGAAATTTCAAAGTCGGTGTTCTACAATAAATCACGAGCAGAATTTAATTTTAAACTTATCCGTGTATACCCATCCATTTAACCAGGGCCTTGTAGTAGTAAGTACTCGATCATAGAAAATCGTTACCGCATTGCAACTTGTAAATTTCTACCTTCTTCCCGTTAAAATGGCTGAATGCCTATTTCCCCTTTATCCCCGTCATCTCCCGCGGGATATCTCCTTGCAACTATCTTCTAATTAGTCCGATAACTGTGATCTTACAAACGCCGAATTTAGAAATAAATATGCGTCTATCGAAACTCGAAAAATTCGAAAAATCATTTTAACCGCTCATTAGACTAAATTGGAATTTTTGTCCCGTGCGTCAAATGTCAAACATGTCAAAAATTCGTTTCAGTAACCTTATTTTCCGATTGGAATGTTAACCGGACTAAAATACGACTCGCTTTCGATCCTTTCTATCATTTCCCTACGGTATAGTCCTTAGAACTATTCCACTTACTGTGTGGAATAATTTCCCCGCTGTCTTTGGTCCAATAGTTTATTGACTTTGGGAAAGCTTGAGAGAAACACTCCAGCGTAACTTGCTGGTCATCGTAAGCTCCTATTAACTGATATTGTATCCAAACTGATGGAGCAACTGGAAAATAAAAATTTATTGAAAAGATGTCGAAAGAATAATTATTTATATTCAACACTATAAATTTTTGGAAAATAAGGTCAATTAAGAAGCAACAACTACTTCCCGTGCTATTATATGCACCGCCGGATATTGAATTACACTCCAAAGTCAAACGGGGTTGGTGTATCTACAAGATATTTTAAAACCAACCATTCTGGTTCAAAAATTTATAGAGTGTTGAATATAAATAAAAATCTGTTCCAGAAATTTTTCAAAGTCCGAAATTCTGCACGGTTACACTAAAAAAATCGTAGAGACCTTAATAGTTGGAATATCGAGTTAAAATTTGAAATGGATACTGTCAGATAGTGGTGAAATATGGAAAAAAATCAGGAGATTCGCATATATGAAATTGTGAATACAGGGTTATCCTAAAGTGGAAAGTCATTTTATTCAAAAAATTTAAAAATTCTCTAAATTCTTTATTAGCGACTTTAGGAAACTTTTATATGGATTTTTGAATCTTCGGGTTCAAATTAGTCAATTTTTATATGAAAACAAAAAAAATCTAGTCCAGAAATTTTTCAAAGTCCGAAATTCTGCACGGTTACACTAAAAAAACCGTAGAGGCCTTAATAGTTGGAATATCGAGTTGAAATTTTAAATGGATATTGTCAGATAGTGGTAAAATATGGAAAAAAATCAGGAGATTCGCATATATGAAATTGTGAATACAGGGTTATCCTAAAGTGGAAAGTCATTTTATTCCAAAAATTTAAAACTTCTCTAAATTCTTTATTAGCGACTTTAGGAAACTTTTATACGGATTTTTGGAATCTACGGGTTCAAATTAGTCAATTTTGATATAAAAACAAAAAAAAATCTGGTCCAGAAATTTTTTTAAGTCCGAAATTCTGCACGGTTACACTAAAAAAATCGTAGAGACCTTAATAGTTTGAATATCGAGTTGAAATTTGAAATGAATACTGTCAGATAGTGGTGAAATATGGAAAAAAATCAGGAAACTCGTATGTATGAAATTGTGAATACAGGGTTATCCTAAAGTGGAAAGTCATTTTATTCAAAAAATTTAAAAATTCTCTAAATTCTTTATTAGCGACTTTAGGAAACTTTTATATGGATTTTTGAAATCTTCGGGTTCAAATTAGTCAATTTTTATATAAAAACAAAAAAAATCTGGTCCAGAAATCGAAATATTTGTAAGTCCGAAATTCTGCACGGTTACACTAAAAAAATCATAGATGCCTTAATAGTTGGAATATCGAGTTGAAATTTGAAATGGATACTGTCAGATAGTGGTAAAATATGGAAAAAAATCAGGAGACTTGTATGTATGAAATTGTGAATACAGGGTTGTCCTAAAGTGGAAAGTCATTTTATTAAAAAAATTTAAAAATTCTCTAAATTCTTTATTAGCGACTTTAGGAAACTTTTATATGGATTTTTGAAATCTTCGGGTTCAAATTAGTCAATTTTTATATGAAAACAAAAAAAATCTAGTCCAGAAATTTTTCAAAGTCCGAAATTCTGCACGGTTACACTAAAAAAATCGTAGAGGCCTTAATAGTTGGAATATCGAGTTGAAATTTGAAATGGATATTGTCAGATAGTGGTAAAATATGGAAAAAAATCAGGAGACTTGTATGTATGAAATTGTGAATACAGGGTTATCCTAAAGTGGAAAGTCATTTTATTAAAAAAATTTAAAAATTCTCTAAATTCTTTATTAGCGACTTTAGGAAACTTTTATATGAATTTTTGGAATCTACGGGTTCAAATTAGTCAATTTTTATATAAAAACAAAAAAAATCTGGTCCAGAAATCGAAATATTTGTAAGTCCGAAATTCTGCACGGTTACACTAAAAAAATCATAGATGCCTTAATAGTTGGAATATCGAGTTGAAATTTGAAATGGATACTGTCAGATAGTGGTAAAATATGGAAAAAAATCAGGAGACTTGTATGTATGAAATTGTGAATACAGGGTTGTCCTAAAGTGGAAAGTCATTTTATTAAAAAAATTTAAAAATTCTCTAAATTCTTTATTAGCGACTTTAGGAAACTTTTATATGGATTTTTGAAATCTTCGGGTTCAAATTAGTCAATTTTTATATGAAAACAAAAAAAATCTAGTCCAGAAATTTTTCAAAGTCCGAAATTCTGCACGGTTACACTAAAAAAATCGTAGAGGCCTTAATAGTTGGAATATCGAGTTGAAATTTGAAATGGATATTGTCAGATAGTGGTAAAATATGGAAAAAAATCAGGAGACTTGTATGTATGAAATTGTGAATACAGGGTTATCCTAAAGTGGAAAGTCATTTTATTAAAAAAATTTAAAAATTCTCTAAATTCTTTATTAGCGACTTTAGAAAACTTTTATATGAATTTTTGGAATCTACGGGTTCAAATTAGTCAATTTTTATATAAAAACAAAAAAATCTAGTCCAGAAATTTTTTTAAGTCCGAAATTCTGCACGGTTACACTAAAAAAACCGTAGAGGCCTTAATAGTTGGAATATCGAGTTGAAATTTGAAATGGATACTGTCAGATAGTGGTAAAATATGTAAAAAAATCAGGAGACTTGTATGTATGAAATTGTGACTACAGGGTTATCCTAAAGTGGAAAGTCATTTTATTCCAAAAATTTTAAAATTCTCTAAATTCTTTATTAGCGACTTTAGGAAACTTTTATATGGATTTTTGAAATCTTCGGGTTCAAATTAGTCAATTTTTATATGAAAACAAAAAAAATCTAGTCCAGAAATTTTTCAAAGTCCGAAATTCTGCACGGTTACACTAAAAAAATCGTAGAGGCCTTAATAGTTGGAATATCGAGTTGAAATTTGAAATGGATATTGTCAGATAGTGGTAAAATATGGAAAAAAATCAGGAGACTTGTATGTATGAAATTGTGAATACAGGGTTATCCTAAAGTGGAAAGTCATTTTATTAAAAAAATTTAAAAATTCTCTAAATTCTTTATTAGCGACTTTAGAAAACTTTTATATGAATTTTTGGAATCTACGGGTTCAAATTAGTCAATTTTTATATAAAAACAAAAAAATCTAGTCCAGAAATTTTTTTAAGTCCGAAATTCTGCACGGTTACACTAAAAAAACCGTAGAGGCCTTAATAGTTGGAATATCGAGTTGAAATTTGAAATGGATACTGTCAGATAGTGGTGAAGTATGGAAAAAAATCAGGAGACTTGTATGTATGAAATTGTGACTACAGGGTTATCCTAAAGTGGAAAGTCATTTTATTCAAAAAATTTAAAAATTCTCGAAATTCTTTATTAGCGACTTTAGGAAACTTTTATATGAATTTTTGGAATCTACGGGTTCAAATTAGTCAATTTTTATATAAAAACAAAAAAATTCTGGTCCAGAAATCGAAATTCTTCCATATATCATGCAAACTTTTCGACCGAAAAAAAAACACTTTTTAAATATTCATTTTACAAAATTTTCATATGCATTTTCGGAATCTACGGTCATATTTCCATGATCAAATATATGCAAAATCACAAAGTCACATAACTACCTAATAGACTAAATTTTCCTTGAACCCACCCTTATTTTTTCGTACTTGACTTTATTTTCTTTATTAGTTGATAAGGCCTTCCATTAGAGTATTTTCATTGATTTAAATAGTGTATAGCGTGTCGCTAGAAGTTTCACCACAACTATTTTGGACATTTTCTGCTTGTAAACGTGAGAAAAATAAACGAAAATCTATTTTAACCCAAAAATTATATAGCAAAAAGCAAATATTACAAAATAAAATTTAGATTTGAGATAACAGATAAAGTTAAAGGGCTTACTTTTTCCCTTAATGTTTTATTGAACGTGCGAGGTATCGTGAAATTTCATATTCGGTATTATGTATGAATTGAAATATGAATCAAACACCGAAACTGCTGGATTTCCTTCGATTTGGAGGAGATTCGCTAGAGAGAAAGATTTAGGTGTGATCAATTCTACCTTCATTTCGATACATTTTTATCCAAAAAGGGAAAATTACAGGAGTAAAATAATATTAGGTTAGTTTTATACACGGTGTCCCAAAAACTTGCGAGAGAAAATATATTAGGGTAACATTTACTTTCCTCCGCTCAATTCCTTTGGAAAATCTCAGAGACTACAAAAGTCACGAATGTTTCTCGTTACGTCATAACTCATAAACACTCGAATCAAATCAATAAGACAGTCACGACACAAGACAGAGTGACAAACCGATAAAGACATAATAGCGTAGCTTAATTCAGGCACAAAAGACATATTATGTACCTTTCCATTTGTTTTAATTGGACATAAAATTTGAGTGTATTTGATACATTCAGGGAAGTATGACCTATCGAGAAATATTCATGAATTTTACTGTGAGTTTTTACGCACTCTTTGGACACCCTGTATATTTATTGATAACTGTTTTTCTACTCACATTGAACGACGAGTTTTATTCTTTTACTAACTGATGGTGGTATTCCATTTGTGGCTATACAAAGGTATGGTCCCATATGTTCTCTCCTAACATTTGTTATATTTAAAACTGCTCCAATCGCATTTAGAACTAGAAAAAAATATTGTAAAACACGTTTGTAAAGACGCCAACGAGGAAATAATTACCTTCCGTTCCATTTTGAAATCGTATGATTTCCCCGTCTTCTCTTTTCCACATTATTGAAGGTTCGGGAGAACCTTTTGCTACACATTGAAGGCTGACGTTAGAGCCTTCGTCCACAACCATGTCAGTGCTGGTAGGATAATCCAGGATGTCTGGTGGAACTTGAACAAAAATAAAAATATTGTAGAATAAGAGGTTTTTAAATGTATTTCTACACAATATTTTTCATGGAAAGTAGCGAAAGTTGAAATTAGATCGATGAATAAGTGGAAATATTCAAATATTGCTTCCGTGTCGCGAAATGGTTAATTAGATTATCGTAATTGAGATCTAAAACAACTTTAATTTACAGGTAATAGTTCATAACTTGAAAATTAATGTTTCGATACAATCAGTTCCATTGAATTGACAAAAACATGAAAATGTATTCGATTATTTCATTCAAAATCGAGGATAACAACAGCAGATGTCACTACCAACAGTACTGAAGCCTTTGTGGTTTTTGTATAAAGATTTTTTTCAGTGTTCTTGTTTGTATTTGTTGGATATTGAATCAAATACTGCCCAATTGCATGATTACTTTTGTTTTCAGGTATATTGGAGTGGTTTTATTTATTATCGAGACTTGTAGTGTAATTTTTGGTGAAATTGTGTGTTTTCGATCGTTTTTGTGTATTTTTCGAGATTTCTAGTGTGCTTTTTGGTGTAATTGAGGATTTTTGATTATGTTTTTTTGGTTCATTGTTCGTTACTGGCTCTAATTGTGTGTTTTCGATCGTTTTTGTGTATTTTTCGAGTCTTCTAGTGTGCTTTTTGGTGAAATTGAGGATTTTTAATCATTTTTTTTGGTTCATTGTTCGTTACTGGTTCTAACTGTGTGTTTTCGATCGTTTTTGTGTGGATTTGTGTATTTTTCTAGTCTTCTTTTGTGATTTTTATTGAAATTAGGAGTTTTTGTTGTTCATTGAATATTTCGGTGTGTTATTACATGCATCTGAGTTTCTTGGTATACTACAAGCCCTCGACAAAGCGTGGCATTTGGATAACCTCAAATCAGTGGCGTCTCAATTATATTCACATTGTCTATGAAATATTAGATGAGAAATTGGATATTCTCGTTTGACAAATCTTTGGGATAAATTGTACATTAATTAAAAATAGGTAGCATAATTCCCATTGAGCTATGTGTGGGATATTCGTGGAAGAAATGAACAGAATTATTGAGGTTAGCACACTACCATCAATATTTCACTCATTTAATTGACTGCTATTAGGCTGGGGTGTTCGAAAACAAATCGGATTTGCCGGGAGTTTAAACCGTTTGGAATTTTTTTTTTCAATCTAATCTATCTATTTGGAAGGAATAAGTAATATTATAGGACAGGCAAATTAGTTCGAAAAACACCATAACCTGTGTGTATATCTACTGAATGTTCAACAACGCGTACTGAACAAATGAATAATTTTATAAAATCAAAAGCTTACAGATTAAGGGAAGTTTAAGTCAGACTAGGTGATTATTTCATTAAAAAAAAAGTAGAGTAACAGAATCCATATCGGCAACAGTGTGCTCCTATTTTATGGTTTATTTATTAAAAAAAATTGATTTCCCTCTTCATCCACTCATCCATATTGGAATGGGATGTTTGTACATCGCATAAAGGGTAGCTTATTACTATGGTTTGCTTAGTTTCTCACTATTCTCTGAATACTACTTGAATTTTTTTGTTTGTTAATTTTCAGGAATTTTTTTCAAAAAAATGGGGTTCTTAGAACTTTTTTTTATTATCAGAGCACAAGAAAATTGTTTTACAAGATTACGTCCAACCAAAAACAAACGGAGCCCGCTGTGATTATATCTAAATTTATCAGAATATTCACAAAATGTAATTTAAGAGAAATTAAAAACCAGAAAAAAAAATCGTTATATCGATAGGTACCGAAATCTTACAAAAACTATAAATCGAATATTTTTAACATTAATTAACAAAGCTAGAATTTTTCGTATGAGCCAGGAAAATTAGGTCAAAAAACTGTCGAGTGAACTCTACGATTATTTTGACTTGGAGAGTGACTTTCAAAATCGGAATTTTTTCCAAAATTTTTACTCGTTATCTTTCGCCTACCCCTGTGTACAAAATATCATAGATACGTCTTTGCTGATTTTTTTCCATATCCGTCTATCTTCTGAGAGTGTGTTTCTGAAATTTCCGTTCCAAATTCTTATTATTAAGGACTCTACGATTTTTTGACTACGCGCGTGTACCAGCGATTGTAACCCAACCTCAATTTTTGAAGATTAAAAATTTCTTAAGCATGAAAATTGATGAAAAATGCCTTTTTCAATAAAAAATTTCTATTTTTAACATGAAAAATGCTTTTTCCCAATGAAAAATTTATAAAAATTGCTATTACATTTCGTTTGATCAATAATATCATTTCAAATGTATCAGTTCAAACTGGGACATCCTGTACTATGGCCAAAAAAAGAGTCTACCAAAAAGGAAAGTTTAAATATATTGGTATAAATTATATATTTTCATTGTTTTTCACAAAAACTTTAATTTCAACTGTCTTGAGCGTTCTGTTTGCGATCGCCATACATTTACATCGTTCATAAATCTAATTAATCTGATATCTCAGAATGTCAAATTCGAAGACATTACATGACTTGAGGTTTTCAAAGCATAACACAAATTAGATTTGTCTTTAAGCTCATGTTAACAGTGCCTCAATTAGTGTGATTCGTTTCGACAAATTGTACAAAGCAATTAAACTAAATAAGAAAATAACGCAAATGAAGTGGACAGAAATAGGCCGGTCCTAGATGGCGAGATGGTTGAAACAAATTTGTTTATTGGCATAAGGAACCACACGTATATTAGTATAGAAAGTCTAGTGATTTCGAAGGATAATTCAAGTATAAAATAAGCAATATAGCATAAGCAAGGGGAGAGAAGAAACGCAATTAATATAGAGGTTTATATTCGACACGCGATGCATAAATTATGAATAATTTTAGATGAAATGTCGATTTTAATATAAAATTATTCACAAATTGCTCTTATTTAAATTAAATCGACAAAACCAGACAGAAGCGTGTTGAAATCTCGTGGAGAGGGTTCAATACTATGATTTTTTTAAAATTTTCATTTGTTTTCCTGAATTACTTTAAATCCATTTATTTTAAAATTATAGAAAATTGTTTTCGTGACCCTCCCAACATTCATTGATCGGTTCAGCACACCAGTCAGAGGCTTAGAGTTCTCGGCACCTCAGCCTTTATGCTTTTTGTGCTCTTGATTGTGCCGTTTATGCCTAGGGATCTATATCTTCAATGAGAAAATATGAGAGACTGTTTCCTCCTCTTCCATGCACAACTAACATATAGATTCCTTGCTATATATGTCGATTGTATGCATATGCTTCCTTAGAGTACAGTGACCGGTGAGTAAACCCGTCACTATCCTTATCTTGCCCCTGCTAAGGTTTAGTGTTTCGTTTGTCAGCGTCCCCGAGGTTTTTTTTTACCAAGAGTTAGCTGTGTTCCTGTCTTGGCACGTGTCTCCTGATTTAATTTGAGTCCACCGAGATTTAAAACCACGTGCAGCATTCCCAAATACTGGTTCAGGACCAGTGAACGCAGTCTCAGACCTTAGCTTTGCTAGGATGTCTGTTCCCAACATTATAAAGTTAATTATTTTTTTGATTTTTTATTGTACCTCCAAAAAAAATTAACCCTCACCCTCAAAAATGTCTTCAATTAGAATCGTATTTGGGTAATTATATGGCTGTTACTTCTCTTTTTCAAAATATGGTAAACGATCTATAGGTTTCTATAACAAAATCGAGGCGAACGAACCTATTTTTGTTCCTCTTCTTCCGATTACTTACCTTTAGATTAGTGTAGGATATTTCCTAGAATTTGTTACAGCCAATTGGACGCTGCAACTTTTTCTCGAGTATTTCTTCAGAGTTTTGCTTAACTCCATATAATTACGAATCTCGGAGCTGTATTATCGGAAAAACTTTTTGTCTATATGGTACGTTTTATTTGTAAAGTTTTTAAGGATTTCGTCTCTCTCTCCCTCCCTCGAAGCTTTTTTATTGATTTTTGTTCACAACTTTTTATTTTTATCTAACTCTCTAATTTTTTCTTATATTAAGTCAATAATACATTTTTATATTGACTATATTATATTTCTGTTATATTCGAGCGGAAATTTTTTTGCAGTATGACGTATACACTTTTCGACGAGACGTTTTTTTTATGAAAGAATTATTCATTCAGCAAGTAGATAGAGTTTGTTTAACCGTCCTTTGCCGTTGTATGTATGTATGTAGGTTTCTTTTCGAGGCATTTTGGGGGCTCAACCGGGATACAGAGGAGATTACAGTTCAAGGGTGAACAAGTTGACATTTTCCCCTGACGTTTGGGGAACGAAAATTGATTTGAGCCTATGTTTGAGGAAGACGGAACTAGGAAGATTTCAAGTAAAATAAGTGACGTGAAAAGACGGAAGTAAGACGACTTCAATCACAACCAGACGCAGTGAAGTAAGAAGACTTCAAGTAAAATAAAAGACGAGAAAAGACGGAAGTGAGACGACTTCTACCACAACCAGACGCAGTAGTGGAACTTTTTTGGCTACAGAGACAGAGGATAGTGACGGGTTTTGAGCGTAGGTACCTATTGAAGAACTTTTTAAGTCGTTATTGAAAAGCTGTTAGACAACAAACCCCAGAAAATTACGGTTTTTTCAGCTAAAATGTTTCTTCAATTCGAGTTTATATTTCAGCATCGAGTTTATATTTCAGCAATTCGTATAATTTGTCTTTTTCGGCTGCAAATAAGTTTCTTATTTCAGTCTGGTAAAGTGGATTTTTCTAAATCGATATTTATTATTAGTTCGGAGCTTGGCTTTTGTTGCGATTAAATTTTTTAAATGAATATTTTTATAACGAGCTTCGAGCTTCAGTTAATGAACACATCTGCCCAACGGGAATTCTTCAACAGGACTGTATCTTTCCAGATCAGTATAAACTTAATTAAATCAGTTAATTTCATAATAAAAGTTGGAAATATGAAAATATGAAGAAAAATTGATTTTCGTTTAGCGGAAAATTGATAAAAACTATTTTGTAAAATTTTCTTACTTTTGCGAATGGATTGTTTGACTGTATGTATTTTCAATTAATTTACTTTGAAGATTTGTAAAATGGAAACTTGAATAGATGAGGCTTTTACTTGGAGAAGATCCATACTTAACTATGAAATGAAACAATATAATTTGTTTAAACCTTCATTATAATTGGACTAAGTTCAAAATACAACGTTAACACAGTAGCTTTCTCAAACTAGTTGGTACTTAGTTCAATTATAATGAAGGTTTAAACAAATTATATTGTTTTATTTCATAGTTAAAATGGAAACCCTTCAGGTTATGGTTTTGTAAAATTTTCCCAGTAAATTGGTTCTTTGAGAGTAAAATTTCCATTCACTATTTATAGCTTTGCAATATTTCTTACTTATAATTGCACAAGTGGTTTATATTTTATCGGGTAAATTTGGGTTGTTTAATGAGAATCTGTTTCCTAGCAATTTGACAGTTATTCGAGTCAAATTGCTAAAGGAAACAGTTTAGAATTTGAACAACACAAATTTACCCAATATCAATACAAACCTCGAGTGTAATTCGGAAGGACAATTTATTGAATGAGAAATTTGGAAACATATCAATGCAAACTTTATTTATGAAACATTAAAAATAAACACATTTTTATTTTAATGTACAATTATTAAGAACGTAGTTATTGAAATTCATACTAGGAACAGTGATATCGCTGCGGGTGCCACAGCTGATCGTTTCTGTAGTAGTAGATGTTGAAGTATTTTCATTTTCCAAACGAATTGATTGAATAATGCTTGACACGTTTGACATCTAAACCAATGCGTTGTGCTGAGCGTTTAGTCCATTTGGAAATTTCATTAATTCCAATCGGCAAATTCTTGTACCAACCTTTAGAATTTCTCTTTTTCCAAAAGGGATTTGGTGTAAGAAATACTCTGTCCGAAGTTATAAAAGTGTTTTGTTTTTCCATTAACTTTTTGAATAAACGTATTGGGCAAATATCTTCGTCGAAAATATTAGGCGTGATCCATTTGCTGTCACATAATTTATTGTTGCCGCCTTGTCTCGTTTTCGAAAATAGAGGATTATACTCGATACGTCCAGTTTCTTTTCCATTATTTTCAATTTCAGATACGAAATAAGTGGTTTTGCAGTAAGCTGCTTCTCCTCCGCGCCAAGCTAGTTCAAACGCCAAAATGTGATATAATTTCTTTTGAAGTCATTCCGGTTCATTTTCGTTATATAATCTGGCCATTGCAAATACTTCAGATTTATTAAGAGAGGATTTTACGTTTAGCATTACGTGCAGCTCGTGATGAATTAAACTGAACATCGGTGAAAGGGTTGAATACAATATTAAATTCGTTATAATATTTACTTTGTAGCATTTTAGCGGTGGTGTTCCAAATTGTTTTAACTACCGCTTCTTTGTAGTCTTCTCCGTTACTTTTTCGCATATTAAATGCCCAATCTTGCAATATTACATTCAATTTCTCGATAAAAGTATCTGGCTCAAATGTGTATCTTTTTGCATCGCAAAACGTAGAAAATTGTCGCCAGATTGATGATTGCGTCGCATCTGTATTAGTAGGCACACATGTATTAACAATTTGACTAATTTCGGCGTTCGTAGACACACCGAATCGACTCATTGTTAGTTCTTGAAAATTCAATAAGTTGTTGACAAACATGCCAAACTATTTATTATGGTAACCAACACCGCGATAATTGATGAGCAAATGAATAAGTGGAAAAACCACTAGTGTATTTGTCGCTGTAAAAGTAAAAGCTAGCTTTTGCCGCTGTCAAAGTGACAACTGCACTGTGGCATATGCGTTTTTTTATACATAGTCATCCCAAAACACCCCATGATAAAAATTTTTCATGTTAAAAAAAACTTTGTTATAAATTCAGCTCTATTCCACGTACAATTTGATCTAGTGGTTAGGGTACCGACGTTGCCAAGTTTGTTAATATCCACTAAAAAAATCAATTTCTATAAATTTATTATAAAATTTACCAACTAGCTATTGTGATTCGAATAAAAGGTTAAAATAAATACTCGATGTTCGTGTTTTTTCAAAATTAAGTAGAATTTATGTATATCTCGTAGAGGACTGAGTGAATATAATTTTTTTTAATGCCATTTTTATACAATATCATCTAAAAAATGTGACTGCTGCCATATTTTTGAAGTTTGAAGAATTTTGAAGTTATATGAAAAAAGTAGAAATACAAAAGTTGTAGATCTTTTCATTACCTACATTTGACCTATCTGCCATGTGACTTTTTTCCATAGGATTTGTAGTTTTGCCGAAAAACGAGATAAACCGTTTTTTCCCTTAAAAACTCACCCCCTTCTCCTTCTCGACCTCAGATCTCTCGTAAATTATTTTCCTTTTCATTTTTATAATATTCTCCTCCTTCTCCAATGGGTTTCATCCTACTATTATTTTTTTTTGGTTTCAAAAATTATCGACCCTGGTCTACAAGGGACGGCTCAAAAAATGTTCTACCCGAATTCGACTCTGTAAAATAACGAAATAAACGACATTTTTCATTTTCCTTCCATGGCGATATAGGTATATATATATATATCAATAGTTAGCGATAATGAGTCTTCTCATTAAGGTAAGGTTCAAGGCAGTCCAACTTTCTCGTTAGCGTTAGGAAAACTACCTGAGCTTAATCTGTTCCATATCCCACCTAACCCCACTGGCAAATTTAGTTCGAAGTCATTATAACGATGATGATCAGTGGTGGAAAGAGAAGTCACGTTATATTTACCAACGCGAACGCGAACGCGATACGAAACGAAACGGATAATATCAAAGGGAATCATTATTTGATGCAACTAAGTACAATTCGTAACCGGAAAAATGGACATCGTCCTATTTATATATTTTGTTCATCATTACCGTCACATACAGGGTGATTCGTAAATTATATTTAAAAACTTTACGTGACTGTAAAAACTGACAACTATTTCATTTATTTTAATTCAATAGTATTTTAAGATTTATAAACATTGAAAACAACATTATTAAAGACATAGTTATTTAAAGTAACTCCATATTTGTGTGAATATTCTCTTGAACTGAAAATAAAGCTTTTTTCAGAGACTGAGTGAGTTCCGATATACCTAATTTTTTTGAAAAGACTTGATTTTTCATTTTAAAACAAAAAAACTATACTCCTTCAACCGAAAAATTTTGAGTAAAGTATTATGATATTTTGTGTACAGGGGTATCCTTTAAAATATCAGTTTTTATTAATTTTACATTGAAAAGTATTTTTCATCAATTTTCAGGTTCAAAAAAGCAGTTTTTAGGAATTTTTTGTTGAAAATATGCATTTTTCATCAATTTTCATGTTTAAAATAGCAATGTTTATGAATTTTTTATTGAAAAAAGGTATTTCTCATCAATTTTCATGTTTAAAATATCAGTCTTTATGAGTTTTTCATTGGAAAATATATTTTTTATGTTCAAAATAGCAGTTTTTATGAGTTTTTTTTATTGAAAAACTGCATTTTTCATCAATTTTCATGTTTAAAATAGCAATTTTTATGAATTTTACATTGAAAAAAGCATTTCTCATCAATTTTCATGTTGAAAATATCAGTTTTTCATTGGAAAAAAGCATTTTCCATCATTTTTCGTGTTCAGAATAGCAGTTTTTATTAAAAAAATGCAGTTTTTATCATTTTTTATGTTTAAAGTTGCTGGGCATCTAAAAAAATATAAAATTAATAATGCTGTTTATAACAAAATTCAATACAAAACTGATCAGAAACCATATTTTCTATGTAGGTAAAATAGATAATAAATTTATTAGATTTTTCAAAAAAGTTTAGCGATTGGCCTACGTTAAATTTATTCTTCTCGGTCCATAATCGTTCGTATACGTCGGTTACAAAGAACCCCGACAATTTATAGACTATTGTGGGTTTTGGGGTTTGCACTGAATTTGTTGTTGAAAATTTAGTAGTAGTTTGTTTTGGAGAACACTCTGCTTCTAACTGGTTGGATATATTTTTGTTAAGTTAAATCCGAGATTAGTTCGTTAACCACGGAAGACTCTATAGACACCCTACACCTATATACATCCACAAAGAGGTATTGTTTGTCAAATATTTGGATGATTTATAATACTTTGCGAGTAGAATTAGTTTGCACTGTTCCACGATTCTTAAATCAACATTGCAGTAACGGCAGACGGGAAGGTTTTCAGATGACATCAAGTAACCGTGAGTGTATCTGGTATGGTTGATCCGCAATCATCTAATAACAGCAGCTTCTCTCCTCGTTAAGAAGTCGAGGAGGAGAGAGCCAATGGAAGGTTGTATGTGTAAAATTTTGCCAGGATTCTTTGACAGACTTTTTGAATAAGTGTTTGAGGTCTTCTGGGAGCTGGATCGATGTTGTGGTGATGGTAGAGGTGGCTTCTCTAGCATGGTAGTCAGCATTTTCATTGCCAGTAATTCCAATGGGAGATGGGAGCCAGATAATACAGACTTTAACATCACGAGCTGAGAGAATTTGGATGGTCAGTAAAGATAGTATTAAATGAATTAATTGAAGAAAGAGAATCGGTGCAAATGGCGACATACTTGGAAGGAGGTGAGACATGTTTAAAGGCTTGGAAAATGCTATACAGCTCACCAGTGTGAACACTACATGTTGAGGGCAAACGGTAGAAACCTATAAGTTCGTGGTTGGTTGTGAGTGAGCAGCCAACACCAAAAGAAGTTTTAGTACGGTCTTTTTTGCAATATTTCTAAGAATACTTTCTTAATTAGTGTGTTAGGTGACTCATGTTTATTGAATTTGGTGAACGAGGTATTGAAAAGAGGAAAATGTTTATTAGTCCAAGGAGGTGTATGAGGTTGGGGAAGCGGAGTGGTTATTGAAAGGTCGGTATTCTCAAGTAATAGTTGAGCAACAGATTTTATGCTACGTTTGGAAATAGTGTTGGAAGGATGATGATGAGACATTGAGGTGAACAGGGTTAGTAGGATTAGAGGATGTTGAGGCAGCGTATGAAAGGAGGAGCGATTGACGTCTTAGGAAGAGGGGTGGCTCATTTGATTCACAGTATAGACTAGCAGCAATACTAGAGCGGAAAGCACCAAGGGCTGTATTGTGAACAGAGTTTAGTGAATCGATGTCTTATTTGGAGGATGACATGTAAATGAAGCTTCCATAGTCTAGCTTAGAACGGATGAGGGCTCTGTAAACTCTTAGTAAAGTAGGGATTTGAAACAATAGACAGAGAGAAATTTGGCATGTCCTAGTAGCTATCTACGCAAAAAATGATACAAAATATGTACAGGCAACTTTAACAAGAAAATAATGGGTCAATGAAGGAGCTGACAAAAGTTTCAAAAAAATCCATTATTACAGTTATCGGTAAAACTGGTTCAAACTAATTTTACTCACAACGATACCTACAGGGTAAATGTACATACTTTTACCTCCTTAGTCCTTAAGACTCCAGTATATTAGCAGATGAAGACTTTAGAAGCAGCTTAAGATTAGTAGAATAAAAATAAGGATTTTTTAAAAATCTGGCTTTAGCGGCACTAAAAAAATCATCAAGAGTTGTTCGCTTATCCAACTAATTATTGTTACCTGCCCTTTTCGAACAAAAAAAAAAAAGTTTGTCTTAAAGTCACAAAGAGCTTGCTTTGTATTTTTAACCGTGAGATTCCGCAGAGGAAAATGTCGGCACAGTCAGCAAAACTCGGTAATTGGACTTTTTCGACTGTTCTCTGCTATCTAATAAAATTCTCCCGAGACTGGAAATATGGAAAAGTGAATAATTATTTTCAACTTTGACGTTGTTAGGAAAGCTTTATGATTAATCGGCTATCCTTCTTATTAACCTTTAATGCGGCTTTGTAGGTATCTGTTTTTTCTTCTCTTCAATAACGACATATTTCGGAGTTCCATCTATAAATTTGATTGAAGAGATTTAGTTTTAATCCAATTCGAATTATACAATTTCAACGCAAATCGAGTTAAAACCTTCCTTAGCAGGTCCGTTAATTTTTGATATTGAGGTGAGATAAGCTAATTTTGTTGCAGCATCGTTTTAATCCCATCAGATAATTTAAAGGGAACCAATTTCCATTACTCTATTACCTACTTCTTACCTATTAGTACTCGAAACTCCACTGTTGCTAATGCTTTTTGGGGATTCTCTCCGTGATCTTTATTTAATTTTAACTAATCCTTTTAAAAAGATGATAATTGTATAATGGTGAAAATTATATACTGGGTGTTTTCAAATGACACTTACAACGTTTACATGTAAGTAAAATTGGACAAAATGTTATAAGGATTGAGGGGTACAGCGTTGAATAACAGCCCGAAATCCAAGGTACGCTTGGGCCCGTTTATCTCGAAAACGGTTAAACTTTTGACAAAAATGATAAGGATCGTTTTTGTAGATAATAAACTCTCCATTCCTAGCAAAACACCACTTCCCTAAGTGTCATATTTCCGGAGATATCGGCGGAAAACTCAATTTTTGGGATTATTGGCCATTTTTCAGCCCCTTCCGCAAATTTCGCGGAGGACATATTTTCAGAGAGTAATCTACTTACATGTTGCAAAAAAAAGTCCGACAATAATGAGATGAACAGCTTGGTGCCTCTATTTACTGAACTATTCATATGCAACCCTTCGATTACAAAAAATAAGGATATCCTGTTATGGAGTAGAACAAACCTACGCATATCCAAATACAACCATGGACTTCGTCACCCTTGTGGGGTGAATAGTAATCCCTAGGGGTGAGCCACGATAGAAGGCCCCACTCACCTAACCTAACCACCAAAATTAAAATGATGTTGCGATCTTATGTGGATCATACTGTATCAGTAAAACCTTTTTAATTTTGAGAAGAAATTATATCCCTCTTTAACGTAAACTGATAATAGGGAACGTTTGTTAGCTAAAAAAACAACTATTACCCGATAAATTTTCTAGAATCCAACTAATAAAAGCTGAGAGAAATATTTCCGCAAGCCGCTTTTGCATACATACGATTTTTAATAAGGCCATATACATATCGTAAAATTTCATTTAGAGATTTCGACGCGAAAGGATATAAATATAGAAAAAAGCCTTTCGTTAATTACACACCGGAAGATTGAAGTAAATCAAGAAAATTCTACTAGAAAATATCGTTTACGCAATTAAGGACAGAAAATCCTTTCTATACATTTTCTATCCAATAATATCATTTTACAACGTATCGTTGTACTTGTGTGATTTGGCAACGTAGCTTGATTGTATTGAGATTGTTGCGGCTAGCCGTCTCTAAATGTTGCTTACATAAGACCACGCAAAACGGAAAATAACGCTCTAAATGTCTATTATCAGCACAAGAATGTACATTTACATCATCAACTTGTCAGATAATATCACACGAGTTGGTATTTTTGCCAGAAATGGCATCTCTTATTTCATTTGATAACTTTCAACGTTCGAAAGTCGTTTAGGAGAATGATACGAGGAGTATTCAACTGAAAATCGTGAAAATTAAAATACATTCATAGTAATAAAGGGTATTTTACATACCAGCGTGAGATTTTTGGAAATATTCTATATAAAGACCACGTACCTACGTACATAAATGCTTTGTAATAATTAGGTGAGACGAGACGAGACGGGATAACTAGCTGTAACGTGTCTATCGACCTGATTCGACGATTTTCAATGAAGTTACAAATTGGCGCCCAACGTGGGCTAGTTTAGTTTAGGGACGAGAGTTTTTTAAATAAATCTTTGCATATGTCTCAAGTTTTGTTCCTTTTTATTTATTATTTTTAGATACGTATCCCCTCGTGCCCAACTTAACTTTGACACTTTTCCAATGCAAGATTAATGCAAACTCGTTGAAATATTTTAACCGCAAATTAAATAGAAAAAAGATGTTTAAAATTCTTACCCACAACAGTTAAATATCCAACTTGACTTTTCATCGGGTCGGTATTGATTTGACACATGTACCATCCTTGATCTGACTCTCTAAGTTCTTTGATATGTAAATGCCAGATGTTTTTCTCGCTGTTAGATACTCCTATTCTATTATTTTTGGTTATAACGTGATTATGGATAGTGAGGATCGTTTGAGTGTCCACTTTTAACCAAGCTACCTAAAAAGGAAAAAATATTTAGGCACTTGAACAAGTTTCTGAAAAAGCTTTTATTTCTGACAGTCCTAAGGCTCTTTTTCGTTCGTTCATCTATCAATTATTGCTACGTCCATTCGAATTGAGATAAAACCTTGTACATTTAGAGCCACTCTCGTAATATGTTTGGGATTCAGTTTCGAATGAAGCAGAATGAATATAAGGTTGGATTAAAATTTTATCACTTCTACATACAAAACTGACAAGGGATGTTTATAAACATCAGCGTAAGTTACAAATTAAATTAAGAACTAATTGTAAATGTGGTCTGTGGATCAATAAAACCATTAGAGTTGTTTTCATATAATAACATCGAATTCAGTCAACAAGAATCTAAAGGAAAGGTAAATTTCGTCTGTCTTGAGATAATATTGGCTTTAAATTTTATAGAGATTTTCCGCTATGTCTCCACTTTTGTTAATATAACTGGATAGAACAGTTTTTAAGGTTAAAAGTTTTCTTTTCTATGCGAAAACTTATGAAACTATTAATAATGAATCAGAATCTGAAGTAATTTATACCAAAAATTTACATAATAACCACGATTGTTTCAGTCAATACTTTGTGAACATTTTTTTCGAGCTTTAAAATTGGAATTTCACTACAAAAACGTTTACAGATTATTAATCATGACATACTACATAGTTTTGGTTACTTTTTAAACAATTTTTACAAAATTTGGAAAAATGTTTTCTCGTTTTTTCTCAATTTGTACGAAATGTTCTCTAACCAAGGTTTCTTGATGTACTGCAGGAGACTTCTGGCTTCGTTATATTGTATAAAATTTTATTTGCAACTTACAGGATTTAAAAAACAGATTTCCGTCCACCATGTCGCTTGAGAGCTAAGACATCAACTCCAGTATTTAGTAATAAAGTGGCCGACTTTCTTTTAAGGGAGTGTCCAGAGTATACTTCTTAAAGTTCTCAAAGTTCAGAAATTTAGCAATTTAATTTGGATTTCAAGTTTTTATAGTATAAATAATTATTTGACTATACTTATGGGATATTTATTTGGCAATATCTTATTTTAATAAACTAGTGGACCACAAACTAAACAATCGTTGTGTCTGTAGTGTCCCGCGTGACGTCGGACGAACCGAAACCAATTAATAATGCATAATAATACCGATCAGTGACCTTGTTTCTGAAGTAGGTGTATGTGTTTGTGAGTTGGGAGTGACATTTTCCGATCAGAACGATTGGAAATGATAAATCAGTCCGAGAACAAAGAGGAATCAAATGAAAACAAATAATAATAATCAATCGTCTATCTATATAGAACTAGAATTGATACTGTGAAATTTGCGTAGGATTCGGTAACAGATTAAATATTGATGTTGTATTTTGGTTAATTGGATATTATAGACTGTAGGTGGTAGAGTTGAAGTATTATTAATAAATCTATAAATATAATTAACCAATGACGTGTATGTGGATTTTATCTAAACAATTTTTGATATTTTAAAACCTCCTGTATATGTTGACAATCTGTTAATTTCCTTGTTGTTCCAGAAAAGTACTAAAAACTCACTAATATTTAAATGGTTTCGAAAGAATCGCAATAAAAGTATATTTTTATAACGAAATCGTGCCAGTGAGTTTTATTGGAAGAATTCGGAATTATTAAATTGCGTGCCTTTACCCATATAGCGTCATTAGTAGGTTGAAGTTTTATTACACAACACCGTATCTAGAAACAAAAAAAAAATATAGATGGATAAACTTTATTGAAGTTTGTAAAAAATAAATAATCAAATTCCTATAGCGGCATTTTTAAAAAGTAATAAACGCCAGTGAAACTCGCGCGGAACGGGATTTTCTGTAAAAAACTTATTTTTATTTATTCTTTAAAATGTTAGATCCGGTAATTTGGGGGAATTTAGTATCTATTTTTTGAATAAAAATTATTTATCTTAAATTTACAAAAAGATGACCATATCTTTTCTGTCATGGAAAACCTTCTAGGACAGCGGTCGGGGAATTTTTTTAATCATTACCCCAAAATATTTTTGTATAAGTTGATATTAACCCATGGCGAAGAGCAAAAAAAACGAAATCGCCTCTTCCTTCACATTTTGGAGAAATGATGTTTCATGTTCGATACAATTGCTTCAAAATTGGGACTTTTTGATGTAAGAGCGATTTGAATACAGTCTTCTTCGGCGTTTAATCGATTTCTGTTCTTCGTTTTTATGTTGATTAGAGTGGAAAAGCCTTGTTCGCACAAATATGTTGTTCCAAATGGCAGCAATTTTTTAACCGCCTCTTCATGTGCAATTTTGAAAGCCTTTGCAGCTTTTGACAGATTTGGTTTACTCTCAAATTGAATTAGTGCTTCAGTATTAGATCGAAATTCAAGAATTGCTTCTGTCAAACATGAAGGTTCTTCTGGTATCATAGCAATTTCACATTTAAAAGGATCTACAATCCAACTGACAGTACGTGTATCAAGATCTGGAAAGCAATCTGAAAACCGCTTTCTGAGTTTGATAAGATGTCTTACAATTGTATCCTTGATGTCAGCAAAAGTAATATTGTCGCAATCTTCCAAAAAAACAGGTAACCTTAAAAAATAAGCTATCTTGTTCTGTTCTACTTTCTATCTCCAATATTGCAGCTTTAATCCAAACGCTGACACTATTTCTCTCGCTGAAATGATATTAATATTCTTTCCTTGCAATTCTTTGTTTAATACTTTTTACTCACAAAAGTGTCATTTTTACCCAATTAGGGGTAATTTACCCCGGTTCCCCGACCGTTGTTCTAGGAATATCTCACTTAAATATTACCAATATCCATACAAAAAATGTTTTCCATGACTTACAGCCTCTTGAAAAAACCCATAGAATTCGAAATTTGAAAACCACGATGCCGAAAGCTACAATTTAAAAAAAAATTTTTCATTAATCGCTCAAACCCTTTTGAAGCAGAGTTTTTACTTTTTTTTTTCAAAATTCCACACTGCTACGTGGGCTTCGCATCATGGATTGAGTTCCTCCAACCTTAGTATCTCAGGATATCCCGTTAGATCGCCAAATTTTAAAGATTTACCTGCTTACCCAAATACCAAACGATTTTTCTAATTCTCATCATATACTGAGTCTTGCAGCAGGACCAGTACTTTTTCTTCAAAACTTTAATTAAAATTAGAATAAATTCCATAAAAATTCTTCACATTTCACGTAATCTAACCTGGTAAAACTCTCATATTAACCAGGATAAAGTGTCCTCAAATAACCTCATGTAAATATCATGTTAGTTTTTAATTACAGATTTAGTTCACCTTTGAAGTTTTACATGAGGTACGTTGCTTTATACTTTTTCTTTCATTACTTCTAAAAGACTCAGGTGTACAAAATATAAATACGTGAAAAGCAGCATACAGCTCTTTCTCCTCCTCTCTCTCTTTCACTGCTACTACCTTCTAATTATTGTAAATGCCAGCAAATCTTTTCTACTGGAAAGGCTCGTGTTTGAAAGCTAGTATAGAGTGGATGTTTTATACTTTGTACGCGAATATACATTAATTTTAATAAACCACTTTTAGTATTGAATAGTCGATAATTATACTTTCAAGCTCTCTTTTAGAGCCTTCCTTAGCTAACTGGTCAGCCATTTCATTACCTCAGTGAATATTTTTATTTTTTGTCCGGTATATCCTCTTCTGATGTTTTCATCAATACAGGCTATAGCGGAAATCGCCTCTGCTTGAAACAAAGGCCAAAGCTAAAGATCATTCTCTTTCTAGCTCCTTTTATACCATCCCCAATGCCATGGTTTATTTTGGAACCATCGGTGAACCAGATGATTTCTCTGGGTTCTCTATATACTATTGGTCACGTGTAATCAGTACCTTTTTCCTGGATTTACTTTTGGGAATCCAAAAATAAAGACAAAGCTAAAAATTGCTTAAAAACGCCAATAATAATTAGACAAAATCGGTAAATAATGTGGATTGTTTTCTATTCTGTCAGTTGTTGATGTGTTGACAGTTTATACTGAAAAAGTAAAATCTTTGTCAAACACTCTTTCCTTGTCGACATAACAATGAAATATTTAACTGAGACTCAGCGAATTGAGATTTTAATTATGATCGGGTACGGGGATAACTGCAGAAGTCAAGTTGAAGCGGCAAACTTATTTAATCACAGGTATCCCGAATTGCCTAATATTTCACAAAGTACTGTGTCTAAAATTCATGCACAATTCAGAGAACTTGGACATGTCAAACCATTGAAAAGAAAACCACACTTCGTTGAAGATGATGTGAAAGTGGATATTTTGTTAAGTGTCGAAGAGAATCCAACTTCAAGTACACGTCAAATTGCCCGTGAAAATAATGTTAGTCATACAACTGTTCTAGGATGTCTTCATAAAGAAAAACTTCATCCCTACAAATTAACTTTTGTGCAGGAGTTAACAGAAGACGATCCAGATCGTAGAATGGATTTCTGCGAAAGATTGATGAATAAGCTGAACAGAAATGAGATAGCTCTTGGTACCATTCTTTTTTCTGACGAATCAACATTCACATTGAATGGAAAGGTAAACCGACAGAACTGTAGATATTGGTCAGCAGAGAATCCTAATTGGATGCGTGAGTACCCTCAAAAGGTGAACGTTTGGGCCGGTATCAGATTATTGGTCCTATATTTATAGATGGAAATTTGACAGCTGAAAAATATTTAAATATGCTTAGAAATGAAGTTATTCCTGCGTTGGCAAACTTATATCCCAACGCAATAGATCCTAGCTTACCGAATGAAAATGTTTGGTTCCAGCAAGACGGGGCAACACCCCATTATGCTTTAATGGTAAGAACTTATTTAGATGAAATCTTAGATTTTTTTCTGTGGGGTTATCTCAAGAACAAAGTATATGTAACACAACCAACTAGCATTGTAGACCTCAAAGATAGGATAACCACGGAATATTTCACCTCAAACTTTAAGCAAAGTTAAGGAGGAGTTCTATAGGAGACTGTGCTATTGCCAACAACTAGGTGGAGAACATTTTGAGCATTTATTTTAATGTATTAAAATCAAATACATCAGGTATTTTATGTATGTGTTTAATAACTGTAAAAATAAAAATTTCTCCCTGTATAATTCATAATTGACCATCCATTATTTAGTTTGTTGAAATCGGTTCATTAAGGGAATTTCAAAAATATGCAAATATACAGAGTTTTACATTAAAAATAACAACACCGACTATGGCATACTTGCGTGAATCACACTGTACATTTAAATTTATGGTTTACATAACGCACAACTCAATTAAAAAGTTGACGTGTCTCGGCATTTTTTATAATTTTCTAAAATAATGACATAAAGAATTTTATTCCATAAGTGGTTTCCACACTGTATAAAGCACAACTCTCGTATCACAAACTCATCACTGCTAGAAATTTTCCCGTTCGATAAAACAATTTCAAAAAAATGAATTTTTCTAGAAAACGAAACATATGCGAGACAAAAAGATCACACAATATGCTAATTTTTTTAAATACGATCGTTTTCTAAAATAAAAGTTTTTCAAAATATTAAATAGGTTTTCCTATAAACAATCATTCTGTAAAATAATCGAAACTTGTGCCTTTAAAATAATATTTTAATTTATTGGTTCACCCATATGAATATTTCCATTTATATATTATTAAGTAGCTGCGCTTACGCCGTACCTGGTATATAAAACCGTCGGCTTAATAGCAAAAAAATTTTAAACAAAAAACAGTAACATACCTAGGTAGGCTACGGTGACTTATACGTTCGATGCGTAGTAGATCGACGGCTGCTAATTGCTTTGTTGTATTAACTTGTCTGTGCAGTATTAAAATTTTATATAAAGTGAAAGACATTTGAGTATAATAAAATTAGCATTTTTTGAGAATTGTGAGCTATTAGTGGGGTATTATACTATTAAATACTGGAAAATATATCAACTCGGTAAGTTTATATTATAAAATGTAATGTTATATAGTTTTTTTCGCCCATATTAATTATAAACTATAAATTCCATACACAACTTCTTGTATTAAACAATTTTCTATACAAATTAACTCATTTCGATATTAAATTTTATTTATAGATATCAAGTTTTAGATATATTAATTGGTAATTGTAAATTTTTGTAACAATCTATAGGAATTGCTTTTATAATTAATGTGTATAAAGTAAATTTTGTGGCAAAGGTTTATTTTACGGTATGGACAGTGAATAAGGGTGATGGGTGGATGAAAATTTAAAAAAAGGATGTAAAAGGTATTTTACGAAAAATTTTAGTTAGATAATATGCTTACAAATCAATACATAATGCTTCCCGACCAACTAACAATAGTAAAAAATAGTGTAGTCTCTTAAATAATGAAATTACATATTTCAATAAAATTAATTTTTTTGTAATAAGGGTCTGGAGGGGTTGACTGCAACAGGTAGGTATAACAAAAATACTGTCTAGGGTTTATACAATTTAGTGATTTAAGGTCTTTTAAGAACGTTCTGCTGGAATTTCAGCTTAATATTTGCTGGTTTGTGCTGTTCACGCGATTTTTAACTTGAGAGTGTTTTTATTATACCATTTACAGGTGAAATTTCAATTTGTCAGAAAAATTGAGCCTACCAAAGGACCCCGCGCTTTTCTTATGACAAATGTTATAAATTTTGGATATGATGTTGACCTCGACTTCTTGACCAAAAGTGTCCATGGGACCAATTAAATCCTATGACTAGTTACCGATATACAGGGTATTGAAGTTGAAAAATCCTTGTTTTTCATGACCACGTAATTTTATTATTAACAAATAAATATGTATTTTTTTGTGATAGTACCATTGATATGTTCTATTTTATCGTAAACTTACTCATAAATAGTTCAAAATGTCAACATATACAGGGTGGGACTCAATTATATAAGGACGAATTTTTGGAATTCTAGAAATTTCTTATATTGAATGAAAACAAGGTCAGAAATAAAAAATTACTTCATATTCAATGTTCTGGCATCAAATATACTAATTCTAGAGGTATTCCATACAGGGTGATTCTTAATGCAACCTGAAATTAGTTTTTTTCTATTCTATAAATTAGTTTTTGATGTTGAAAAGGTATTGGTTACGTAGATATTAGTACTGTTCTTATAATACAGGGTGATTTGCACATACATCTTGTTATAATATTTGACGGAACGCCACTTTGTCATAAGAAAAGCGCGGGGTTCTTTATAGTGTTTTTTAAAAATAATTCTCAATAGAGCATAGCCAAGTTAACGATTTAAACTTGGGTTCTAGAGAAAATTCTTTAGTTAAAAATTAGATTGTAAATGGCGTTACAAGTGAAAAATTTTAAAATTTAGGTTTAATAATCTCTCTATCAAAATGCATTTACGTGATTAGGTGACTTTTGTGTACATTTATCATAAATCCAGTTAAAGTTTAAAAGTGATCAATTTTCCAAACTGTTATATAAATAAAATTTTATTTAAATTCTATTTTTTAATATGGATTTCTTTTTTTATTGCAGATTCCGAAAATAAATTCCGGTCTACTAGTTAAAGGTGGGTAACTGTTGTCTAGGATAGCAAAAATAGAAATATTTTTGAATATGATACAATTTTTTTGGTTTTCTAGTGGTGTGCTTGAAATGTTTTTATTGGTTATTAGAGCTATTGTAATATTATAAAATTGACTATTACATTTTTGATTTTGAAGGATTTTAATATAAGAAAATAATATTGTTTAAACAAAATTATAAATTAAATGGTTCAATAATATTTTCAATATCTAACGTGAAGTTTCAGAATAATTTATTAAATATTTTTCTGGAAACTAATTTATTATCAATTAAAAAAAAAATGAACTTAATAAAATATTTTCAATAATTCGCATATAATTAAAGAATGATTTTCAAAAAAATTACGGTTTGAATAGAAATTGAAAACTACACAATTTCCCTGATTTTACTTTATTAACAATATTACTGGAAATTTTCATTTAATATTATTTATATAAAATAATTTATGGATTTTATGAAGGATTCAAAAACAATATTTTTGGAAAAATACGTTTATTTAAAATAACTAAATATTTCTCAATTTGTGTATGTATTATATGAAATGTTGAAAGGATCACATAGTTATTTCAGGTACAATAAGGACTTTTTATGTATTTAAAAAAAATATTTTCTATAGAATCTTATATTCTTATTTTTCGTTAAAAAAGAGATTCTTATAAAGTAGGTACTATAAATTAGGAAAAAAAAGGAAGTAAATATTTTGAATTTGTTAATATTATAAAAAATATACCGGGTGTCCCAGACTAATTTATTCAGTTTATATCTCCTAAACGAATAGAGATTTTCGAATGGGACAAAAACTGATCTGTTCTATTCCCAATAAACTTTAATTTGGCGTTTAAAAAAAAAAATCCCCTAAATATTCATCCCTTAGTTACAACCCCTAACTTTAAACTTTTTAATAACAACCTGTACATTTTTAATGGGTCCGTAAATGATCAAGAAAATATCAGTTTATCTTTTATTTTTGTTAAATTAATCAAGAAAGCCTTAAACCTTAAAGGAACAATAAAAATAAATGTAATAAAAATTACATGAAAAAAATAAATAAAAAATAACAATTAACAAATTAATATTATTTACATTAGATGTTCGAATTGTAGTCCACGTTTCGAATAAATAATATTAATTTGTTAACTGTTATTTTTTATTTATTTTTTTCATGTAATTTTTATTACATTGTTTTTATTGTTCCTTCAAGCTTTAAGACTTTCTTGATTAATTTAACAAAAATAAAAAATATCCTGATAATTTCTTGATTATTTACGAACCCATTTTATTTTTGGAAAATTTGTTGAGTAGACGATGGAAAACCCTATCCAAAATTATAAAAAAATGTACAGGTTGCTATTAAAAAGTTTAAAGTTAGGGGTTGTAACTAAGAGATGATTTCTTCTACGCCATATTAAAGTGTATTAGAAATGGAACAGATCTGTTTTTGTCCCATTCCTTCAAGAGATTAGTCTGTGACACCCGGTATACGCAATATGGTAAGATTTTCTTGAAGTACAAGAACGAATTTTTTTAAATTAGCTACTCTATAACATGGGTACTGGCTTAAGGTTGCTCTAACGTAGTGGACTGAAAGTCTGTACTCAGTACTATGAAATAATTATGTGATGTATGAATTTGAATGTGATGTAAGGGGTCGAAACGGTCGGTATATGGACATGGTTCGATTCGGGCTTCAAAATGGAATGGAAATTTGTGCAGACCAAATGGAATGAGGATAACAAAACTACATCGTAGATTTATTAAGGTAAGTTCGTATTTTATTTATATACTTAATGTATTTTCTTTATAAAAGTGCTTCCAACAGTTGTTTCTTAAAATTAAATTAAAAATTTTCTAAATAAGTTTACCAAAATAAGCTTCCACAGTTTCTTCTTTATGTTTAAACATAAATCATTCAGATGTCGTGTTGTCACATATACGTTTATGGAAAAATATGTCGAGGTTCAACTGAGATTTTATTTAAATTTTTCATTTTAAGTAAATGTACACCCCTCCCGTGTCGCTTATCTAGTTTAATGAAAATTTTAAATAACTTCATTTTTCGCTAGCTTTATATAATAAATATAATATGTTGTGGACCGGGTAGATCTCAGATTGCATATCTCTCTGCATAATTTGTTTCGTTTTGCGCTTTTATCGGGTATATTTAAAACACTGTGAAAATAGATTAGTTATCCTGAAACGAAAAAATAATTTCGAACACAATGTGAATGAAAGACAAAAAAAAAAAAGAAGTAAATGTGCATTATTAAAACAAAAGCTCATTTGTCTGGAAATCCCGTGAGGTCCCTCGGAATTTATTTCAATATAATTACAGAAATTCAAGACAAAAAATAATTATTCATTCTCCGTCCTGGATGTCTGTTTTTTTGACGAAACATAGAACATTCTTTCGTTGTATTCTTATTTTCTCTTTTGTATAAAAGGAATGAAAAAAAAAACAATTTTATTTAGCTTTGTTTTAAATATTATTCTCGGTTTGGTAGTTTTAAAAACATTAAAAATAAAGAACAAAAAGGAATAGTAATTTATATTGCATTTACGAGATACAGAGTGTTTTTTTCGCTTTTACTTACGCCATAGCTAACGAATCACCTTGCTTACCTTTCCCAATGAAGTACACTGTATGAAACAAATTTATCATCTCACAATATTATGTATTGATACCTACCTAGTTAGCCTAGACCAGTTCCATGCATAAACAAAATATTGCGTTACCATAGCAACGAACAATAACTTATTAGAAGTGTCTGTGTGAAGTTTGACATCAAAAAAGTAAACCAGAGCTACGCAATAAATTAAAAGAAAAAAGATGTCCACCGAAATTGTGAAAATCGAAAAATTGGAGTATCGAGCCATCATCAAGTACCTGTATTTAAAAGGGTTAAGTGGTAAGCAGATTTACGAAGATATGCTTAATACCCTTGGTGAACAATGTCCTTCGTATGCGACCGTGAAAAATTGGACTGCAAGCTTCAAAAGAGATAAATTTTCCATTGAAGATGATGACCGATCGGGAAGGCCAGTTTCTGTGTCAGTCCCCGAAAATATCGATGCAGTTCATGACATGATTTTATCAGAACGTCGAATTGGGCTAAAACGGATATCTGAAGCACTGGATATTTCATATGAACGCGTTCATCATATAGTTCACGTCAATTTGGACATGAGAAAAATTGTTGCAAAATGGATCCCCAAATGTTTGAATGTTGACCAAAAGCGTGCAAGGGTAGAAGCATCTTAAACCGAATTGTTACTATGGATGAGACTTGGGTACATTTCTACGATCCAGAAACAATCGATGGAATGGCGACACTCTGGTTCTCCAAGACCTAAGAAGTTCCGTGTCTAAAATTCTGCTGGAAAAGTTCTTGCTTCAGTTTTTTGGGATTGCCATGGAGTAATCATGATTGATTTTTTGGATAAGGGATAGAACAATAACTGGAGATAACTTTTCGACATTACTGACCACTCTACGGGAAAAAATTAAAGAGAAAAAACGCGGAAATCTATCCAAAGGTGTTTTGTTTTTGCAGGACAACGCCCCTGCACACAAATCTCATGTTGCCATGCAAAAAATTCGTGATTTAGGGTTTGAATTATTAGAACACCCCCCTTATTCACCAAATTTGGCTCCGTCCGACTATCATCTCTTTCCTCAACTGAAAAAAAGGTTGAAAAGGTCATACATTTTTTTCCAACGAGGAGGTAATAAAAGCTGTGGAGGTTAGGTTTGCAGAGCAAGAAGAAACATTTATTTTGAAAGGTCTAGAGACGCTGCAGGTTCGCTGTAACAAATGTATCCAATTAAGAGGAGAATATGTTGGGTAATAAAATATTTTCACATTGAAATTTTGTTTGGTACTATAGTAGGCTAAGAATTTTTCAATAAATCCTCGTATAGCATTTTTGAATTCCGTTTTGATTGTTATGCGTCTCAAGAACGTTAAATTTCCCGACAAACTGATATTTTCATCTTGAAAAACAACATGCTTCACGTGGTAAACAACTTTTTGTAATATTCCTCAAACCCACTAAGCGATTCCCGATCTCGATAATAAATTGATTGAATTATAAGGCAGCTCGATTAGAGAGACAGTGATAATTATCTTTCATAATAGACCTACTTTTAATATATATAGGTTATCAAGTTTTTTGTGAAAAAGAAAAAGAAAATCAATCGATAAATATCTATCCTTAGTCTGGATGATGAATATTTGCGATAAGCTTTTTCTAAAGAAACTTTATTTCGACTCTATGCATGAAGGGTAAGCTTTGAATGGCGGTAGCTATGAAAAGAAAATGTTTTGATTCGGTAAATTGTATAATATTATATGATTTTTATCTGTATCGATTTTCATATTATTGGGTCGAGCGAGTTCAAAACAAAATTTATTTTGTGAAAAATTGTTTTAAAGTGAATTTGTGTCTACAATTTTCTGGGAAATATTCAATGGATTTAAAATTTCAGCATTATTATGTTGTTGTTGTTTTCTTTTGTATTTTCAAGAAATTTATACACTTATTATTTCCAATTTAGACCGAAACAGACGGAAAGAAAGATGGGTTGATCTAGGCCTCCCATATACATGTAAACAATCTTTTCTTTTGTATTTAGTCACCCTGTATCTCGGTAACTAAAAATGGTGCATATTCTTATAACAAAATTCGTTTACTTTAGTTTAGAACATCACAACACCCTGAATATTGAACTTTTTTTTGTATCGTACCCTTATTTTAACACCCTTTTTGGAAACATAATTATATAACAGATTTATATAGGCGAGAAACACGACATACACGTGACGCGTATATAAAAAGCAAAGTGCTTTGTTGAATTTCGGGTTTGATAGTAACAATTTGTTTCGAAAAATTGGTTTTGCAACACTAAAATTATTTCAAAGAGAAAAATGATTGCAGATGTAACGTTATGAAAGTCATTATCGTACGGTATATAACATTTTTTGGGACGTTATGGAATGCGTCGTACGAATTTATGGGATAAACTGGGTAGTTTATTAGTCAATTTTTTGGACTTTTTCTTTCGAAATTCACTTTGTAATTGTATAAGGATGATAATTGAAATGTTTTAATTCTCATTACAAAATCATAAACATTTTGTTTATACAAATTTTATGCACAAATTAAAATTTCGTAGTGAGTTTGTTTACCTTCGACGCTGGCGGTTTTTCACTTAGCGCTGCTCAACATCGAATTTTGAATTCATCTCACTAACCACCTTACTCCCAATTCCATTTCATATTAATAATTTAATTGCAGATTAACAAAGTTAGACCCACCCCTTTTACTTCCTCTTGCCGTTCCATTCTGCCTCTACATAAATTAATACCTATTCAAGATGCGTAGGTAAAGGTCGAAAGGAATATAATATAACAGGAACGATGTTCGGCCAAAATAATATCGACACTATCTACGTATTTTTTTTTCATATTTCAAAGTACAATTTTATGATTTTAAATTTGAAAAAATTTCACTCAAAAAGTATTTATTTAGGGGTTACTTCAACCCCTTAAATCGTTCAATTTTTCTATTACAACAAAATAAAAATCGATATGAACCTAAAATTTATTTTAATATTGAATTAAATACTAATAAAGCCACCCCTGTCGTTTCACCTCACCCGCGAAGCTGTAATACTCTCTTGCTTAAACCAGTGGTCAGTCTGGCGATCATATCATAATAGTTACGCTTTTGATTCAGCCGAGAGGACTCACTTTGAAGGAATTATTACCCCAATTTTGAGAGAGCGCACATGCGCACTTTATACGAGTTTATTCTCCTAGGAGCTTTTACTTCTTAGTGAATAGACACTTTGGGATTGTGTTATTATACAGAGTATATGGAATTATCTCGGAACAGATTTTTATAGATTTTGTCCTTGTGATATGGCCGATATGCATCAGTAAAAACGATTATAGCAGATGCTAAAATTGTTGTTCAATACAACATGCGATTTTTAAAACTTTGCAATACATTATATTGAAAAATTCTTAGCCTACTATTGAACCAAACAAACGAACGAACGAACCTGCAACGTCTCTAGACCTTTCAGAAAAAAATGTTTCTTCTTGCTCTGCAAACCAGACCTCCACAGCGTTAATTACCTTATCGTTGGCAGAAAATTTACGACTTTAAACTTTTTTTCAGTTGAGGAAAGTGATGATAGTCGGTCGGAGCCAAATCTGGTAAATAAGGGGGGTGTTCTAGTAATTCAAACCCTAAATCACGAATTTTTTGCATGGCAACATGAGATTTGCAAAAACAAAACACCTTTGGATAGCTTTCCGCGTATTTTCTCTTCAACTTTTTCCCGTAGAGTGGTCAGTAATGTCGAATAGTAATCTCCAGTTATTATTCTACCCTTATCCAAAAAATCAATCATAGTTACTCCATGGCAATCCCAAAAAACTGAAGCAAGAACTTTTCCAGCAGATTTTTGGACACGAAACTTCTTAGGTCTTGGAGAACCAGAGTGTCGCCATTCCTTCGATTGTTGCTTTGTTTCTGGAACGTAGAAATGTACCCAAGTCTCATCCATAGTAACAATTCGGTTTAAGAAGTCTACATCGTTTTCAAGTCGAGCACAAATTCTACCCTTGCACGCTTTTGGTCAACATCTGCACAAGTTTCACTATAAATTGTTCACAATTTTTATGATAAAAAGCAGTTTTTATGAATTTTACATTAAAAAATAGCATTTTCCATCAATTTTCATGTTTGGAATGGCAGTTTTTATGACTTTTTTATTCAAAAAAAGCCTTTTTCATCAATTTTCAAATTTAAATAGCATTTTTTTGAATCTTACATTGAAAAAAGCAAGCAAGAAAGGTCTAGTAGGTATTTTGAATACCAACATGAAAATTTTCGGTAATTTTAAAACTGCATCTCAATCTACCTGAGAGCAGAATAGCTTGTCAATGTTTTATGGGAAAAGTGCAGTAATTCTATTAAATATACACCGAAAAGAATCAACCAGAAATGGAAAGGCTAAAATGGTTCAAAAATTTATAAGACAAAAAAACTAGAACAACGTCTAGACTTGTTGGTCAACCACTACAGCACGTCAAATACGTGATAGCGTGCCGCATTCGGAAAATGTAAAGAAAAACGATAAATACACGAAGAAAAATAATTTTTTGTGGGCAAAAAATCGCATATAGGGTTAGTCGTTGCTATATGTTTTGTTGTAATCAAAAATTTAAAGATTTTTACCTAAAACTGAGGTACTCAAACATTATGAAATTATCCCAGTTTGACTATTGATTCCCGTATTTGTTTAATTGACCTAAAATTTCTTTATGCCACTATATAATGTGCATTTGCGATGACAGTTACATAAAAAGCCAATTGAAACACTTTCATCGATTTTGCACGTAAAGTTTCTAGTATAATGGAAACTGTTAAGGTTTTTTAATTGTTACGGTGTTCACTTGAAAAACATAGCGATGTGTTTGGACGAAAAGCAGCAAAGAGTCATTTTCCGTATGCAATATCAACTCGAATAAACAGAGAGAACACTGGGTAATGACATAACGAAAAGCTTCGAGATGGTTATAGAGGCCTCTAAGGTATTTTTAACAAAACAGTCGTGTTATTTCTCTATGGATTTGAATACGGTTGTCTATATTGAATAGAATAAAAATTGTCAACTATTTTATTTCTGGCAAGGAAATTTTAATATTTACACAAAAAAATTTAGACTCGGGGCTCTCTAAAAACGTAAAATATATTCTGAAAGACAATCGAAGTCAATAAGTTTGTTTTTACGGCAGATTCAAGTCATTAATTTGAAAAAAAAAACGCCTGAAATAATTAACATGGCTGAAAAAACAATCTTATGGTGGAAATTGGTTAAATAAGAAAGTGATTTGGTTCGTTTCTCCTACAGAGAGGTAATTTTCAAAATATTTACAACGCCTAAAAGTAAAATGACGTCAAAAACAGAAGGGATTTTGATTCTTTTGTAATGTTAATTGATTTTCAATCAATTTAAAAAAAACGATTTCAATCTTTTAATATACGAGGGTTGTCTGTTGAGTACTGTATATAACAACATAACTGGTGACTGTCAACAAATACCTATCAAATGTCATGTTTCAAACAGCTTCGTTTTAAGCTGTAGGTATCTAAGCTGATTTTTTAAAGTCGGCTTGAAGAATTATCTGTAAAAAAAATTAGTTTTTAGAGAAGCATACATCAATTAAAGTTAATTGATGTCAAAAAACTCTGAATCGGCAACAAACTGTTATGAACCTGCCAATAAACGCCAGTCGACTATTATGGATGAACTAAAACCAACTAAAATGATCAGTACTCAAAATTTTTCCAAAAAGATGGTGGCCACATTCGTCTTAAATCGTCTGCTGAATGGTAGGTATCGATTTGTTTATCGGAAGTAATAGCCAAGTTCCGAAAAACCAATGATCCTCTACCAGTTGAGTATTCAAAGCAAGAAAACATCGAATTCTTGGACCATCTTCTATACAGTCCCGATCTAGGTCCTAACGATTTTTTTCTTTTCCAAAAATTACAAATGAATTGCGTGGTGAAAGCTTCCAGTCCCAAGAACATGCAGACTCCGACTTGAAACACTCTATTTTGAATGTACCCATAAGCGAGTGGAATAAGCGCTTCCAGAATTGGTTCCAAATGATATTTTTTTCTAGCTTTATGTGCAAAATATAAAAGATAACCCTGGTATATAGAAACATTTAATATTAATTTTCAACTGTTCTAATTCGATCGACTTCCGTGCAATATAATTTATTATATATCCCGAAATGATGCGGTAATATTCTCAAATTTGGCATATATGTTCCATCATTATTCTTGGTAGAGCAACTCACAGTGAAATATCTGCATCTGTTATTAATAAATCCATTTAAAAGCGTTTTACACTCTCGGGTTTACCTTTTTTTCTAAATGCAGAAACTGCTAAAAGTTCTCCAAGTAATCGAAATTGGACGAACGTATCAAATCGGATTTATTCGATATAAGCAAACCTTTTGATGTATATTTCTACATCCTTTTTTCCGATCTCCCTCTCCCTCTCATTACCTTTCAGTTAATTAAACTAATTTGTCGTTACTAGAGGAAAATAAATTTGCATTTTACTAAATTCCCTTTAACTGTAAATAATAACATAGAAAGGGGAATGAGCTTTTATGTTTTGAAGTTTCGTTTTAATGCTATATTTGGAATACGCACTGGGTTTTCGTAAATATATATATACTATATACAATGTGGAACAGTAAAATGGAATAAACTCCTCGTTTCTTATCTAACCCTTCTCGCATCGTGAATATTTCATTCGCATTTTTTGGATCCGACTTTTGGATTTCTGTGACAGCTTTCACTTCCATAAGTATCAGATCTGTATTTTATTTGAATTATTAGGTATTATAAAGCCTAATCCGGCGGAAAAATAAAAAAAATTAATCTTTATCTAGTTCGTAACTCGAAATTGAATTTTGCAAAAATTCATTTTAGCGAAACTTCTTTCGCCCCAGTTGTCTGACGAATTGTAAAATATTTTAGTTGACTGCTCGTAAAACAAATGAGATTTTCCGAAAGCCTGATTAAGATTTAATGTTTACCAACGGGAAAATGCAATGTGTTCAAGTAAATTCCTTATTAATATAAATTCGTACAAATGTAAAGGGTTCGCGTGGATTTTGAAATCTTTCATTGTTTTGGGACATTCATAAATACACTTTAACTTTCTTAAAGAATACGAGGATGTATTGATATCTAGATAACCTAGACCAGTTCCATGCATAAACAAAATATTGCGTTACCTTAGCAACGAACAATAACTTATTAGAAGTGTCAGTGTGAAGTTTGACGTCAAAAAAGTAAACCAGAGTTACGCAATAAATTAAAAGAAAAAAGATGTCCACGGAAATTGTGAAAATCGAAAAATTGGAGTATCAAGTACCTGTATTTAAAAGGGTTAAGATGTAAGCAGATTTACGAAGATATGCTTAATACCCTTGGTGATCAATGTCCTTCGTATGCGACCGTGAAAAATTGGACTGCAAGCTTCAAAAGAGGTAAATTGTCCATTGAAGATGATGACCGATCGGGAAGGCCAGTTTCTGTGTCAGTCCCCGAAAATATCGATGCAGTTCATGACATAATTTTATCAGACCGTCGAATTGGGCTAAAACGGATATCTGAAGCACTGAATATTTCATACGAACGCGTTCATCATATAATTCACGTCAATTTGGATCCCCAAATGTTTGAATGTTGACCAAAAGCGTGCAAGGGTAGAAGCATCGTGTTCGATGTGTGCTCGATTTGAAAACGATGTAGACTTCTTAAACCGAATTGTTACTATGGATGAGACTTGGGTACATTTCTACGATCCAGAAATAAAGCAACAATTGATGGAATGGCGACACTCTGGTTCTCCAAGACCTAAGATGTTTCGTGTCCAAAAATCTTCTGGAAAAGTTCTTGCTTCAGGTTTTTGGGATTGATCATGATTGATTTTTTAGGATAAGGGTAGAATAATAACTGGAGATTACTATTCGACATTACTGTCCACTCTACGGGAAAAAATTAAAGAGAAAACCAGCGGAAAGCTATTCAAAGGTGTTTTGTTTTTGCAGGACAACGCTCCTGCACACAAATCTCATGTTGCTATGCAAAAATTTCGTGATTTAAGGTTTGAATTACTAGAACACCCCCCTTAATCACCAGATTTGGCTCCTTCCGACTATCATCTCTTTCCTCAACTGAAAAAAAGTTTAAAAGGTCGTAAATTTTCTTCCAACGAGGAGGTAATAAAAGCTGTGGAGGTCTGGTTTGAAGAGCAAGAAGAAACATTTTTTTTGAAAGGTCTAGAGACGTTGCAGGTTCGCTGTAATAAATGTATCCAATTATTAAGAGGAGAATATGTTGTGTAATAAAATCTTTTGACATTGAAATTTTGTTTGGTTCTATAGTAGGCTAAGAATTTTTCAATATATCCTCGTATGTTCCATTAAGCAAAAAGTTTTTTGTATATTTCTATTTAAATTAACTATTTTCAGCTTTTTTAAAAATTCTTGATTAGCAGTTTTGAAAATAAGAATAATTTCCAACTAATTTCTTAAATTACTTCAAAACCATCCATTTTTAAATAATAAAAAAATATTTGCGAGACCCTTTTGACATGTGATAAGGTACAATTTGCACAACTGATGAAATACCGGGTACTTTAAATACAGGGCGTAAAAAGTCTATTTATTTTCAAATTACAATATTCAAATATATAAATTTGAATCAACTCACTACACTCGTAAAATATCAAAGCCGCAAAAATTCAGTACAATTTCAAATATTTATGTAAGTACTTGAAGAATTTTCTAAATTGTCAGATTCAGGTGAATATTTATTATGTATACAAAGCTTCTGTCGCCTTTACCATGACAATAAACATTTTTCCGGAGTAAATAACATAAAAGCATATCACAAATCGAAATTTTTATTATTCAAATTTGAAGAAGAATTTCAAACCTTTTTTAGAGGGAAAATCGTAAGCCACTAGGTAAGGAAAACAGAGTCATTTTGACCTGGGTGCCGGGGCATCGAGGAGTGGAGGGCAACGAGAAGGCAAAGAAGGGATCAGAGACTCTATTTATTGGACCTGAATGATTTATGGCATTGCGGAATGCACTGTTAGATCAGGCATAGCTACCTGGGCAGAGAGGAAAACCTTCACGTACTGGGAAGACATACCAGGGCGAAGGCGTTCATATACAACCCTTCGAGTACAAAAAATAAGCAGATCCTGGAATAGAGTAGAGCAAATCTACGCATTCTGTCAGGACTGCTTACAGGACATTGTCGACTAAATTACCACCTAAAGAAGATGAGTCTGGAACAGACAGTTCTGTAATTTGGAGGACGAAACTGCGGAGCACATATTATGCTCATGCCCAGTTTTAGGCAGAGTAAGGTATAACGTAATCGGTTTTAGTACCTTAGAGCTGAACGACTTCAAAAAAGTATCACCAAATACAACCACAGAAGAACAGGCTTGTGGGGTGAATTGTAATCCCTAGTGGTGAGCCACAATAGACCCAACAAGGGTTGCAGTGGAGGTGGTGAGAAGGCCTCACTCACATAGAACCTAACCTAATCCATATATAAAAATAAATCATGCACAACCAAAATTACCCTAATTATCTAGTACCTATCGTTTGGAAGCGTTACTTATATAGAATTTGCTACAGCTACAGAGGTGTATTAAAAGCATACTTTGTAATAAACATTAAAAAAAAAGTGTTGTGTTGAAAGTAACATTTTCTAGTTTACGACGAAGTTTATGGACAATTAAAAACCGACTTGTACGTCTCTGAAAAGATGAGGCTTGTTTTAATATCAGAATTTATGTAAATTTTCCAGAAATCAAATTTGATATTATAAAGCAAAGGGTAGTTAGAGTTTGTACAAGGGTATGTTCAGAAATAAATTCAACCTGAATTGCCAGACATTAAATTCCTGTGAGCTGCTTTTTATATATTTTAGAAACACTTAAAAGGCGGAATTATAAAAGCGAGTTTTCTGTTTTATACGGAATTATCCATGAGTAGCGAACTGCATATCTTGTCGAGAAGAGACTTCACAAATTAATAAACGCTTTAAAGAAATTGACATAAATTTACCGAAAATGGAAAAACAGAAAAATCCGTTTAGACTGGTTAGTTATTTCTTAGTTGAATTAGTGACCAACGAAAACACATAGACGGCGATAAATTCATCTATGATATTAAGAAGTTTTCTCTATCACGAAAATAACGGTAAAATTTAAATTAGTTTGTGAAAAAAGTTCTACTCGGATGGAATTAGTAGGGCTTATGTAAGATTTCCCGAATGCAAATAGAAGAGCAAGCAAGAATCGTGGCCGTTTCAAGTTTTGACTGTGTGCTTTTCATCTCAAATATCAGACTTTGCTCTCGGGTTGTGACTTTATGTCACGTCATCAAAACGTTCGTTAGGCGTAGGTACATGAGAATTTCGTAGGATATGTCGGAGTATTAATCTCTAAAACTGAATATAACAAGGTAGGTATACCTAAGTAGTAACATTTAATTTATTCGGAGTCTCAAATTATGAAAAGGTTTGACACAAATACTGACGTGCAGCGTGAAAAAATAAATTTTGCTTGTGTGGGACCTTTTTGGGAGGTAAATTGGATATTTAAATTAAAAACTGCAGATTTTGTATCATGTGACATTTCAAATTAAGTGGTATTCCTTCATTCGATTGGGTTGTAATCAACGCTTGAACTGAATCTTTGTACAATTTCCTAGGCCACTAGTTTGACTGGAGGGGTTCTCAGTACTTGTAATTCTTGTATTATTTCCTCCAAAGTGCTTCCGTCTGAGTCCAAGCAGAGTATGTGGGTAGGTGTTTCATCACATTTCCTGCACATTGGTTCACTAACTTTGCCCATTTTGTGCAGATGTTTCCTCAGGGTGCGGTGTCCAGTCAGCAAGTCGGTAACTGTCTTCAAATGTCTCTTAGGGTGCGTTCACAAAGAAAGCTGGTTACAAGCGCTTGCAAGCTCCAACCGGCGTGAGAAAAGTCTACATTGTATCAAGCGTGTGCGTTCACAGACAAAGCCTGTCCCGGCTAGCAACCGCTTGCTACAAGTTGTGACAAGCACGCCAGAACGTTTTGTACTTGTTTTCCGGCTCTTGTTGACCGAACCAGTCAGTGACAAACAACTGTGCAGTATGGAAGTCGATGAACTGATATCTCAAGTCTTTAGAAAAGGGGCTATTTGGGACACACTTTTAGTCTGTGAAAACTAATGGATTGTTGGCGAAACAATTATCTCACACTTGAGCCTGCATTTGTTGGTCTTCCAATTTTTTTCTTTCCTCTTTCTTCTTTCTCACTTTGTCCAATTTCAATTGAGGAAATAGATGGTGGTATTCCCCAAACCTACCTCTTCCACGGTTAATTGCATGAACAACGACTTTCCTTCTACGAATTTTTAAATCGACATTTTCAAGCAAAAATAACTCTTCATCACTTGAGGAAGACATTGTCTCAACGAGAGCTGAGAAAACACTAAGCTTGAAATGCAAGCGTTTGTTGTGTACGCACAACATAATTCTCAAGCGCTTGGAGCTTGTAACCAGCTTTCTTTGTGAATAGCCTGGTTGAGATTTCCTTGTCTACCTTGTTCAGTAAACTCTTTTTGTCGACCTCCATTTGAGCTGGTGGTCCCTATCTATCTATATAGAAGACGGTTATTTACTTACAGATTGCAAACCAAAAACTCTCCACTCGCCTTTGAAGATTTTTTAGGAATTAATTACCCTTATACGCACATTTTGTGCTTAATTCAAGGAGTTCGCCGTAACGAAGTTTGCTGGTTTGATTCCTTAGCACATGTCTTGAGCGGCTTCAAGATTAAGCTGGCCAAGTCCAATTGGCAGAGGTTAAATAAACAAAGCTACGAAGGACCAGCTGGCAAAAGCGCCAGCAACTTTGAATAATCTAATGTAGGTGGTAGGAAGAAATAAAATGCAGTATTTAACTAACTGATATTTAACATGACTAACTGATATTTAACATGACTAAATATTTAACTGTAGTGACAATCGAGATCAATAAAGGTAATACTGACAATAAAAAAACAATACAAGTGCATCCATTATGGATATGTATTAAATTACCAATAGCTGTAGGAAACAGATCAGAGAGCGCTTCCTTGTTCCAAATCTTAATAGGGATTGCATAAATGTGAAAATCTAAAGATGGTTGGCACACAAGTCCCGAATGGCAACAGCGCGACCATACCGGTTAAAATATAAATGTGAATTTAAGAGTGGATAAATTTCACTGTACTTACAGTACCTATACCTGGACAAATCACTGACTCTAATTTATTATACATTATTTGAGTCACCTTTAATACAAAAGAATGAACTATTGCAGTTAATATTTAAACATTATAAAAAACTAATGAACTTAGTTGCTCACACTTCCACAGTCACAAGTAGAGAGAGAGAATATGGTCCTATCGACTCCAAAGGTACCACGTTCGGGTCGGATCGATACGACTCGTAAAACAATAGACGCGGGAGCGAACCCATGTATGAATTTATAGGAAATTTATACATACTGGGGGGGGGGAATGAAAAAAGGATTTTCCTCGAAGTTAGAGGTTAGGTTAGGTTAAAATTCAAATAACGAAAACTAAAATAAATGTTCCTTTCTGTGAAACTCAATCTTCGCAAGGAAGAGGGGCAAGTTTAGTTATAGGGCGAGTATATACGCCATCTTGCGTTTTCACTCGGGCGGCACGGACCTTGCCATCTTTACCAGTAAGTAAATCCACTACTCTGGCAAGGGGCCAGTTCAAGGGAGGACGATCTTCAGCTTGCACCAGCACAAGTTGGTTAATCTGAAGGTTAATTGAAGGTCTGCACCACTTGGGTCGATGCTGCAGTCGATGCAGATAGTCAGTGCTCCATCGTTTCCAGAATTCCTGTTTCATTTTAATGCAATTTTCCCAAAGGGTTAATCTATTAACAGGTTTAGTTGATAGGTCACGGTCGGGATACGCAATCAATGCACCTCCGATCAGAAAATGACCAGGAGTTAGGGAAGTCAGATCGTTGGGATCGTTAGAAAGGGGGTATAATGGTCTGCTATTCAAGATAGCTTCAACTTGGGTCAGGACGGTGGAAAGTTCCTCGAAGGTCAGACAAGAAGAACCTATAATTTTGGTGAGGTGGGTTTTGGCACTTTTCACTGCCGCTTCCCATAATCCACCCCAGTGGGGCGAACGGGGTGGGATAAATTTCCAAGAAATTTCAGTGACGGATAAAAAAGACTGTATCTTACGAATATTGTCAGAAGATTGCAGAAAACGGGAGAGCTCCCTTAACTGGTTTCGAGCCCCAATAAAATTAGAACCATTATCGCAATATATGGTGTGAGGATTTCCTCTTCGACTAACAAATCTTTTCAAGGCGGCAATAAAAGCTTCTGAAGAAAGATCACTCACCAGATCAATATGGACAGCCTTAGTCACCATACATATAAAAATAGCGATGTACGCTTTTTGTCTGGGAGCTTTCCTTAAGGAAGAAGATTTAATTAAAATGGGTCCAGCAAAATCTAGGCCAGTTTTGTGAAATGGACGAGATTCTTGTACACGATCAAGTGGTAGGGGAGACATTATCTGCGAAGAAACTTGGGCATTGAATCGGAAACAGGTCACGCATTTTTTAATTAATTTTTTGATGAGACGGGTGCCATTCATTGGCCAATATTGTAGTCGTAAATTGCCTAAAACATTTTGGGCACCGCTATGACCAAGACGCCGATGTTCACGAGTAATCAGCAAATTAACAACATGATCATCCTGGGGTAATAATAGCGGGAACTTTTGATTAAAGGGCAAGGAAGAGAATTGCAGACGACCACCTACTCTCAATAGATCGTCGTTATCCATAAAAATATTCAAAGGGATGAGCTTTTTATTTACAATGGGCGTGTTTGTTTTCAGACAATGAATCTCTTTCGCAAAGTGTTTACGTTGAAGTTCTCTAATTATAAAATCATGGGCAACCCTTAGATCTTCAGTGGATAGATGTCCAACCGTTCTAGGTTGTTTTTTAATTAGATTTACAAATTTGAATATTTGAGCTATGACCCTCACCAGAGTATTAAAATTTGAGAATCGGGAAAATATTGACTCCCAAAAGCTTGGGATAGTCCGGGTTACGGTCAAATTGATCTTTTTGCATTCGGGCAAATCGACTATAGGTTCAAACGAGTCCATTGTATCCACTTCTTTTACCTCGATTAAAAACGGGGGACCCTCGAACCAGAAAGGAGAGACTTGGGGAGAAAATTTACCGCGAGACAATAAATCGGCGGGGTTCAAATGAGACTTGACATGTCTCCAAATAAAATTTTCACTATTATTTTGTATAATTAACACACGACGGGAAACAAAAGGAGAAAAATCATTTGCATTTCGTTTCACCCAACAAAGGGCCACCTGGGAATCGGACCATAAATTTATAGAAGAGAGTTGTATAGATACAGAAAAAATTTGAACTATCTTACTAGTTAAAATGGACAAGAGTTCCATCGCACACAGCTCTAGCCTGGGAATAGTTAATTTCTTTTTCAACGGATTTACTCTTGATTTAGCGGTAATCAATCGAGAAGATCTAGAATTGTCAGAGTAAACCACTACTAAATAGAGGCAGCCGCCATATGCCTGTTGGCTAGCATCACAAAATCCATGAAGGGAACAAGACACAACAACCTTATTTTCAAACAGATGCCTGGGAACCTGAAGATGAGCCAACTCGGATAACGATGATTGAAATTTTTCAAACTGGTTAATTATGGATGTGTCAGAAATGGGGACATCCCACCCAATCTGTGACTTCCACAATGATTGCATTAGGAGTTTTCCCGAGACGGTCAGGTTATTAACGATTCCAAGCGGATCAAAGGTACTAGCAAGGACGCTCAGTATCTTTCTTTTAGTTAAAGCAGAATTATCTGATAAACGTGCAGTTTTGATATGTAAACAATCAGAAGTAGGGTTCCATTTAAGCCCCAAAATCGTACTTGACGAATCGTCAAAACTACGATCAACGTTAGCATTAGCTGATTCATTTATTGATTTTAAAAATTCAAAAGAGTTAGACTGCCACTTATGTAGTTGAAATTCATGTTGTCCTAACATGCTATTCAATTCATTATAAAAAATAGGTAAGTCATTTTTATTATTAGTCCCGGTTAAAATATCGTCCATGTAAGTCTGATGAAGGATAGCGTGCTGCGCCTTAGGGCAATCTGGGTTGTTTAAAGCAATGTCCTTTAGGACTCGGGTAGCTAAGAAGGGGGAACAGTTTTGCCCGAAACTTAGGCGAGATAACTGAATACATTTGAACGAGTCATTGGGACTGTCTCTCCACAAAATATTTTGCAAATGTCTTTGCGAAGGATTTATGTCGATATATCGATACATCATCTTAATGTCGGCACAGAGGACATATTTATAACACCTGAATCTACATAGTATGTCGAAAAGATTATCTTGAACCTGATAACCCTTAGAGGTTAAATCATTAAGGGAAAGGCCAGAATCTGTTTTAGAAGAAAAATCAAACACTACTCGGAGTTTGGTGGATGCGCTATCTTCGCGTATCACCGCCCTATGAGGTATGAAATATTTGAACTCGTTAGTTATAGAGTTATAAAAAGACAAAGGTACTACTTGAGCGTGATCGAGTGAGATATATTCGGAAATAACTATTTGATATTCCGCAAAAAGAGCAGGATTATACTTGAATTTCTTCTCAAGAGAAGCGAAACGTTGGGAGGCTATACCAAATGACTGACCTAATTTTTTAGAATGATTTTCAATGAGCGGCATATTCACTTGATAACGACCGGAGGGAAGAATCACCGTTGTATCATGAAATAATTGTTCCACGAATTCGTCGCTGGAGCATTGCGATTGACTTTCAGAGATTTCTTCGAGCTCCCAAAATTTTTCCATTGCTAGATGGAGTTTATTATTTTGATCGTATTGATCATTACAAACAGTTAAAAATGAAGAAGCATATTTATTTAAACTAGTTGGCCGCCCAAACCTGTCTAATTGGATAGGACCGGCTATAACATACCCAAGTTGCGTATCTATGAAGGAAGGCGAAGTGGGACCCGTATTAATCACGGTCGCTTTAAGCAGGAAGTGGTACAAATCACAGCCAATGAGAAGGTCTATTGGGCCAGATTCAAAAAATAAAGGATCGGCAAGTTCCAACTCTATTTGAGTAGGAATTTTCAAGTTAGAAGGGGATATAGTAAATTGAGGCAAATTATTTGTTATTTTATCTATAACCGAGCAAGAAATACTAAATTTATTGTGAGTTGCAACTTGAGAAGTGAATGTGATATCAATCACTTCTCCACTATGAGTGCAATTATTACTACCCAAGCCAGAAATGCTTAGAGTTTGTTTTCGTGAAGGTATATTCAATTTTTGGGCAAAGCTGCGGTTGATAACGCTCATTTGGCTAGCTGAGTCCAGCAAAGCTCTCGCAACGAAGGACCGGCCATGTGAACCGTTGACATTCACCAGGGCCGTAGGTAAAAGTACTATATTATCCTTAACGGACATCGCAGTTAAAACAGTTTGGGGTGACACCGAATTCGGAACTCCAGGTGGTTGAGTTGATAAAGAAGAATTTAAAAAATTAGATCTACTAGTAGTATTGGGAGGAGTATTTACATAGGACGGAGAGGATGCATTTGAATTTCCGGCATTGGCAGCTCTAGAAGAATGTTGATTGTGATAATTATTTGACAATTGATTATGGTTATCGAAATGTAAGTAACTATGATGGGACTTATTACAAGTCACGCATCTTCTAAGAGATTTACAATTAGCAGTAATGTGGCTACCGTTCAGACAGTTAATACAAAGCTTTTTGGTTTTAACAAACTGGTATCGATCTTGAGGTGATAACGACATGAATTTAGAACAACCGTATATAGAATGAGACGGATCCGAACAATGAAGACAGCTAGGTTTGTTAGCCCCGGCTCGTGATATATGTGAATGATTATTACTATTAGAAGAATTTGAACTAGAAACAAGTGTTACTCTATTTCTGCTAGAATCAGTATGTTTAGTTTGAGATTTAACCTTTTTATTGGTTTCAAAGAGGTTTAAATTTTCTAACATTGATTGACGTTTCTGTAAGAAGTCGAAAAAGTATTCCGCGGTAGGAATAACTTCCGGTTTCCGCTCACTTTCAAAGGCTCTTCTGGAGTTAAAATCAAGTTTTTGCTCCATCAAAAATATTATCAATGACTCGAAGTTCACTTCCGGTGCCAGTTGTAGATTTTTAATCAAATCAAATGTTTTACGAGTAGATACTTGGAATTCGCGCAACTCAGAAGGAGTGCTTTTAGAAACGGGATTTTGATCCACTAAGGTTTGGAACAAAGAGTACAGAAGCTTATACTTATCGTCATACGCATTTTTAAGAATGTTTAAAGCAATATTCAAATTCTGGTTGGTTACTCCCAAAGAGTCAATCATTTCCAACGGAGGCCCGCGTAAAAGACCTTTAAGATAATAAAATTTTTCACCATCTGATTTTAATTTATTATGATTGAGGACTAGTGCTGAAAAAAGATCGATGAAAGATGGCCACTCTTGTGCCGAGCCAGAAAACGGCTTAATATTAATTTTCGGTAAAACGACATTGGATACATCGTTCGATTCAGAAGTATGAGCATTAAGTACTTCTTTTTGTTTATTTCCGATAAGAAGTTCAAGTTTAGCAATACACGATTCGAACCGATCCGCGACTACGTTCTCAACAACACCATCTGAAGAGGTACCATCTTCATCGGTGTTAGCTAAAGAAGAAATTTCCAATTGAATTTCTTGATAAGTGTCATAATGACCAGAGATATTTTTAAGTTTCACGTTAAGTAAATAAATTTCTTCGGAACCATCGAGCTCCTCTATGAATCTTTCAATACGAGTTAATTGCGATTTACAACCGCGTCGTTTATTTTTTAAATGAATTAAGGCCATAATTAAATCTAGGTATAACCAACCCAATTTGAAACTCAACTATATTATAAACACAAATTTGAAACTAAAAGTGAATAAAACTTTTCAGTGTAGAAAGTTGCCTACGAAAATACATAAATAACTTTCAGATTAATCCGCAAATTATTTCAAAAAGATAAAGCATATCAACAAATTTTTACAGTGTAGATTCGTATGTGAGCGAGTACTTAATAGATAGAGAAAATTCATAAATGTAAAGGATACCATAAAAACCGTTCAATAAATACCTAGAATGAAGGCATCTAAATGTAAAACAATATCTGTTTTCAAAGTAATGCATACATATTTCAAAAAATAAAAATACCATCAATAATTTTTTACAGTGTAGTAAATATCCAAACGAAATCTTTAAGAAATTGACAACATACCTATTATATCAATACTTCAAAAGGTTATGAATTACTTTTTTACATCGTAAACTCATGTAGCAATAAACTCAAAATAGTTTAAATTACATTAAAATTCAAAACTCAAACATAAAAATTCAATTCACTAAACACAAGTGAAATAGATCGAATTATTATTATAAAGATTCTACGATAGCAAGATCGAAAGCGTGAAAAAGAATTTCAAATACTTAATTCCACATATTATGTTACAAATAAGAAAATATAATAATTTTCTATACCAAATAAATTGAAAATAGTATCTTTAACATTAAAAGAAATAGCACACAAATCATAAATTTTTAAATGCTTAGACAGAAATCGTTGATAAAAAATGTAGATACAGTTGTCGGCAAAACGTGGAAGATTACCCCCCTACTTAAAGGCAGGTGTCGATGTAAACACAAACCAAACTCCAACCGTCAAGACGTCGCCATGCGATTCTTCACGCGCTGTTGCCAATACGCTCAAATTTTACCGAAATGTTCGATTTTGTTCTTTCGCGATAAAGTATTTTCAAAAAATGTTTTTCACAAGCACTAAGATGATGGTTTCCACGGACACACACGAAAGTATACAATCAATGCACAGAATGTTAAGGGTATCAAGTTGAATTAATAGTAGAAAATGACAGCTATGTCCAAACAACAGGAGAGGTGTCAATATGACAGATAGATCCGGCTCGAAGGACCAACAAAAACTATGTGCTTAATTCAAGGAGTTCGCCGTAACGAAGTTTGCTGGTTTGATTCCTTAGCACATGTCTTGAGCGGCTTCAAGATTAAGCTGGCCAAGTCCAATTGGCAGAGGTTAAATAAACAAAGCTACGAAGGACCAGCTGGCAAAAGCGCCAGCAACTTTGAATAATCTAATGTAGGTGGTAGGAAGAAATAAAATGCAGTATTTAACTAACTGATATTTAACATGACTAACTGATATTTAACATGACTAAATATTTAACTGTAGTGACAATCGAGATCAATAAAGGTAATACTGACAATAAAAAAACAATACAAGTGCATCCATTATGGATATGTATTAAATTACCAATAGCTGTAGGAAACAGATCAGAGAGCGCTTCCTTGTTCCAAATCTTAATAGGGATTGCATAAATGTGAAAATCTAAAGATGGTTGGCACACAAGTCCCGAATGGCAACAGCGCGACCATACCGGTTAAAATATAAATGTGAATTTAAGAGTGGATAAATTTCACTGTACTTACAGTACCTATACCTGGACAAATCACTGACTCTAATTTATTATACATTATTTGAGTCACCTTTAATACAAAAGAATGAACTATTGCAGTTAATATTTAAACATTATAAAAAACTAATGAACTTAGTTGCTCACACTTCCACAGTCACAAGTAGAGAGAGAGAATATGGTCCTATCGACTCCAAAGGTACCACGTTCGGGTCGGATCGATACGACTCGTAAAACAATAGACGCGGGAGCGAACCCATGTATGAATTTATAGGAAATTTATACACATTTTCATATTCAGCATTTATTATATGGAAACAATACAAATAATGCGAAATTAGGGAAGTTCATTGTTTGATTATTGTGTTTTCATGAAAATATTACTCGAACAGAAAACTGTGCTTGTTATACTTAGATCAGTGATTCAGATGAAATTTCACGTATATTCGAATAACTCTAAAACGCGTAATTATGAAATTGTATTATTTTGTTGACCTATTTCAAATAAACATGAGCGTATCCAAAAAATTTCTTTATACAAAAATAATATTTTTAGAAACCTTCGTGCGGTTTTGTGAAGATTTACGAGTTTTATCTAAAAATGACAATAAATTTCACAAAGGACCTAAACTATATACAATTTTTTTTTATTTTAAACCCATTTAAAGGACAAGAATTATACGGGGCTGCAGGAGAAAGACAAAAAAAAAGGGATGGTGATTGAGTACTAAGAGTACGTTTCGGTTGTAGGATGCAGAGGTGCATTTATGGAAACTTGAGTTCAAATGAGCATATTGATAAATAAGTAAAGATGTATAAGCTGCGATCTGAATTAATGATAGTTGCAAATATGTTTTAAATTGCAATCTAGCAAAAGATTAATATTTTTCGAGTCTCAGGTTTTACCAAAGTACCATGTGAAAGAGTATTTTTATCAACATAAGTTATTGTGCACACCAGGCGCGCTTATTTTTCATATTTTTATTTTTCAAATAAACCTTAGATAATTATCTAAATAAGGTAAGGTATCTAAAAACCCCACTTCGTTCAGTATTAAAAGTAAAGCTTTTGTTTTCTATCGTTTCCCGTTGATTCTCGGCCGCCCTCAGTGTTTCCCAACCTATATGACGTGAACGTTCACCTGAGCCTCGTGAAAATAAATCTCCCGCACTCCCGAGCAAAGGGAGTAGGTATTAGGAGTTTTTAATTGTAAACTCCAGCTGGATTTTAATGAACTGTGTTTTCTGTTTACCGTCCGAATGAAAGTAATTGCTTAGCAACGTGTTTACTGTTTTTGTTTTACTTTTCAAAACCGTATACATAAAACTCTCTCACTCACTCACTCTCAGAATTGTTCTATTTTATTTCTTATTTTTTTTTAAATGGAAATAAAACTCTGAACTAATAGGGGACGTACTACAACATTTTCGAAATTTTCTTATCTTCATAGCAGAGCTGCGAACATTTTCCAGGCTCTATGGGCTAAAGAACATGTGAGTTGGAATGCTGAATGGAGCATTATTTACAGATGGGACGAGGTATATATGGATACATTTCTGATAGTCGACGTATTCGTGTATGGACTGTTGCTTCAGTGCTCAGAAGTTTATCCGTTCAGAGGTGGTTCAATTGCTGTTTGGGGAGGTATTTGTCAATGCTTGATGTGAACATGACTACACATGATTAACGTCATTTATACGAACGAATCGATTATGAAACATGAAAAATTATGGCAATAACAGAAGAACGACAGGAATTAAACATATGTATCGATAATTCGGAAATAGAACAAGTGAATGATTTCCAATATTTAGGGGTCATAATCGAAAATACTAGCAAGTAGGAATTAAAAATTAGTAAGAGAATACACAAAGCCATTAAATGTTATTACGCAATGAACAAAAATGTTATCAACAAAAAGGAAGTTTCTAACGAAAGTGTATCACTCCATATACAGACCAATAGTATGGATGTGAATCGTGGGTTTTAAATGCCAGGCAGAAGAGTAAGATTCAAGCAGCGGAGTTGAAATACCTATGAAGAATTAAAGAAATAACAAGAAGAGGATGTATTACAAATCAGAGGAATGAAAAGCAGAACCTGGAATTCATAAAAAAGAGGCAACTGAGTTGGTGGGCACACTTACAGAGAATGAAGGATACCAGAGTAGTCAAACAAATATGACAGGCGAGACCACAGAGCAAAAGGGAAAGAGGAAGACCGAAAAATACCTGGGACAAAACAATTGAAAAAATTCTAGAAGAGAGGAATCTAGCGTTGAATGAAGCAAAAATAAAATCCAAAAACAGGAAGGAATGGTGGAAATTCGTAGATGGATGAAAAGAGATTATCTTCCTATACACACCATACTATAAGGTAGAAGAATTTTTGGATTATATTTAAATATAAGGGATGTAAGTAATGCAAGATCTGATAAGAAAGTGTGCCCAGTTCAATATTGACAAAGGATATATAGAAGGCAAAGGATTATCATAATGTCTGATAGTCAAGAGCTGAGTTCTTGTGTAATCAGTTCCAAAATGGTGTGGGAATGCCTAGGCAAACTTAATGAATTAGGCGAGAACAATATAGTCACCTGTGGATTCCAGGACACACTGGAATAGAAGGAAACGAAATAGCAGATGAACTAGCGAAGAGGGGGACTGAAATACCCTTTTGGGTGCCGGAACCTTTTTGCGGAATCAGCTCCAATGTAATATTGGAAGAAATAGGTAAAGCCGAAGAAAAGAGAAGATCTGACAATTGGAAAGATCTAGTAGGGCTTAGGCAATCAAAGATTCTTCTGGGTAACTACAACCTGTTGAGATCAAATGAATGCATAAGTCAAAGCAAAACTGTACTAAGAGTTTTAACAGGAATCCTAACGGGACGATGTCGCCTGAATGGGCACCTTAAAAAGATCAAAATAGTGGAGGAAGAAGATTGTAGGTTTTGTGGAATGGAAGAAGAATCCTCCATCCACTTACTTGCGAACTGCACAGCAATTCAGAATCCTAGGGCACAGCACCTGGGGGCTACTGGATAGAAGAGGGACAGTTACCTAAGTTGAAGCCTGCAGATATCATAAAATTCCTTGGGGAAATAGGACTAAAGGAGCTACTAGTCTCTGAGACTTTCCTCAGGAACTAAGTAGAAGTAAGGGGGCACAATAGATCTTTTAGGTATCAGTGAATGTTGCCCCAAAATACATACATACATACATACAATGCAAGATCTGTTAGTCACAGATTATTACAGAGGCCTCCACCGATAATTCAAGGACGCGGCAAAGCTATATGAAGAAATAAAGGCAGATCCAATACTGAGAATGCTAATCGATCAGATTGCCCCACAACATAGCTTTAAAAATGAATACACAGTAGTCATTCCAGAAAGAAAGGACTGGGAAGTAGGGCCTCCTATAGCAGCGAATCTCAACTATAAAATAGACTCTGGAGTAGGAACCGGAATATATGGGGTACAAGAGAAGATCAAGATCTCTCTAAACCTAGGGAAATATGCCACTGTCTTTCAGTCAGAGGTAATGGCGGAGCAATGCTGAGCAGAAGAGTTGATGAAACAGAAGGTGGATAACCGAAAAATCATCATCTACTCCGACATCCAAGCAGCACTATAAGCGATAAGCTCATATCGGACAAAGTCAAATCTGGTGTGGGAGTGTCGAAAAGCCCTCAACAAACTAGGTAGTCATAATAGAATGACCCTATCCTGGCTGCCAGATCATCAAGGAATAAAAGGCAAAGAAAGGGTCGTTGAATTAGCCAAGCATGAGAGAGCAACTGAGGTATTGATAGGGACAGAACCTTCCCGTGGAATTGCAAAAAACCTCACTAAGAAGATCATCCACCAATGGATAAACAACCTGGTAGCATAAAACCCCAGGACAAAGGCACGCTAAGCCATTTGGCCAAACTGTCAAGCGACCTACTATGTCAAAGTCGAGAAACGACCTGAGTAAGTATATGCACACAATTGGCCTGCCTAGCAGATGACAGCCTGTGTAGGTTTTGCTACTCTGTGAGTGCGAAGGCCTAGTACCTAAGGGTGCGGTTTAACCTATTCGGAGAAGGAAAGCCGATGGCAGAGAGCTACGCAAGGGATCCAGGCTAATAGGTCTAACAAAAGCTAGATATCGAGCTCTAAAAATGGGGAGGACAACAATAGATCTGCAAAGGTCGCAGTGGGATTTAATAGTCGAGTACGATTTCGCCCCCGAGCGATAGCGAGGGCTTGCAAGAAGGCTCTAGGCTAGTAAATTTAATATACTTACATCCAAAGTAAAGTTAAGATTTTTTTCTCCTCCCCGTAGAATTTATTCTTGGATTTTCATCTATTCACCTATCTTTATTTCAAATTACTTCTAGACTTATAAATTTTTTTTGTCAACCTATGTGGTGAAATAAACCCAATCAAAAATAACCCTTAATTTATTTTTGATTACAGGCTCTCGGTGAAAATAAGCTTCGAGGTCCATAATATATTATTTTGTTTTTAGAACTAGATTCAACGAAACTCAACCGATGCCCATAATGATTTTTATTTTCATTTTCTTTTACATCGATAACTTTTTTAATTAAAAACTTTTGGTTTGTAAGAATAGAAAGAGCTCCATCGAGGCTTAAGTAATTAAATTGTCATAAAAACACCATTATATTAAAATTCTTGCATGACTCCCTTTGATTTTAAGGAAATAATTGATTGAGAAATCCGAGCTGATATCAACAGCATTAATGTAAAAGTTTCTAAATAGCTTTCAGGACCGACACGGCCCTCATTTTAATAATAAAAATTTTTTACCACTCACCTTGTATGGACTTAAATTGTCCACGGCACAATTTAACGTAGCTTCTCTTCCCACAGCCACTGTGATGTTCGATACGGGTGATCTAAAGCTCGGTAATTCTATAAAAAAAGAAAATTTTATTATTTCTCACATTAATTTAAACTAAAAAGCTTTAAAGTTTTGCACCGAAACCAATTTATCTCCGGTAGATTTGCTGTCGGAGGTGTTGGCATTTAAAATTGATGATTCATTAAAATCGTTTAAGAAAGTTTATCCAGAATTAACACGTGATCAATCTTATTAGAGAAACTGTTATAGATGCAGTCTCTATGCACACGTTTAATACAATGAAGAAGGGTTTTGATCTATGTATCAGTTTATCGTCAACAAAAAATTTTAACCCCAAAAAGCAGGGCTGGATTTTAAACTGTATAACTTTCTATCCTTACAAATGATGAACGTGGTAGGTGGTAAAAAAGGTCTATTTTACAATAATGACAGCTCATGACGCATTTTAGGTCACGTAATTTTTCAAATAGTTTATAAATTACGATATACAAAAAAGTCATTGAAAAAATAATTTGGGCCCAAATAATCTTAGTTATGTCAACATGTATTTTAAACAAATTTCCCATTGCTTAATGCAGGTAATAAAATGGCTGACCAGTTAGCTAAAGAAGGTTCTAAAAGAGTCTTCATGGGTCCGGAACCGTTTTATGGAAACACGAAAGATTGTATAGGAGGGGAAATCGGAAACTGGCTAGATAGGGAACACCTATTCAAATGTACAAAGAGTTTACTGAACAAGGTAGACTCTCAACAAAGCAATTGAAACTGAGTAAAAGCCGGGTCACACCGGCATCCATCCGTCCGATGGATGGACGTCCGACTTCGGACGTCCACGGAGCGCTCCGATTCACACCGAAACATCCATCAAGTGGACGGATGTCTTCATGAATCTCTTCGTCAACGAATAATGTGTTCACTTGTGTCAGTAGCAGTGCAGTCAGTGCATAAATAATGTCGTTTATTGTGCCTTGGTGTGAAAGTGATTTGTCAAAAAGTATCCGGTGGCTTGATGACTGCAGCTCTAGTGACGATGATGACCGGGCTCATGTGCAGGAAAAACGTTTATGCGGATGCGAAGGAAAAATTGGTCCCCCGGCGATTCCAAAGCATCCATACATTGGACGTTTTAAACGTCCAGCGGACGAACGGATGTCTGTCTGCGTTGCGCTATTTGCCAAGCTGGCGAGCGATCTTTGGATGTTTGGTGTGGCTTGGCCTTAAGAGACGTTTAAAAACCTGGACACTGCACCCTGAGAAAGCATCTGCACAAAACGGGCAAATTTAGTGAACCTATGAGCAGGAAATGTGACCTCTATGATGAAACACCTACTCACATACTGTGCTTCTGCGAGAACTTACATGGACTCAGACGGAAGCACTTTGAAGAGGAAATAAGTAATACAACTATTACAACTACTAAAAATCCATCCAGTGAAACTAGTGATCTACATAGAAGACACAAAGCTTCTAGCATGGAAGTAGATAACATGGGAAAAGATTCAGTTCAAGTGCCTGGTCTGCTGAGCACAACCCAATCGAATGAATGAATGAGATTTAAAGACTAATTTTTTTTTTTTTTTAAAAAGTTTATTATTGCGAACATGAATAAAACGCATCAATTGAAAACTTTTTAATATTCCAATAAAAGTTTCAATTGCCATAAAACCTGAAAGGTATATTCAACTTTAATTGATTTCGTAAGATTTAGTAATAAACCACCGAGACACTCGTTCCGGTTGAGCTTGTCTCTATTGAGAACCATATTGTTTTTATTCTCATCGAATGCTTTTTATAATTGTCTGGAAAATAAAAAAGTTTGACGTAGAGTTTTATAAAATTGGCTCGTAAGCCTCATTTCTAATTTTTTTTAGAAATTTTTCATAAGAAATGTATGGAACGGGGCAATGGCGGACTAACTCGAGGGGGGCTCACTTAAAGGAGGAGAAAAACCTCAAAATACAAAAACTTTACCAACGAGCTTTATTAGCAATAAAAAATATGTTATTTTAATGAACACTTAATGCAACAATTAAATAAATCAAAGTTCTTTATTTTTTCTGTATCACGGGACCCCCGAAGATACGTGGGGCCCGTTACTTAAGCCCCAGCTAGTCCCTACGTTAATTCGCCACTGGAACCTGAAATGGAAGTTTTTAATCTTCCAGATCGTTGGTTAGGACGACAAAACACCCTGTATAAGTGTACTTCAAACCAAAATTCCCCAGATATTCAGTGATATATGCTTGATGTGTTTTTTATAAATGTTGATTGTAATGATTTCCCAGTGGAGATATACATTTAATTTTAATTGAAAAAAATAGTGATTTCTACTTAAATTTTTAAAAGTAATTAAGACATCCGTCACAACGTAAAACATTCAAAACTTTCAGGAAAATTAATTTTTTACAAAAAATTACATTTCACGTCACAACAACATGCATTCATTCGAATCTTGGTAATTTTTTGTAAAGATCGACGAAAAAATATAAAATGCACCTCGACGAAGAACTGTCTAGTGCATGTCTCGCATGTTTGCAGGCTCGACTAGGTATAATAGACAGTTTTCTGTCCTTGGTACATAATTAACTATTTCAATTCACCGATTTTAACGTGAAAATACTTTTTAGTCATTACTTAAAAATTCTTTGGCTGAATAAACTGAAAGTTTCTGAAAATGACCCTGTAAATCGGTTTTTTAAAAACTTGCGAGTGGATTAAGAAGTTGAAAAGTACCTACGTTAATATACGTAGTTCAATATTCTCTTACATAACCTAAATTTGGTCATGTACTCTCTCGACGAACGGCGAAGTAGGTATCCAACTTTCTTTAAAAATTTAATCGCAAAAAAGTCTACGGCGACAAAATCTCCCAATAAATTTTACGCAGCCAAAGACTTTCTTTTCGCCACCTGAGTTACAGGTTTTGGGTTTTAAAGAACCCCCAACTGATAATTAGAAAAGTTTTAGACGCTTATACATATAAATTTCTTGGTGTTTAATATGTTGATAAAATCAAATACAGTAAAATTCACGAATGTTTTGCCGCTAAATGCCATTCAAGAGGTAAGTTTTGTAACAATTTATTTGTAGAATTTCAAAATGTAGTCTAGATATGATATGTAGGTACTGTCAGAATACTGCATTTCTATTTAATAAACCTTTTGAAGTTATTTTATTACCAAAACCCAAATAAATTTACAATGAAATAAATATCTCGCTGGTACATATATATATATATCGATAGTCGACATAAAACAAAAAAAAATCGATTGTTTATATGCGATGAAAGTATAATTTTTCCGTAATCAATACAGCAGCTGAGGTAATAAAAGATTGAACTGTTGACATGTTGGTAATGTTACACGATTGACTTGACTTATGAGGCGTGCTGAATAGAAATAAGGTGCGTTTTTATGAGTTGACGCCCGGAGCCGCCGCCACCGCTATGTCAGTCATCGCGTGGTTTAGATAAATCCCCCCATTTCTCAAACTTCTATACCGATAGATTTTTGTGTACATATTCTTAGGAAACATTTAATCTTTTTTCTATTCCGTTGTATAAACACTATTGAAACAAGGGTGTCCTTTTGCACACACGAGTTTATTTTTTTTCCTACATTAAAACAACTCTTTAATTCGAAATTTTTTTACTCTGAGGGGGACACTCTGTATATCTGCTGTTTATCCTACCCAAATTTCGTTTGATTTAATTTTTTAAAACGAGTTTACCAGTCGAGGCGCAAGTAGATATATAATGACAGAGCATATGAGCAATTCTAAGCACTTAATTAATTAATCTACTTTAATATATGGGATCGCAGATGAGTAGTACCGGTTGACCTATTTTCATATATAATAAGAGTGCACTTATCTAACCTCTAAGATATTAATAAGTGATATTTATGTAAAAGGAGGTCAACCGGTACTACTCATCTGCGATCCCATATATTAAAGTAGATTAATTAAGTGCTTAGAATTGCTCATTTGCTCTGTCATTATATATCTACTGGCAAAGTTGTTGTTTTGACTATGACAAAAGGAAGTGTTTCGTAAAGGGTTCTAGAAAAACCATATTTTTTTAGTAAAAGCTGGTTGTATTTATTAATAATATACTTTTTTTTGTTACAGGTAAGTGGCCAATTTCGTTTTTCTACAAGGAAATTAAAAGGAAAATGGTGAGGTATATTTTCTTTAAAAAAAAATTAATATTGAAGGTATTACATTTATTTTGATAACTATGAACGTGTTTTGATTATAATCGTAGTCAAACTATTTGATAATCTAAGAGATAAGGTATCAGTCAGATTTTCCTTTTTTTTTTTAAAGGCGCCATCCCTTCGCCAGCACCACCTCAGCCTCTTGGGCTTATTGTGGATTCTATAATATTCTGAATACAGCCTATTCCGCCAAACCGTTCCCTCTATTAGCTCATACAGGTTCTTTACTGGTTGGTTGTAGAAGTCTTCTGGAGTCATTTGGGGTCTTCCATATAGTTTTTGCCTCCTGTGGTCCATCGTCTCACAGTTGCATAATATTGCAGAGCTGTTTCGGTTTCCTTTTTGCATCTTCTGCATGTAAGGTCTCCGTTATACAGCCCTATTTTGATCAGGTCCCCCTTTGTGGGAAAGTGTCCCGTTATGGTGCGTAGTTTGTTCCTGCTCATTGAGAGCAGTTCTTTCGCTACCTTTTCTGATGCTTCTTTTATGAATTTCTTCCCATGTGTTTGCCTGGGCGTATTCTTCCAATGTTTTTTGTGTTGTTCTTTTACCCACCCTTTTAACCATGACCTGGGGATGCCCGAAGATGGTTCGGGTCCGTTCATCAGTATTGATGATCCTGCTCTTGCAAGTTCGTCATCTTTTTCATTGCCAGCGATTCCTTTGTGACCTGGGACCTACTCCAGTGTTACACTGTTCCGAGTCGCATTTCCATACCAACCGAGATGTTACCTTAGAGCTCTGAAGTGCTTTAAGGGCAGCTTGACTGTCACTGTAGATCCTGATCTGCCTGTTGTTGTAGGCTCTTGCACTTGCACATTAAAGTATTGCATAAACCTCTGCTTGAAATACCGAGGCATATTTACCAAGCGAGACGATTCCTTCCTTTTTAATTGTAATCAATCAATTCGGCAATTTCCGGATAAATAAGATTACTCGAAGAAAAATTGCTGTAGAAACAATTTGAGAGAATCTCTCGACAGAATAATTTATATAATGTACGTAATGTGATTTCTTTGCACTTTTGTTGATAAAACTAAATAAAATTATCTCGAGTAAAGCAGATAATCATGATTTTCTTTAATAAAAAAAATTTTGTTTGTTAGCGATCCAATAAGCCTTTTAAAGTAGAAAGGACTAAAAAGAATGCTAGAAATATGCTTTAATTCAATTACATTTGGAAAAACGTATTAAATTACTAATATTACTTCTTTGAGGTTTCTTTTTTAAAGTCAATATATTACGAAAGTTGGGTGAAGACTTACAGAAACAAACCTTCTTTCATAGATATTTAATAAGACATTTTCTGCTCTTGATTAAAAAAAAAACCTATTCATATATTTTGGAAGTTAAATTGAATTTAAATTAAATTTTTTAAACTTGTTATAAACGTGGGTATGGAATTCACAAGTTGACAACGGCTTGGTATCAATTTCCTGTACTTTCTTGATAGAGTTTATACAAATATCTTCTCTTGTTATTTTTTGTGGTGTATCTTTCAGAAAACTCTGACACGTATGATGATTCCGAGATGATACGCTATTCGAAAATCTCTAGAGACATATATTCCATGTTATTTTTCAACGAAAGAAAACTGTCTTTCGTTTTAACGCTAACAGTTGGACAAACATAATATATCCAATGCAAATATTATGTCTTATATATATCACTAAAAAATATAAGTGGATATTAGGTGAAAAATAGTGAAAAATGGGATAATTCTGAAATGAAATATGCATTTTTTTATCTCTAAAATTAGAATAATATAAAAATCCAGCTTCTTAATCCCTTAAAACATTTCCTATAGACGGCCCAATGGAAATTACTCTTCATCCATAACAATGTTCAAGTTTTCTAAAAAGGTTTCGACGCTCTTCAAAACGGAATAGAATCTGCTCTTGTGTACACAAAAAAAAATGAAAAAGTCATTTTAGAATTATTTATCGATTCGTGAGATTCATCCAGATGTTTATTCAAAATATCTTTTATGTAGCTCTATCTCTTTTGATAAGGGCACTAACAATACCTTCAGGCCCAATTGAATATAATCATCAGCATCTGTTAAAAATCTACTGTAATCTTCTGAAAGTTTTCGATGTGATTGGCCGATATCCGTCTGCATTCCTTTTCAAAAAAGGCAATCAAAGGCCATAATATATACGATAAACAATGTTGTTGATTTGGAAACTGACTCTCAGGTATTTACTTGATTACAGTTACAGCGTGTTATCAAAAGCAACATCTACTTCTCGGTCTATCCTTTGGAAAGTAATTTTCCAATTTGTCAATCGTTTTAATAGTTTTATACTATTATTTTTTATTCTATTGACTCTGAGGTCTTGTTTGGGCTAGTTTGGAACGTCTTCTCCTAAATTTTCAGCTTCTCAGATGCATTAGACTCGTTGAAAAACGGCAATTTTTTCACCTTTTCACCTTTTTGGAATTCTGTTGCTCATTAGAACTCCGTTTTTAATGAAAATCTCATTATATTTATCATTTGTTATATTGACTCCTTCTGTGCGGTGAAATTTTACTTCTATACTTTGCACAAGATATATACTATATCACATCAGCTACATGACAGCAGCAATCTACTTGTTTGAATGATATTTCATGTAGTTTTTGATGGAAAATCGACAGGAATATGGTTATAATACTTCAGATCTAATAACAATATAGTGTTGGGCAATATAACATGGGAAATCAGTGATAATCGTAATTTTGTATAATCCAAAAGTCTGTTGGATTTTAAAACTTTTTAATACAGGTTTTTCCGTATTTTATCCCGAGAAATCAAATAGGATATCCCTCATGTTAGCGCGGGAGCAAAAAAAAATCAAAAAGTTAATATTTCCGTTAAAAAAGCGTTCTAGTCATCAGCTATAAAGTTCCAAAGTAAATCTAGAAACATATGTATTTGTTGAAAATAGGCCAACAAGTGAAAATTTAGGTGAAGACGTTCTAAACTTGTCCAAACCTGTCAGTTTTCGATAATGGATAGCGGTCTAATTATATTAATTCTTTTTTCTAATTTTGACATGTAAAGTGACACTTTTTAAAACTGTATGACATTATGAAACGTCTTACTTTTTGTAACTAGTTGCAGTAAAATTGTATGCAATTGGTGACGAAAAATGTATTTCAAAATTAGTGACAAAATGAATTATTCTATTTATCAAACTGTTATAATACAAGTTAAAAATTATAATTATTATAAATATTGATAACACAATTATTAACTTGCTGTTATTTGGGAAGCGGCGCACATTTCTTTAGATGTTTCACCAAATATTTCTTGCGCTATAAGTTTTTTATTACTCATGGAATTTTCAACATATCCCTCCGCAACAGAGGTAGATTTCCAACTTCCATGCCTCTTTAATTTTAAAATATCAGCGCCACTGTCTGCTAGGAAAGTGGCAGAGCTTTTTCTGAAGCAGTGGCCAGTATATAGAACAGGATTTGAAAGACCAAGAAATTGTGCAATAACTTTTGGCAGACTGCTAAATGTGTTAATTCCCACAGGATTTCTGGTACATTTTCCATTCGCATATTTTACAAAAAATCTGTTGTGTTTAAGAACCTGGGGACGCAACTTAATATATTTTCTTAATATTTCAACAAGATTCGTATTTTCAATGGCTCCAGTGGTAATTGCAAACTGCCGTATAACTTTTGTTTTTGAAGGTGGGATATCAACACGAAAATGGCTTCCTTCGTCTATAACATTTTCAACTAGAAGAAATATTAATTCTGCTTTTCTGCATGCTCCTGCCATTCCAATTATCATTGCAACCTTAGCCATTAAGTATTCTTTGTCATCAGCTTCCACTACAAATTTGACAAAATCTTTAATAAAAACTTTTGACTTTTTAGCACTGTACCCGCCCGCTTGCCTTTTAATATATGCTACCAAATTTGTATATTTTTTAATATCAATACTCCTTTTCAGATTTAGTTCAGTCCTTAACATTGAGTAAAGTGTCCATAATGTGGTAACTTTTAGATCTTTCTTACCCTCAAAATATGCAAGTAAAACTTTCTCATTAACATGTTTAATTTTCTTCTCATCACACCACGTAACAAATTTTTCGTATGCCAAATCATAAACTGCCTTTGACTTTTTGGGAATCTTATAATAGAACATTACCTGCTGCCTCTTCAATATCGCTTGGTAGCTCTTCAGAACTTGAATCACTAATTTTTAAAAAATAAAACTAAAAATATATCAATCTCGCTAAAAACCTCCCGTCTAGACTTTTTTACAAAATGTCAAACTGACAACTAACAAGAAGTAACAGCAACAAACTAAATTTATGTTTTCCAAATTATATTAAATTTTATTTTTTTATTACTTTCTTTAAAATTAGAAAGAATCTTGTATGCAATACGTTACGAAATGAAATTTTGTGTAACTTGTGAGTTTTTGCGAAACTCACTTCGTTCGTTCTGCAAAAATCTCACGCGTTACACAAAATTAGGCATTTCGTAACTGATGGCATAAATAGCTATTTTCGATTTATATTTATAATTGCTTATAAGTACATTCACCTCATTGATTCCTTCAGGACATTTTTAACTTACCTACTGATCTTTACACCGCACCAATTCTGTAACTTAAGACGTCTTTTGATTTACTTGACAGGAAATTTGCGATAATTTCTTTTGCACCTTCGGCGACTGAAGTTTGGCCTATTTTCAACAACAAAATGAACAAGGTAATAAATACCTTTCGAAATTCATACTATTATTTAAATAAAAGCCACTACATCCTTGTTTAAAAAATCCTATTTTCAATGAAAAAAAATTTCGTCCGCATGACATGTAGAAAAGCTATTATTACCTCATGCAACAATCAATATCACTTTACCGGGAAATTGGACATAAATAATATCAAACTACAAGAAATATTGGAAATAACTGTTATTATATAAATAATACGGGGTAAATCTTGCCAGTAATATACAGTTTTAGCACTGCTATAAACTAAGTCATCTTTAACCCCTCAAGACGTGTTTTAGGGCTCTCAGTTTTGTCGAGTGTAAGAATCACAATTTATTTTTCTAAGGGTTGATAAGAATATAAAAACGTTCGTAATATAACTTTATTTCGCCCTTTTACGCAAAAATACTTCGTATAAGTTGCAATGTTGTACAAACGTTATTCCAATCTTTTATTTCTCTTGAAATATCATCAATCAATATGTTGTGCAGAAAAGTTACAAAGGGACCTAACTGGGAAATAATAAAAATTCATATACAGTGTGAAGCACTAAAGATTACAGTATAATTGAACTAAGTTCAAAATATAATTTGTGACGCGTTTCGCTAACACAGTAGCTTTCTCAAATAATAAAATAAAAATATTTTATTTATGCATGGAACTGGTCTAGGCTAACTAGATATCAATACATAATGTACATCTCGCCCACCGGTCAAGTTACATTACTCAAAATTTACCTCAAGCTGTTTCAAGGTATAATAAAATTTTAATAAAAAAAATTGCTAATAATTTTCTTGAAAAAAATCACGATGGTTTCTGTTGAATACGGTATAAATATGATTTAAAAAAAATAAAAGGTAATTTGAGGGTAACCCACGAGACCCTTTCAGTAAAATAAACTTACACATTTTTCACTTTCCAGTAAATCCTTTCTAGCCCCAACTTTTCTTATATAGCCGCGGGAGGATTCTAAGAATAATGTATTAAGGCACATGAATGCCCCGGTTACTTCAACAAAACGAAAATCGCTTTACAGCAAACATTTACATAACTCGACGAGTTAAATTTTTATTCCGTTTTGAATTTAATGAAAAATGAAAATACGGTATTAAGTTCGAAATGGAGAACATCCGAGATTAAAACTCATTCACTCAATTGGAAAGTTACGAAAAAAAAAATCATTTCCTATACCTACTTGAAGATTTGTATTTTGTCGTAAATAAAATGTAATTTCCTTTTAGCAGTAGCAAAGGCTTGTAAGAAATTGGTATGAAAACGACGACGTTCAACGGGATTAAGAGAATTAACTCGAATTTCTGTTCGTTATTTAAATCGCTACGATGAATCCTTTATAAAAATTAATTTCATAAAAAACTCGCGTCTTTCAATATTTCTATAAATAATTAGAAAGAAACTGTATTCAAATTGTGCTTGTAGAGTCCGTTTCAATAAGGAAGAAGCCACGACTTCAACTATCATTACCACAAATCATACCTACAGCTCGAGATAAAGACACACACCTCATATTTTGTCACCCATTGCTCTACACACCGTTTGAAATGATTGATAAAATTACGTTTATTCTTCTGATTCACCCGATTTTTTCCATATTTTAAGTATTTTAACATTTAAATCTAAAAAAATTCTTTCAAATTTTACTTATTGGTATTTTAAAACGAAATGTATGCTTCCTAATGTCCACCATAATTAAAAATATTGAAAATTTCAACAAATCTATTCGAGAAAAATGTTTGTTTTCAAACTAATCATACTTTTTGACAGACCATTAATCACTGTCCTATCGGATAAAAATTAAATTAACTAATATAATAACGATTGGAGCTAGAAGATTCTGAATAGGTATACCATTCCATTTAAGGGTAGAATTTGGTTGAAAACTGTTTTCAACTTGTGGTTCTTACACCGTTGTTATTTATGTGAATAACACCAACGCGTCTTCTTATTAAATAGGTACATAAGCTTGGTTGCTTTGGTAATAATTTTTCCCAAGTGCGTCGTCCAATGCAGATATTTCATTTATTTGGGGTTATTTCGCTTCGACTTGATGTATGTAAAAGATCTATTGTGCCTCCTTACTTCTACTTAGTTCCTTAGGAACGTCTCAGAGACTCCTTTAGTGCTATTTCCCTGAGGAATGTTAGGATATCTGCAGGTTTCAACTTAGATAAAATGTCCCTCTTCTATCCGATAATCTCCTAGGTGCTATGCCCTAGGTTGCTGAATTGCGGTATGTGAATGGAGGTTTCTTCTTCCATTCCACAAAATCTACAATCTTCTTAATCCACTATTTTGAGCTTTTTCAGGTGCTCGTTCAGGCAGCAATGTCCCATTAGGATCCCTGTTAAAACTCTTAGTGCAGTTTTACTTTGATTTATGCATTCATTTGAACTCAACGGGTTGTAATCACCCATCAAAATCTTTGATTGTTTAAGCCCTACTAGATCTTTCCAATGGTCATATCTTCCCTTTTCTTCGTCTTCGACTTGATGGTCCAGATTCATTTTGTAACCACGCTTCTATGGCTTCTGCTGACTTCGGAATTCCCGTTGGACTCTGATTTCCAGTTGAAGTAATAGCCTCAAACCTTTAAGCCAAAAAACGAATCAAATATTTCTTGGAAAATTGTCTTGAGTGGATTTCCCACACCCCACAACATCCCAGCTTTTATTCTATCGTGTTAAGTTTGGTAATTTGTTGTTTGTCTATTTTTTAACAAAAAAACACATGGTAAAGTCAACTTTATATACAAGGATATATTGAAAAATTTTTAGCCTACTATAGAACTAAACAAAATTTCAATGTCAAAATATTTTATTACACAACATATTCTCCTCTTAATAATTGGATACATTTATTACAGCGAACCTGCAACGTCTCTAGACATTTCAAAAAAAATGTTTCTTCTTGCTCTTCAAACCAGACCTCCACAGCTTTTATTACCTCCTCGTTGGAAGAAAATTTACGACCTTTTAAACTTTTTTTCAGTAGAGGAAAGAGATGATAGTCGGACGGAGCCAAATCTGGTGAATAAGGGGGGTGTTCTAGTAATTCAAACCTTAAATGACGAATTTTTTGCATGGCAACATAAGATTTGTGAGCAGGGGCGTTGTCCTGCAAAAACACAACACCTTTGAATAGCTTTCCGCTGGTTTTCTCTTTAATTTTTTCCCGTATAGTGGTCAGTAATGTCGAATAGTAATCTCCAGTTATTGTTCTACCCTTATCCTAAAAAATCAATCATGATTTCTCTATGGCAATCCCAAAAACCTGAAGCAAGAACTTTTCCAGCAGATTTTTGGACACGAAACTTCTTAGGTCTTGGAGAACCAGAGTGTCGCCATTCCATCGATTGTTGCTTTGTTGCTGGATCGTAGAAATGTACCCAAGTCTCATCCATAGTAACAATTCGGTTTAAGAAGGCTACATCGTTTTCAAATCGAGCACAGATCGAACACGATGCTTCTACCCTTGCATGCTTTTGGTCAACATTCAAACATTTGACGTGAACTATATGATGAACACGTTCGTATGAAATATTCAGTGCTTCAGATATCCGTTTTAGCCCAATTCGACGGTCTGATAAAATCATGTCATGAACTGCATCGATATTTTCGGGGACTGACACAGAAACTGGCCTTCCCGATCGGTCATCATCTTCAATGGAAAATTTACCTCTTTGGAAGCTTGCAGTCCAATTTTTCACGGTCGCATACGAAGGACATTGATAACCAAGAGTATTAAGCATATCTTCGTAAATCTGCTTACCTCTTAACCCTTTTAAATACAGGTACTTGATGATGGCTCCAATTTTTCGATTTTCACAATTTCGGTGGACATCTTTTTTCTTTTAATTTATTGCGCAACTCTGGTTTACTTTTTTGACGTCAAACTTCACACTTCTAATAAGTTTTTGTTCGTTGGTATGGTAACGCAATATTTTGTTTATGCATGGAACTGGTCTAGGCCAACTATAGATATCAATACATCCTCGTATAGAGGTAGTGAATTTAAAAGTTGAGAAAATGCCCTAGCGGTCGCCGTGAAATTATATTATCCTATAGAATGCACGCGTTAAGTAACTTTTTGACGTTGAGTGGCAAATAAAGAATTTTTGAATGTAAATTTTCACATTGTTATAATAAATGTCTCTTATTCGAGAAGGCATCGCACGAAAGCAGGTATTTACATTTATTGAAGTTTGTAGAAGAAACTTCCGTATTATATATTAAATAATGATCAAAGTAGCGAAGTATTCATTACAATAAATTTATCAATGGAGTTCTAGAAGAAAGTTTTTGTTTTAATTGAAACTGTCTTACGAAACGCAAACTTTTCAATAAACCGTATAATTAAACTAAAAGTTTAAAACTACCTCGAGATTTCTAATTAACAATAACAAAAGATATCTAGATATGTTATCATCACAATTTCCTCTATTTTCAATTTAAAATATATCAATCGAATGAAATGTATTAATTATAATAAATGTAATTAGGTAATTAACAATTGTTGCAATTTGAATATCTTTCCCGAAAACTCCATCATATTATACATCTGTTAATGAAATCCCCAATCCCATTGATATATACATCAGTAATGTTTCATTATCATCAAAATTTAGACGAGAGAAAATCAAATCATACAATTTGAAGCAGCACAATATCGAAAATGTGTTGCATCGGCTTATCATTGATCCATTTTGTTTTGTAATTTAACGGAATCAAATAAATTATTGATACTAAATTCCGAATTGCCTGTACATATTTTACTAGCTCATATTTTTAGTCTATACGACTCTGGATACGTTTAACAATCGACGCAGAAATTGAAAACATTAAAATTTTACCAGAAAAAATAATATGCTCCATTTTTTGATTAGTAACCATTTGGCACCTCGGTCTTTAGCTTTTTGTGTTCTTGGTTATATCCGTATCAGGGTAAATTCTATCTTGGGGAGTAATTCCGTCATTTTCCTTATTTTGTCAAAGTACACAAAATATCCGTAAAATGCCGCAAAAAACACAAAAAACTTGAAAATTCAAAATTGAGTATTTGAAAGGGTTGTGATTAACATGAGAAAAACTTTACAATGCTAGACATGCGATTTTCCCGAAAAACGTCAAGTGAAAATTTTTGTTTTTGTTTTTTCGCTCTAATTGTTTAAATAATGAAAACACAGAAAAATGTTCGAATCAAAAATTGTAGCTAATACATTTATGTACAAAATTTGTCTGAACATTTTTTTTGTATCTGCATTAGTTTTTAAAATATATACGAAATTTCCATAGTAGTATTTTTGAACATCATCAATTTTCATGTTATTAATTTTATGATAGTAAATACACAATGACATTTAGAAAAAAAATTTTCATATGAAATGTGTTCTAAAATGGGGTATCTACAAATAAAATTTTTTAATGTATTATCATCGATTTTCCACGCTCTCTCCCTGCTTTTTCGCCTTTATTTGTGCCCCCTTCTCTTTCTTACCTGAGCCATAGGTGTGTTCTTTTGTATCGCGATCGCTTCTTAATAGGTTCATTATAAAGTTCACAAATTTTTAGATAATATCATAAACGGTATAAAAAGTTATAGAAGGTTTGCTGACCTACCTCTGATTTAAGTATTTATTTTAAATAATTGTCTATTATTTAAACAATTTGATATTTATAGAAAAACTGTATAGTAGTTTCGAAAGTAGATGCTTCAAAGTGTTTAGTAATAAAGTTTCATTAAATTATATTAATTTCGAAAAAAGATATAATTGAATGAAGTCTAAAAAAAAACAAGTAAAATTAAGCATGCAAAAAAAAACAGGTTTTTAAGAGCATTCGTTTAAAATTCTAAATATTGATGGCTTTGCTTTTATAATAATAATGTGTTATGCTCATTTGCAATGCTAAATCCAAAAGGAATTTTCGCTGGGATAAGTATTAATTAAATAGGAATTATAATAAACTGATATTACAGTCAGAAAATCTACTTTTTCAAATTTGAAAGTATTTCCAACTAAAAGTTGAGATCTTTCTTTACATTTTACATAACGCACAAATGACGACAAATATTAACCTCCCCAAGCCTAGTTAGGTTTCAGATTTTAACCTCCCCAAGCCTATTTTTCTTGGTTAGGTTTCAAATATTAACCGCCGGGTTTCAAAGACTGAGCCTGAGTCAGACTATTGGCATTTTCTAGAACGATCTTCCTTTTATTGTTGTTCTTAGATAGGTACTTTTGTTCTTCAAATAAATAATCAATTGAATGATCCCTCTCCCGCTTCAGTACCATCATTATCATACCCATCAAAAACATCCCTATAGTTTATCAAGTTTTACTTTAATTAGAGTTTTTACTTCAAATTACCAAAAATTACCCACCGTTAAAATAAAAAAAAACTTCCCTTACTACATGAAATATGCAGACAGTTTTTTTTCATTTTCCAAATCCAGAGTAAACAAAGTTTTAAAAAAAAAACGAGAAAATTTAAGTACCTCAGACTAATTATTAGGACAAATTTGTCCAATTAGCTTTCCGGAGATTTAATGTCTGTCATTATTGCGTAAGATAAAGTTAAATGTCAACTTCTGAGTCTAATTAGCGACCAAAAAAAAAATGGAGGAAAATACAAAATTTGAGTGGGAGTACGAAATTTTTTTTAATTTAAATAAATAATGAGCTGAGAGTGAGAGGATTTGTGGTTTTTTATTGAAATGATTAAACGTTCTGTTGTACAAGATGACAACTAGTTATTTAATGATGTTCTTTCTTTTGGATAAACAATAACAGTGAAATTTGAATAAAAGTTGGTGTTTCAAAGTTCTCGGTTTGTTTGGTTGACATGTTTGTAAAGTCATTTTAACTAATTAACCTACAGGATAGTTTTTAAAAAAGTTTCAATTAGTTTCCAACTTTCTTTACAATTAGTTTAAGCATACGAATAACTGTTGTTGGTAGGATTTACAAGAAATGTTTTTATTTCTATTTAATAGATTTTCAGAACGGTTCGTTTTTTTCAAAATATAAATCCACTGAAACTTTTGTATATATCAATTTGGAAAACGTGATTATTTTAGATAAAAAATTTTACGTCTCCAAACTAGGGATTGTTGAAGCCACTTTAATGCATTATATCTCAAAAAAAAATAAAAGAATGGAAACGAAAAATTTTGTTTCCTACAGGAAAACCACTCCAATTTATTGATACCGTTAAATTTACATCCTGTAAGTCCTGCGAATAGTTTCTATCCTGATATGGTAGTATAACCACAAATCCAAAAAAAAGTTTGCGTGTGGAATGATCAGATTAGATGGCATATGTCGCAACTATATTAAATGTTTCGAATGCATTTAAGAAATTAAAATTATAATATCAACACGCAGTATATCATAGTGTCCGAATGATTATATATAATCTTAATATTTATCAGAAAAAATGATAAGCGCATTTTTATGAAATGGGTTTTGTTGGATATAAATTGAATTGTTTTCGGCCAAAACAAAAATTTTACACATTTTCGAAAGCTTTTATCTTTTTAACTACTTATTTGATTTTTGTAAACTGTAAGAACAGCAATTGTGTGTTTGAAATTTTGAGGAAGAATTTTTTTTACAATATTTCTTGAATTATCAAAAAAGTAGTGAAAAATTATCGCCAAAGTAAAACCTTCTAGAGTATTTTCGTCTATGAATATTTTATATGAAATATTGCATATTTTTTATCGATACAAACTTTGTATTATAAATTTTTGCGAAAAACAATTTTTTTTAAAATAATTACAATCCTTCTAAACAACTAAAAATCTAAAACAAAAAATATTTTGGTTTAAATATAATTGCATACCTATAGGAGAAGTTGTCGTGAAAGTAACCATCGCGAGTACGAAAAACACCACATTCCACCGTGCGTGCTCCATAGAGTTGTATAAAAAGCCCTTGCCGCATGTCGACTGAGGCCAAAAACAGCGCTTCTTAACGCCGACGGTGGTGTTTGGTTCCGGAACGATTCCCTTACTGCGCATGACTTGAATTTTGATTTCTTAAAAGGATAGGTTAGACTCTTATTAATTTACTATGATAAAACGCAGGCTGAACGCAAATTTTGCGGTCGGCTGCATACCAAACATTCTCTAGTTATTTATTTCCACGTTCTTTCTAACCGGTTAATGTTGGCCGTTTTTGTAAAAAATGAGAATTTCTACGATCTCTCCACATGCGAGTTTTTAAAACGTACAAAAAGAATCATCATTTTTAGATTAGAAGGAACTTACAAAACTTTTTTATTCCAAAATATTATGGAGCTACACAATAAATTTATACTATTAAGGACGTTATACCTAACATAACGCAACCGAAAGTTCTTAATAGGTAATAGCATTGGTGCCAAACTTTCTTCACTAAAATTGAAGTATTACTTGAGTAATGCCTGTGGATATGAAAACTCGCCTCGAGATAAACTCAAACTAAGTTGGGTTTGAGTATGAGTGACCCTCAAGTGTCCACTATGAATTTCACCCTCAAAATTTAATAACGAACGCCCACAACAATCACCCTGTATAATTATTTTTTTCAAAATTCCGTTCACATTGAAATTCTACTCTGCCGAACATCCATAGATCTTATTTCAAACAAAAGATACACTACGCCCATCTCACGCTGCACCAATTTGCTTAAAACCCCCCGATCTATTCGATAAAAAACAAACAAACATCGACGCCTCCATTTAATCGACCCTAGTACTCCGAAATACAATGCTCTCGCTCCTTTCACCTCCACCTCTCGTTCATCATCAACTCTTACAGCATCCACTTTTTGTAATAACTACGTAAATCGCACTTGAGAAAACATTTCCTGTGAAAAAGACGTCAATTTAAAAATTGCCAAAAATCATCTTCGAATCTATGAACTTCCTTGTTGTTTTTTTTTATCTAAAAATATCTCTACCATCTGATGTATCTTGGTGAATTGAGTTATCGTTAGGGCTCTCGTCTAAAAGCAAGTAAATTTAGCTACAGCAAGTAATATTCAATAGTTTCTAAAGTTATAACAGACCATGTAATTGAAGATTCAATAATAAAGTGAAATTTCGTCCGAACTAATATCGGGAAAGTTTACTGCCGAGCGCATCCCATCGCCTTGTATTGCAATCACAAGTGGTCAGTTTCAGTTACCGAGAAGAAATTTTGTTGTTTTATCAGTTACAACTAGATATAATCTAGACAGGAGCAATTGATAAGGCTTCAGTTCTCCAATCAATGTTCCACTTGGTAGTGAGAAAACTGTTAGAGGAATTCAAAAAAAAAATTGGATAGTGGTCGTATAAGCTACGAAAATCCCATGAAATTTTGTACTACATCTATTCAGGTTTAGGCAATCCCCATTAAGGTGGCTTCCAAACCAAAACCGTATGCCTCATGTTCACACTTGAGTAACTAGTACTGTATATAATTTTTTTTGTATATCTTGACACCTACGACCTGACGAATTCGACAATTGCAGAACTAGCTAAACGTTATACCCATGCTCAATCTCTAAAGAGATGGGATGAAATCAAGATATGCAATCTTGGCAACCCTGGGAAGCTGGAGCCTACAAAATATTTGGCGATGACCAGGAAAAACCTACGTTTAACGGCAGGATTTCTGACTGACCACTATCAATTAAGGAAACACCTCCATACAATGGGGCTAGTGGACATACCTCTATGCAAGATGGAAGATGAATCTGTCAGGCATATCTTATGCTAGTGCCCGGAATTATCGTCAATAAGAGATTGTGTGTTCGGTGAGTCTTGACCTATACCTGCCGATATAAAAAGTATGTCTCCTAGTGACCTGTCCACCTTCCAGGAAAGGGCAGGATGGACGATGGGACACATGTGGCCTAAATGCTGTGGACCTAACTTCCCCTCCCTATTCTACAACAATAGCTCTTGTGGTGATGGTATTTAAAGGTTTTTAAGGAAGAAACCTTTGATAGCAAAAACGTTGCTAGTTACTGAAATATCATTTTCGTTCGTAACAAACACAGGAGATTGTAACTAACTAAAAGCAAACTACTAACGTTGTTTGGGCGATATAACAAGAATAAAGGACCTTTCCGAATAGAGAGAATCGTAGTCGACGTATCGAGTTCTTCAATTTAGTGGTAAATAGCCGCATATGACATTTAATTTCAAGAGCGGAATTCAGTTTTCGATTTATGCTTGTATCACTCATGCAGCCTCTTCCGGTATAACAGAAACAAAACAATAACCTTTCTGTACAATTCGGAATCCATATAGTGTGCCATGATTCTGATTAATGTGTCATTTTCGTCCTGCCTTCGGAACGGTTATATAGTCGAGGACTATGTATGACACAACGACGTGATTAAATCTAAAGATATTATTAAGGGGATATTCTGGTTGAAGATTTGGAAATTTTGGTACATTTATATACTTTACCAATTGTTTGGAAAATTTTTAGATGTATTTATTAGGGAACAAAGTGCCTCAAACATGAAAATTCTAAATGATAAAAATGACACTGGACAACTCGTAAAAAATATTTAAGAAAGTTATTTTCGAGAACTCTACTATATTTTAAAAAAAGTTAAATTTTTTAATTTTGAATATATTATTTCAATACCATGGACCTTTTAGAGTTTTTTTTGTAATCTAAGAACCATTTTTTTGTATTTTTTCATTTCTTTAGTCGCGATAGATTATGAAATAGGAGAGAGAGAGACGTTATTTCCATTATTCATCCAACAAGCGTCTTCACTATTACTCTTAGTTCGTGTATTCAGCATTTACGATTCCATTGCGACAGTTCACTATACAAGAAAATTACAGCGCTTACGTCATTTTTCAGAATGCATGTTCGAAATAATTTTCTTGGTCATATTTTAGTTCTCGCAGATAATTTTTCATTTACTAGGAATTTCGTAATTCAAACGGACATTCTCAGAGGTACTAAAGCCGACACTTTCAAATTCCATTATTATAAGTTAGAATGTCATTAAGGTCGAATTTTCTGACCAATATTAGATAAAATCAAAGCTGTCCCGTCCTGTATATAACATTAGAAGATCTCATACAAGCATCTACAGCAAATTGAACCAGCAAAAAGGTCGACAATGGGCGAGAATATTTATAATTTGGATACTATCATTATTTTTGGTCCAACTACTTATTTGGGACACGCTGTAAAATAAAAAACATAATATTTAAATATTTAATGCTGGAAAATCAATTTTGGCGATGTAAACAACCAGAACAATAATGTATTTCCTGAAATCAGAGTTGACATCAAATAAAATCCAACGAAATTGTACCTTTGATACCAAAATTCCTCTTTATTTTCTTGTCCATTCCAAACCACATAGGTACAGTAAACCTTTGCAACTAACGTCGACATGTTGAATTCACACAGTGAATGAATACACTTATATATATATATAGCGTTATGCGGATGCCTAACGTTTGTTTGGTTCGACTTCAAAAGGATCAAAGCCGGTTGCTCTTAGCCAATTGGAAAGCTAGAGCTTTTACGAATTTCGAAACATCTCTAACAAATCGTTAATTGTAATTGCAGTTTCTATCCTATCGAGTAGTCTTTGCCTCTTGATGAATTCGAATGACTATTGCTTATTTTGTGGCAATCGATGTGTCGTCGTTCATAGTCGAGACTATTTATAGTGTTTATGTCTTCACTTTGTCTAATTATATTCAGTATACTCTGTAGAAAATGACGCTAATTGTAAGTGTATAAAAAATACAAGACAATTCAAGTTTTTAAAATTAAAGGGAGCACGTTATAGCAGCATCCACCAAAATTTGAAATATCGGGCACATCCACCAAAATTTTAAATGTTGAGCATGGTTTGTCCGCCAAAAGTTGATAAGTCGGGAATAGCCACCAAAAATTTGAATGTTGAGCACGGGATATCCGCCGAAAGTTTGGATGTCGGGCGCAATCGCCAAAATTTTAAATGTTGAGTGCGACATACAACATGCTTACGATTGCAAGGCGTCTAATGGCGTTGAACAATCAAGGTGCCTTTGTCAATTATCATGTGCACTTGCTCCTGCCAAACATTTTCCATGGAGAACAAAACTTTGAATGCCCGATATGTGCGAGGCCACGAAAATGAGAAGTAGCTGATGCGCGTTTGCCAAAATTTGAAAAGTATTGTTTTGTAGGATTAATTGAATAATGTTTTTGCGGTTTTTGAAATAAATCTTTCTGGAGGGTGAGTTCTAAAATGACTTTATGCTTTCCCAACAACCCTACAAAACCCCTCGATAATAGATCATTATTCTATATTCTCCAGTGTCCGATTTCGTTTGTTCAGAATCTCAGTTGATAAAGTAGATAACCATTTATAAAACTGTCAAAATAAAAGGAAAGAAAGGAAAAAAACGGCAACGCTTTGCGGCAAAGACAGTGAAAAGTTTATATAACTGAGTTAATCAGTTTTGTTAATAGCCACGGGGTTTTTAATGTAATCTTAACATTTTGAGGTTTGTTTATAAATTAATTACTTGATAAAGTTGATTTGAAATTGTAAATAATTATTAGACTGAAAATATTTGAATAATATAACCAGTAGTACATTTAATATTTTTCGATTAAGTAAAAAATCGATTGGTTCATATGCAGTTACCACAAATAAATGATGAAATCTGTAATACAATTCATTAATTTGGTGTATAATTTTATTACCGAACACATTGTTGGTCCCAACGGTTTGTACATTGAACAGAATATTTTATTGATCACAATCAAATTACATAATTATACGATTTTACAAAAACACACACACACACCAATCATTCTAATTTTAAGTTACAACAACTGGATTGATTGACTTGAAATAAGAATAATACCCTCAACCTTTCTCATTTACGGTTTCAATCCCTATCACATCCTTGAAATTTACATTAGCCTTTCTATTTATATTATATTTAATAAACAATTTCTCCTAATTAATTTGTAGCCAAAATTAACTAAAAGAATTTTTTTTTTCTACATATTATATTGTTTTTTTTTTCTGATGTATCTCTTTAATCTATTAAATTGAAAAGGAAAAAATCTGATTGCTTTAATAAAGCTTATTTTTCCTGATAAGCGATAAATCTTGTTAACTTTTCAATACTTTGTTGGTTAGAAAGAGAGATAAGTGATAGATGACTCGATCTGTCCTTACTATTATCTATCAAACCGACATCGGACTGACATTTTATATAGATTAGGTATATCGATACATGATTATTCTTTTTTCTTGGTCTATTTACTTTTTCGGCAAACCAATACATTACAACAAAACTTTACAGTGATAGTTATTTTATTTTTCACTTGACATCGTCGTCGACGTCGAGATCTTTCCTTTAAAGAACGTTAAAGTGAGTGTTGGGTTGAATCAATAGCACATAATTAATCTAAAGGGTTGAATAATTTAAAAATAATAATAAGGGTAATTTTAGAAACGTTTTTAGTTAGCCAGGACCAAATCCCATTTTTCCCGACTAATAATCGAAAGAGTTACGTTTTTTTTAAGTGCCAGTCAAAATTTTATGAAATTTACAGAAGGTATCTAAATTCTTGCAAAATTATTCGGTATAAAATTACAATTGGTCTTTCCTCAACCCAACCCTCTCCGAGATATCACCACTGAAAGGTGTTCCCACCATACCCACCCCTTTGTTTGAAATTTAAAAAAAAAAAAATGTTCTGACATTAATAATACTGAAAATTTGTGATATAGTGTTTTCTTAGAACGACAAATCCACTGCATAGTTAATTTTTTGATACAATCTTTACCACATCTTCAACTAGTGTAATGAAATTTCTGAGAAATTGAACTGAAATTCGAGGTGAGTATTTTCAAAAGAATAATCAAATGGGAAACCAATTTTAGAAAGCATAACTTGAAGGGTTTTCGTCTTATGATAATAAATGTGAAAATAGTGAAAATTTTCGAAAATCCAGTTTCTGAAACTTTATGTATTCATAACTTGACTAATTGGAAAGCTAGAACGTTCTATTCTCCTCCATTGGATTCATGGGAACATTTTACATATAGATATGAATTTTGAGTCGATATATCTAAGCATTAAGAGAGCAATTTAAATCGCGAAATATTTCCTTTGCCTCAAAATTTCCTACAAAAAAAAATACGACATGAATGGGGGTTTTTTGATACGGGAAAGTAAATGCTACAGTCAGTTTTTCGATAATATCACTCTTTCATCTACAAATAGTTCGTGATTTTCGAAAAAACGTATTTTCAACATAAAATTTTTGTAAATCCTACCACAAAACTTACGATTAGAATTGATTTAGGAGAAAATTTTATTAATAAAATTGAGTTTTTAATCGCCAATTCCAGGCATCAAGAAACTACAATAAAAACGTTGCTTATATGGTATTGTTTTTACTTATAGTCCAGTAAATAAAGGCACCAACCTGTTCATCTCGGACTTTTTTTTTGCAACTTGTAGGTATTCATGTGTAGATTACTCTCTGAAAATATGTACTCCGCGGGATTTGCGGAAGTGGCTGGAAAATGGCACATGATCCCGAAAAATTAGTTTTTGGCCGATATCTCCCGAAATATGCTACTTAGAGAAGTGGGGTTTTGCTAGAAATGAAGTACAGTTCATTACCTACAAAAATGGTCCCCATCATTTTTGTCCCTGGATCAATATTTCTTGCTAAAAAAGACTTGCAAAAATTTTCCGGAAAACTGAAAAACTTAGCCAAAAATTTTAAAAACCGTCGAAAAGAGGACATTTTCAGCTTTCCAATGGTGTGCATTAAAGACCGATATTGCCAATCATTGTTTATCAATTTGCGGTAGACCCGAGAATTTTCAGAAAACTCCGGAAATCAAAAAAAAACGTCCCAAGAAAAACATGTTGTTTATAAAAATACACAAAAATTATTTATTCATTCTTTCGGAATACATTCACCACCTATTAAAGTCCCATTATCCAAAAGGTTTCGGTAAAACTACGCTTAATTTAAAAAATATGAACGGATTGATAAGGGCGGTCAAATATTCAGGAAAAATAAAGTTTGGCCAGTTTTTTCAATATTCCTGGAAAATAAAAAAAACGAAAAAGTTACACGATGATATAGGTACAGGTCCCTCTTTTCATATGCACTTTGAATCATGAAAAAAGATTCATTTTTACTCAAGTTATGGGCCAATTTGCCCGCCCTCCCATGTCTACATTCACGGAGCGTGCTCCCGGAGACGCCGCGCAGCAGCTCGAAATCCAAGGTACGCTTGGGCCCGTTTATCTCGAAAACGGTTAAATTTTTGACAAAAATGATAAGAATCATTTTTGTGGATAATAAACTGCTCTCCATTCCTAGCAAAACTCCACTTCTCTAAGTGTCATATTTCCGTAGATATCGGCGGAAAACTCAATTTTTGGAATTATTGGCCATTTTTCAGCCCCTTTCGCAAAAATCGCGGAGGGCATATTTTCAGAGAGTAATTTACCCGTGAATACCTACAAGTTGCAAAAAAAAAGTCCGAAAATAATGAGATGAACAGGTTGGGGGGTTTCTCGGTATTTATTTACTGGACTATTATGTACCTACGGATATAAAATAACTCTGAAATTATAGCATTGATTATTTGACATTTTTATAAACCATGTTTTGATCAGAATGTTTCCTTTGCAAACACGTGTTCTTTTGATTTTGTACGTAATCAAGTTCGTTTCATTTAAATTTTCCCCATAACATCTGGATTCAAAACACCACGTGCTGAAAAGTGTTAAGTTTCCCTCAAAAGCAGCAATTAAGTCGAAAGTCTGTTAAAGTATTAAAATCAATTAGGAAAATTCAAGGAATAATTTCTATCCCAATTGGAAGTTATATCGTTCCTTTCGAGTATATGCTGAAGGATAAGGAATATTTCCTTCTAAAGAAAGTTTATATACGCGCAAGTCATTCAAAATACGTTAATCAAAACTTGGGAAGAGTGATAGCATTGGAATACGTGAATGCTTCCATTTGTCAACATTCATCCAAATGTTATTTGCTTCTCTGAAGCGTAAAGTGTATAAAGTTGGGAAAATCAGCTAAGTGGTTCATTTTTACTGCTTGAAAAATATAAATAGTCAAGGTTTTATGTGGTGAACGTGAGCCATATAAATTTTTCAACTTTTGCCGTACGTCAAGGGAGATGTGTTTACAACCACGTGTTAAATATAAACGAATTTTTTCCTCTTCTCTTCTCTTCTTTTATATCTCTTATAACACCCACAATTACTAATGGATTATATAATGGAATACTTCATTATTATTATCATCATTTTACCGCTTTGTCCATACTTGTATCATAAATTCTTTTTGTTAGACCCAGTTTACCCAACAACGTCGTTCATTAAATCAGATATATTTTTTGTCAACGACTAATCCACAGTAATTCATTGAGGTTGCCCAGGCATTCCTATACCATTTTGGAACTGATTACACAAGAACTCATTGCTTTGATGGCACTATGATAATCCTTTTCCGTCTATATCCTTTATCAATATTGAACTGAGCACGCTATCCTATCGCGAGAATTTTTCGCTTGAAAGATATTTGGGGCTTTCCAAAGCTTTCGGAGAGTTTGGTTCCTTCTATTGCTTTTGAGCCGTCCTATTACTTATTTTGTCAAAAGTCAATGTTATCCTGCCCTGGTAACGGCCAGAAAATTCCACTGGTCACTTACATCTATCCAGACATTTATGCTAATGCTTCCGTTTCTAGTAAACGTAGCACCATCGCAAAATAAAATTGAGATCTTGGCTATTTTTGTACAGTGAACAGTTTGTAAAAACTACTCGAGCAGGAGTGCCTACCAGTTTAAGTACTTTTAGGTACTAGTGAGCTGGTTCCTCTCAGGCGTTGGAAAACCGTAAATACTGATCATTTTTTTACGCAACAACGATTTGACATAATGTCAGTTGTTGTTAATTAAGCAAACTATGAACTGTAGAGATTGTTTAATAATCAAATAGTGTTATGGAATGCCAGGAATATATGAAGAATTCAACTAGCCAGCAGCTTAGAAAAGAAAAGTTGTAATAATTAAAAATGATTGGATTTAAAACAAATAGGATATTTAAATCATCCAGAATTTACCCCTAATATAACTAGTTATATACATTAATCTACCGTTCAGTTCAAATTTATTCTAGCCTTTAATGAAAATTCTGCAAAAACGCAGGAAATCAACCTTTTTCATAACGCTCTTAATTTCTCGAGGGGATTTTGACCACCACCAAATGAATATGTTGTAAAGTAAAGGGAAAAATTAATTATAAGTATCTAATACACACAAAATTTGTAAAAGTTGATAAGTTACAAACTAAAAAATAGTCCAAATAGCTGTGACTTTTCAAAAATTATCATTATCGGCTTAAATTTATACAGGGTGACAATAAAAAAACTATCCCCAAGTCACATGAATAATTCCCTAGAGGTATTAAAAATTATTGAGATAAAATCATATACGGGGAACAAAAAAAACATAACGAACGATTTCCTGTTTTCCATCAAAGCATAGAATAAATTAGTCATGACAGCGGATAGATGTACCTACCCCGTTTATTATCAAATATTTACGACTCATTTGAATAGCATATTTTCCATAGTCGCTATCTAAGTGCTTCATTAGACACCGGGGTGGAGAGTTGTGAGCTGCTAAGTTATGGAAGTCGTGATTATCGGTAATCTTAATGAATGCGGAGAACAATAGACTGTGAGTGTGTGTGAGAGAGAGTCGTCTAGTGTAACGGTCCCAAGAGGTGGCGTAAATGAGTAAAGGAAGGCCGAACCGAGACCGGAACTCTTCACCCGGACCACCGTCGACCGGTAAATCATCTATTTCATTCAATGGGTGAAATGTTCGTGTATTGTAACACGAATCCGTGGGTCCGTTTTAATCTCTGCATATATAATATTGAATTCCATTGTTGTTAGCATTATTTATGCATATTGTTCTAATGGCCATTACGTTATGAATTTATATTATTTATGAAGTGAGAGCTCTGACCGAATTTAATCGAAGTGTACCTACCTATATAGTGAACCGCTCTCGTAATTCGATGGGATTTATTTACAAAATGTATTAATTGAATGTGGGTATGAAAATCATTATTTTGGGGTCGATGATAATCACGTTGTTTCCACCTTTGATTTTATAGTCAATTCCCATCATTTATTTTGTTTTATAAAAATATATCGATCGAGAATTTGAACTTGGTCTTAGCCATGACCAACCGGCAACTGCAGTCACCCATAACATAATAATATAAGAATAATATTTAAACAAGAAATAAATTCCCTTGAAACTAATTTCAAGAAATCATCAGAACGTGAAATATTACACAAGTATAAGTAGGAAGATCGACAGGTACGAAGTCAATTTCAGAACATGAAATAAACATAAACATTTATTATTTAATATTTACTTATGGTGAACTTGACTCGTCGTATAAATTTTCAAGCGACAACAATCAATGGAAGAGATCATTCAACATGAGATCAGTCTATAGTAAATTAATCTAAGATGAATTAAGTATAAGTTATCAGTAATTCTTAATTATGAGTATGTTATACGGCTAGGTACTTCTATAGTTTGTAATCTTAAGTAATGTAATGTATAACAGTATACTCTAACTATTGTCAGTGTGATGACCTTAAAATAAAGCAATGTTGTCAGATATATTTTCTAAAATTGTTAGGCTCGCTACACAAATGTTCCCCTTACTTCAGTAAACTGTTAGTTCGTGATGTTATAAGAAAGCTAGTTTGGAAATATTTTTAAAAATATAAATTTATTAGTAAACATTTAAATAAGTCGCTTGAAATTACTGAAAAAAGAAAAATTAATTAAAACCACGTTTTATATGTTACCATATTTAAGAAAATTTTAAAGAGATGCAACGTAGTTGCACGTGCAGTAAAGACTTCGAAACAACCAATCATCAACTGCAGTATTCATCGCAATATAACGAAATAACCGAAGTAAACTCCGTTGGACGATTTTCGCAGAAAAAATTCTACGGTCTTGAGGGTGTTCGGGGGGGTTGTGTTGTGGTTCGGCTTATAATCCATTAGTATCATTCAGTGTCGGGTGTGAATTTTGTTTTAAAGAAATATTTAATATAATATCTATTTCTTGGTTGAGTGAGTTTAGTGAATTGTTATAGGTATTTATAGGAAAGTGTAGGTGATCTAGTGTAGAAAGGTATCATTAATATAATACCTTTTTGATGGTGTAGTGGTTAGGTCGCGTCAGTGAATTGATATTAATATAATATTTATTTGTTCGTAGACGTTGGGGTGAGTTTTATAATATAATTAATTAGAATGGCATTTTGGAGACCATTTGAAAAAATAGTCCAAGATGATGCGCGAAATTATTGAATTGTGGATTTAAATATAAGAAGTTAGATAATCGAATGGTAATAATGGAGTCTCGGCGTATCGCTGAACTTAGACAGGAGTATTTGCGCAAAATAAAAGGGTACCGTGATTCAAATAGAACTATAATTTATTTAGACGAAACTTGGTTTGATACACATGATGTTGTCAAGTGTTTATTCATTTATTTGTTATTCAAACAATCCTTACGGTTTTATTACATGAATAAATATATAAAATAAAATACATTTTAACTTAATATGTAAGAAAATAGTAGTAATGGTAATTATATTATAATTAAAACTGTATGAGGATATACACCTACCTCTAAAATATGGTTGGGTTGACGATACAAAAGATACTACGCGTTCTAGAGGAAAACGCGTTATTATTGTATTACAAATTTTATGAATTTTGTATGCAGGTTAATTTTTTTCATTCAAATTGATATAGTAGATTAACATTATTCCACAATATTCGAATTTATAAAAAATTTATATGCACGCCATTGGGCGGCTTTTTCCTTCAAAGGGATTACAAATATGGTTCATCACATTAACTTTGGAAGAACTATACCTACAGTAATTTAATAGATATAACTTATCCCAGTGCCAGAAGTAGTTGTTTTATTCTATTAAGATGACTCTCCGAGTAACCAGTAACCCCACCATACCTTTAAAACCCAACATTAAGATCCAAAAACATCGACATCACACATATTATATGAAGAATTAGTTGTAATGCCACTAGTGCTTGAATTTAAAGCCGGAAATTTTTTGAGTAGGCACAAAAATTTTCTTTAAAAAGCGACGAATTTCCCGCATTTAATTCAAGCACGTGGGTGACTCTGTAAGAAAATTTTATATGAAATACATTCGTATTACGGGAGATGATAGCTGTCATGTGCCTGCAAATTTCCATTTATTAATTTTACGTCTACAAGCTCATGTGGATGAAATATTTTCAGATAATATGCTGGTTACTATAGCAACAATGTCGAAATAAAGTATCCGATTGGCTTAAAATGGCGGGTACAAATTTTCCGTAAAAAAAAATTAGTTTCCCGCAGGAAACTCGACAAATATATACAGGATAGTCAGTGTTGATGATTCCTGGATTTACTCTGATGAATTCGAAAGTAAACGTCAAAAGTTATCCGTTCCAAAAAAATGTTTGTCTCAAAAGCAAGAACCTATTTTGTATCAGTAAAAATCCACGATCGAGAACTTTCTATAATTAAAAAAAGTTATAAATTGGTTAATTATCCTCATAGCAGCAACAAAAAGAAAAACGCGCAACTCATTTTCCCATTCGAATTATTTCAGCTATTGATTCGTCAAAGTTGATGTAAACGGATAAAAGTTTCGCTTAATAGTTTCCTGAAAGCTCCGCCTGACGAATATAAAAGGTGTAATTGAACCGATTGTATTTATATTTTAATTTCCGTTTTGTCCAAGAGCAAATTAAGAGATGACAGTACGATGAAAGCTTTTCCGCTCGAATGGCTTTGCTCCTAAGCACGCTAAGAACTAAAACGCTTATCGTATTGTTTCGAACAGTAAATTTAAAAATAAAAAATTGATGAAAAACATAAAAATATTTCACCAACACGATTTTATTTAAATTCTATTTTTTTTTATTATACTACAATTTTCTTTGGTCGTTACTGGATATATTTCCTTTTCACTGTAATTTCCTTCAAACTATAGTCCTACCTATCGTTTCCTTATCGCCGACCGCATGCTACGTACTTATGGCCATACAAAAATGGAAATCTAGTTCACATTGTGCGCAGCTGATAATAATAACAGTACGATAAAGTCCCACTTGTATATTACCTATTATTATTACTTGTGTTGCATGCTAAATTGGTCAAGCCGAACTGTCGAAGTATGAGAAAGGTAGATCGTATAGCGGAGATAATATACAAAAAAAAAATCACCACGAGCTTGACGAATATATTTTTATTAGGATAAAATAATAATTGTAATGGGAACGAAAAACAAATGAATGATGCAGAATTCTTTCTGAGAAAGTTACAAATGGTGCATAAAATGTACGTCGAAAGAAAGCATGTATGTATATATTTATGTATTTTGGGGTACCATTGACTAAGACCTAAAAGATCTATTGTGCCCCCTTACTTCTACTAAGTTTCTGAGGAGAGTCTCAGATACTAGTAGCTTCTTTAGTCCTGTTTTCCGGAGAAATTTTAGGATATCTGCAGGCCTCAACTTAGGTAACTGTCTCTCTTCTATCCAGTAGTCTCCTAGGTACTGTGCCCTAGGATTCTGAAAGTGCTGTGCAGTTTGCAAGTATGTGGATGGAGGTTTCTTCTTCCATTCCACAAAATCTACAATCTTCTTCCTCCACTATTTTGAGGTTTTTAAGGTGCCCATTCAGGCGACAATGTCCCGTTAGGATTCCTGTTAAAACTCTTAGTGCAGTTTTATTTTGACTTATGCAGTCATTTGATCTCAACAGGTGGTGGTCACCCAGAAGAATCTTAGATTGCCTAAGCCCTACTAGATCTTTGCAATGGTCAGATCTTCTCTTTTCTTCGGCTTTACCTATTTCTTCCAATATTACATTGGAGCTGTTTCCGCAAAAGGGTTCCGGCCCCCAAAAGGGTATTTCAGTCCCTCTATTCCAGTGTGTCCAGGCTTCCTCAAAGCCATATCTGTGTTGACCCTACTTTTCGCCATGACTATGTAAAGTCTTGCCGCAGCAGGTGTTGTGTTTATATCTTCACAGAATTTCCTGAAGCTATTTCTTTTAGCTTTTCTAATTTCCTTGTAGTAGGTGTTTCTCACCTCGGTGTATCTCTGCAAATCTCCGGTGAATTTTGCTCTATTAAAAAGGTCCCGGGTTTGAGATCTTAATTCTGACAGATGTTTGTTCCACTAGGGTGCATCTTTGCTGCTTCGTTGTTTTTGAAGAGGGCAACTCGATTCAAATGCATCGATTATTGACCTGTTCAGATCCTCAAGCTCATTTTCCAGGTCGAGATGGTGCTTAGCCCTTCCTTTCCTCTGGATATGTGCTAGATTTCCTTTCAGACAGGTGTTATAGTTGTCAGGTATGCCTAGCTCTAACTTGAATGTTATGATACTATGATCGGTGAGAGATGGTTCACCCGATACTCTCCAATCTTTTACTAAGAAAGCATGTATCGGCAGGAACAATTCGTGAGGGTTTCCGAGAAAATATGCCTGATATTTACCGGGTGTCTGCTTAATAGAGGTAGCCCAATGTATATCAGAAACCATTTACTATACAGTTTGGAGAAAACAATCTCTTGGAAAGTCCAAAGATTTTGGATAAGACGGGGATTTTTAGCAAAGGCATGATTTAATAAGGTGTATTAACTTGGTGCAAGAAAACAGGCGAGGACTCAAGATATATAATAAGGAATGCAGGTGGAGAGGGCTGAAGATGCTGGTATAGTAGTAACCTAAAAATCGGCGAGTGTCGTGATAATAAGAGCTGCGAAAACTTTGAAAAATGGTTCAAACCCCAGAGGAACCCAGTTTCCAAAACAAAGTATTATTTGGACTATAGTATAGAATCAAAGAATCAAAGTACAGATGGATTAAAATGGTTCTGGTATCAGATAGGGAAAAAAAAATAATTCTGGAAAACTGCAGCTGTATCAAAACCAAAACAATTCATGAATATGTACAAAATATTAATGTTTTTTTTTATTCAAATTTTTTTGGTGCCAGAAAACAAACTGAATTTTTATTTAATTGTCGTTTTTTTCTTTGGATTCAGTTTTTATTAGAGATATATTCCAGTGTCCCTAATCCTGCTCTGTGAGTAAAAAATGTCTATACATTTTTTTTGTGTATACCCACGTGAAAACACCTCCATAGCAGCACCGCCTATGAAAATAACTACTAACAATTTCCACTACCTATAAATACTTAATTTTAAATTTTGTAACTCGCAGAATATTTGACTTTTTTATTTGCCGTTTGATTTATGATTCTCTTTAGACGTTTTAGCGCTACACATTCCAACTTTTATTTAATAAGAACCAAATATATACGCTGGTCATATATATATTAATTACGGTAGATGGAAATTTTTGCTTATCAATTAATTCCTTTAAAAACTTTCATAGTACGCACATGATGTAGAAATTATTGGGAATAATTATTATAAATAAATTAATACCTCATAAAAAATCAATCCGTTCGTCTATGATATGCATTGGCGGCTACGCCCGTAACTTAAAGGCTGAAGAAATGTTCATTTCGAAAACGTGTTTGAAAACTTGGAAAAAAGTAGAATTTACACATTTTGACTATGACTGATGATTACTTTTTATCTGACTTTGTATAGTTAACGTTTTCTTGCTAAAAATTAAACAAGAAATTTGAAACATTCCAAAATAATTAACCGTATCTTGTTGTCTTTAGAAATTTATTATCAAACCGTTTTCACTTTAGCTTAAAGAATTCCCAAGAAGCTTTGGGATTATCTTTAACAAGTTTGCCGGCTCTCTGGTTTCGTGTTGTTGCGAACACTTTCTTTGTTAATACACTATAAAACGTACATAAAACATGAATTGGTGTACGGCAATAAGCCGTTCAAAGCGAAGAATTCGAAAACATGCGATGACATAAGACACGAACTGACGACGATCGTCGGCGTCGGTGTGGTGATGACGACGCCGGTGAAGAATTCTCCAGAAACTTTTATAACTCTTGCTGCTGCTGCTGCCTTTACGGTCAAAATTCACAGTTAGCACCATTCGTGTCTGTTACGTTCGCCAAAGTCTGCATGGAAAAAGGATTATTTATCATTTTCATTATTTCTGCTCTCTAATATGAAAATTATATATTGCTTTAGTTTACGTAAGCAAAATGTTTAACGTTGTCAATTATTTTTGATCCTACGTGGTGTTTTCAGATTTATTACAAAAATTAACATTAAAAAAGCAAATTATTTTATTTTACAAATTCGCTACACTACACTCAATCCTTATTTCCCATTTTGCTCTTGATATTGAGAGAATAAGCAAAAACAATTTTGTTTATTTTCGTATAAAATTCATAGCCTTAGCAATTTCGTTAACTCTACGTAACAATATCAGAAAAATGGTTCATTTAACAGAAATGCACAAAATAACCATTCTACAAATGATTGGTTATGGAGATAAAAAACGGGCACAAATGGAAGTTTCTCGCTCACCTATTTCACGAAATATTTCAAAAATTTGCCGTTTGTATCCCAAGGAACAATTAGCAAAATAGAAAAGCAGTTTCGCGAGCTTGGTCATGTAAAACAGATAAAATAAGTAGCTGCAAATGCAATAAGTGTAAGCCTAATAGTACATGAGCTCGAAAAGGAGTCAACGATGACGAGACAAAAATATCATTTTTTGTACAAATTAGTCTGCGCTTCTGGCAACAGCGGTTGAAATGGGGGGGGGGCAGTGGACATTCGGCCGGCCTCTTGAACTGAGAGTTGCATTTTGTGATTGGATTACAGACGAAATACAAATAAATCCTCAATATGTAACTAGCGTACTGTTTACAAATGAGGCACAAATTCCAGAAAAGAAGAACATTTTCCTGGGGATATGGTAGTAGTAGGACTGTTCTGAGGAAACATCAATCATTTTACAGGACTTGACTTTTTCTACTCAGTTATTTAAAATTACACGTTCTGAACAAATATTTTTCACTGTTAAATAAATATAAATAAGAATATTCAATATTGTTATTTTACGGTTGGTAATTTATTTGGAAAAAGCACTTTTGGAATGGTAATAATAATCGCAGGTACAATTTGTCTTCCGTGTTTGTAATCCTGGAAAACAAAAAAAAAACTGTGATAAATGGTAGTCGACCGACTGTGCATTTAATGGATTCATATTATGAATAAAAAGAATGGGAGCGTAAGATGTCTAGGTGCGTTTTATAACTATGGGAGGTTTTGTACGTGTCTCTACTTAAATTGATATTTTTACGACTTTGGGATAATCGAAAAAACTTATTATAAATATTTGTAGGAAACTGTATTCAATTTCAACCGATTCAGCTTGAAATTTACTACAAATTGAAACATTTTTGTGTCTTTATTTTGTTTTTTGTTCAGAGTTTTTGACTATACCTTCACTTTGGTAACTTATAATATTATAATATACCTATAGCCTAATCAAAGTACACATAAAACCTCGCAAAAAATACAAAAAACTTGAAAGTTCAAAATTGGGTATTTGAACGGGTGGTGTTTAAGATGAGAAAAATTTTACGATGTTAGGTATGCGATTTTCCGGAAAATCTTCGAGTGAAAATTTTTGTTTTTGTTTTTTCGCTCTAATTGTTTAAATAATAAATATAGAGAAAAACTTCCAAATCAAAATTTGTAGCTGATGCATTTATCTACAAATTTTGTCTAAAAAGTTTTTCTGTAAATTAAAAAGTTTACGAGATAAAATTAATTTCAATGGTATTCAATTCGAGGTTACGCGCGAGACAAATTTATTAACCGCTTGACTTAAAAGTTAATAATTTTCGGCTTATAACATTCTGAAAAAATAAATAGACAATTATTTAAAATAAATACTTAAATCAGAGGTCTGTCAGCAAACCTTCTATAACTTTTTATACCGTTTATGATATTATCTAAAAATTTGTGAACTTTATAATGAACCTATTTAGAAGTGATCGCGATACAAAAGAACACACCTATGGCTCAGGTAAGAAAGAGAAGGGAGCACAAATAAAGGTGAAAAAGCAGGTGAGGGAGCGTGGAAAATACTTTTTTCAATGTATTTGTAGATACCGCATTTTTGAACACATTTCATATGAATTTTTTTTTTCTAAATGTCATTGATTATTTACTATCATAAAATTAAAAACATGAAATTGATGATGTTCAAAAATACTACTATGGAAATTTCGTATATATTTTAAAAACTAATGCAGATACAAAAAAAAATTTCAGACAAATTATGTAGATAAATGTATTAGGTACAATTTTTGATTTGAACATTTTTCTGTGTTTTCATTATTTAAATAATTAGAGCGAAAAAACAAAAACAACAATTTTCACTCGACGATCTTCCGGAAAATCGCATGCCCAGCATTGTAAAGTTTTTCTCATGTTAATCACAAACCTTTTACATACTCAATTTTTGTGTGTTTTTTGCGGCATTTTACGGATATTTCGTGTACTTTGACTATTGTTGAGTTTTTTTTAAGGGTAGAAAGGTTCTTGAAGGGTACAGCTACTACTTATTTTTTTTTGAAATATTTGTGGCATTTTAGTTATAAAAATCTAAGAAATGAAAACACATGTTTCTTTTTTTTTGTAGAAATTTCATCGACTAGATAAGTAAAAAAAAATTGCTAAACAAAAATAAATTAAAAGACATTTTTCCCTGTATCAAACCTACATAATGCTTTTGGCACACTATCTATATGTTAGTGGCTTTATATTCCCGTCTTCTGACATTTAAATCGGCGGAAGACCTTTGAGACGTGAATAATGTCACTCCAGACATTAATTCCACCGATATGCTTATATTATCGTTGCGAATGTCAGTGTTTAGTTTTCGTCCTTGATTATTATCACTTTTTTTCCTCATCCACTACATTTCACAGCGACATTTTGATAATAGAATTACTCATTTCACCCCTAAGATTCAAAATACATCTCTACTAGTTTAATGAGTTTGTTAAATTTTCATTTGATTAAATCAGGACTAAATTTAGTTGATGCTTTGAGCTATTAAGCGAAACAAGATACTTCATTCTTTTCAGAGTCTACAGGTGGAATATTTTGTTTCAAAAGCATATTAACGAGATACGTGTCAGTTGTCGGATATGCGAATCGAGTCTATGAACGAACGTAGCTTGATCCTGACAGCATGTAGGTATTTATTTGTTAGAGAAGGCTGAATATGAGTGGAGTACAGAAGAGTATAACAAAAAAATAACAACAAACATTTCAATTCGTACTCAAAAACAATGAGTGGGTTGGTTTTACATACACGTACATCATAGGGTATGAGAAACGTTAATAAATACAGGGCCGGATTATCCACAAGACGGATTAGGCAACTGCCTGCAGAAAAATCGTTTACAAAAATATTTCTTCCGTTATACAATATATTTTTAGCATTTAGCAAGATTAAATTTAATTTATCTCTATAATATATTCACTAAGATCATTTCAATTAAAGCAAAAAAGCAGGTGTCGATATATATTTTAAAAAGTAAGAAAAGGGTGAAGGAATTATTTGCATTGCCTAGGAGATCCGATAGGGTTGATCCGGCCCTGAATAAACATGTTGGAAATATGAGTTTTAAACCGAAAAAACTTACTTAAGTTTTATCTTGCAAAGGAGTTTGATTCTTCTACTGCTTTAACAACTTACAACTCTTTGAGCCATTCGTTAACTTTTCCGGTTCTATTAATTTTGGAATTCGTATGTTTGGTTCGAAAACACTTTCACAATTTAATTGAAAGACCGATTCATAGTTACCAAACTGGGAGAAAACATTTCGATATTTATTTAACAATGCCCACCTCTCTTTTGGTAAAAAATTTCATCACCTTTAATCCCAAAACATTAATCAACCAAGCTACCTTTATAATTAAAAGCAACATTTAATAAGATTCGAAGATTGACAAGGGTATTTCTGAAAGAAAGACCTTATTATTCAGTGACAGAATTCAACAATCTACCCAAGACTCTAGAGGTACATTGGAAAATGTACAATATTGAGTATGGCGGACGATATTATAATTGGTTTCGAGGGGCAACAGCTTGTACGGAAATAATTCGAAGGACCACTCGAGGAATAGCCCAAGAAAATTGTAATCTGAGGTAAAGCTGTAAATTTTCCAGTGTTTAAAAAACACCAGCCAAAAAACTTTTATAACATAGCAACGAAAAAAACTGAAAAATTTGGTTTAAAAACAGTTTTTTCAACCTGCTACACTAATATCTTATTCTGTATGATTTTTTAAGAAACTTTGAACTATGAATCGAAATAATATTCAAAAAAAACTCAGCAGTTTAACATGAACTCGACTTAATTTATCGAACATAAAATAGAAGATTCTGAGTAGGCATCATAATAATATCCCATCACTTGTATTTCATGTCGAACAACAATTTCTTCCATCATTTCAAAGACAAATAACTCAATCAGAATTTAATTGGTTGTTATCAACTGTAGCCAGGCTTAATTTATATTTACTGTGCTCTTGACTCGAAATGTTATTTACAAACTGCCATGCTTTTTAGGAAGTGAACTTGTTATTATAAATTTGAAAGGAATTGACTGGCAACACGATTATTTTTAAGAAAACTATCGAAATTTAAATTTGTTGATTTCATGATACGCCTATGATTTCGGTCGATGAAACTTTTGTGATTTTTTACTCGTGTCGAAACAAATAAATAGTTAACAAAATAATTAGGATTGTATACATGTGTGTTGTGATGAGCGAACTTCGGAATAGCATTAAGTGAAGCAATTTGATTTTTAACGCATCTGAAAACGCTGAAAACGCAGAAATGCGTTTGGATGATCTGTGAAGAGTGAAAATATGAATTTCTAGAGGAAAGTTCGAACGAACACTTGGAAGTTATTCCTAAAGACTGGGCTTTCAATATGAAGCGAGCTAATGGCATCGATTATAACGAAGAAGTTGTGAAAACGATTTGGAATATTTCAGCGAAGCTTATGCAGAGAGATTTTAATCGGAAAATAGACACATTTAAAGACTAGCTGGCGTATCGTGGCAACTAGGCAACATTATGCCTAGTAGAATTTTTCAAGAACGAAGTCGACATTTATGGTGAATTTATGCCGTATTGAATACAATACCATATATTGCAAAAACACTTTTTCGAGTTTTAAAATTGCATGAAAAAACGTTTTACAAAAAAAAACCATTTTGTTGGCATAGTAATAATTGAGAATTCTTTCCATTTTCCACATTTGCTAATTGAAAAGACGTATTAAAGATAAAAATCGAAGCGAAATGCTAGTCACAAATACATACGTATCTTTAAAATGGGTGTTTTTGGAAATTTCCCAAAAAGAGTGTGATTCCTGTCCTAAAATTATCCCTTATCGAATATTTGTCAAACGTTAACCTTTTTAAAGAGGCTTTCGGCTCTCAGGGCAGAACAGAAACGGACTTCAGATTCATAAAGAATTTTTAACAAAAATAAATGATATTTTTCACTAAATTAAATTAACTCACGAAAGTTGAGGATGCTGTTGTACGATCCGACAAATATTCAGAGATCTAAACAGTCAAATAACGATACCAATCATACCAATAGCACTTCTAGCTTCATCAACACCAAGTTCACGTCTACGCATTTAACTAAACAAAATTTGTGGAAGAATTAAAGGATTTCATATCTTGAACATTGTAAAATTCCAGTAGTATGACTACTTTTTGAGATACTGGAGGTTAAAGCTGAAAAGTTGTGGTTTTTTAAAAGTACTATCTCGTCGAGGATAATTTTAACCCTTACCGATCAGGCATTTGACCCAAAACATCGATGGTTACAGAGCGATTCAAAAATTCTTTAAAATGAAATTCCTTAATTTTTCGATGTATTATAAAATATCATGAACAATAGCTAGAATGTTGTTTTACCTGGAAGGACGAATGTTTAGAGATAAGGATGAAGATGAGAAGGTATTTGGGCTCAAGTGTAGTGTGTAGTATTTATTACAAAATTAGACAGAAAAAATGTTCAAATGTTCGCTTGTTCTTATAATAGAATCCACATTTATGCACACTTTCCAAAGGATGTACTATTTTTGACAAAAAAGTCTGTAGTATACCTACAAGAAACTAACAGCCTTATTAATAATAAAGACGAAAACACCATACTAACTAATGGTTACTAAGAACGTACTTAAAGCATGTTAAAATAATGTTAAATGTATTTATTAATATGTTTTTTCACTAGTTTGATTTTAAAGTCATGTTAGAATAATCTAAATTTATTATTAATGAGGCTGTATATGTTTTTTGTCAATTTTTTCTTTCTCTTCCAATATAAAATTTGTGACAACCCTGACCTGGCTTTATTTACTAAAATATTTAAAACGATCCCAGTATAATATACCTCGCTTTTTTTCCCTTGGTGAATGTCAAGCATTATTTTCCGATACTCATCTGAGAATGAGTTGACCGACGGCTAATGACGACCGATAGAGGGAGGGTTCTCAAAACAGCGGTGCTCGAATATTGCAAATTCCTTTTTTCCAGGATGTTTTCTTTAAAAATAAATAAATCGTCTTAAAGTTTTTTGAAGAAGTCCCTCTAATCCAATATTTCTGGAAACAACAAACTTTTCGCATTGATTTAGCGGTTGGCCCAAGAGAATCTATTTATTGATTTCTCTACTTGTCTGAGTTTTCCCTTTAGAAACAACCACTATAAATTATATTGTTATCTGGATCTATACATGACATGTCTGTCGCTATATATCTTGCTAACACATTGTTATTCATCGTTATCGAGAAAATCTTTCCACCGGAAAAAGTATTCTAATTTGTTGCCTAATTAAGCTAAATTGAAAGCGTCGATTCCCGAGAAAATGGTCAGTTCGTCGTGGTAACTTTAAAAAAAGTTTACACGAGACATAACGATAAATAACATAGAAGAAAATGGCAGTGAGTCCAACTGATAGTCGCACAGGCTATTGCAAAGTCTAGGAGCTAAAAACGGATCTAAATGGTTCAAGGACGTACCGTTCAGTAGTCATTTTCCCAAGCTGCACTGAAAGAACTGGATTCCATGGAGGTAAATTCTAAACTAGTATAGAATTGCATAGGTCTCTTAAATACACTTGGAGACCATTGGAACGTCATGGTAGCCTTTCTACCAAAGCACGAGGATCATTCATTCGATTGGGTTGTGCTCAACAACACAGGCACTTGAACTGAATCTTTGTACAATTTCCTAGGCCACTAGTTTGACTGGAGGGATTTTCAGTAGTTGTAATGTTGTATTTCCTCTCCATAGTGTTTCCGTCTGAGTCCATGTAAGTTCTCGCTGAAGCAGAGTATGTGAGTAGGTGTTTCATCATCATCATTTCCTGTACATAGGTTCACTAAATTTGACCATTTTGTACATAGGTTTCCTCCAGGTGCAGTGTCCAGTCACCAGTCGGCAACTGTCTTAAAATTGTCTCTTACCCAGTTTCAATAGCTTTGTTGAGAGTTCCTTGTCTACCTTGTTCAGTAAACTATTTGTGCATTTGAGTTGGTGTTCCCTATCTAGCTAGTTTCCGATTTCCCCTCTTATGCAATCTTTTGTGATTCCACAAAACCTATGAAGTCAGCTCTAGAGCCTTCCTTAGCTAACTGGTCAGCGATTTCATTACCTGCAATCTCCTCATGTGCCGGCACCCATATTAGAGACACTTTGTTGTCTTTTGCCAGCCTGTTGAAGGATTCTTTACAGTATTTTACCAGTCTAGACCTAGTTGTTGGGTTGCTTTAAGCAGAACCTGGGTGTCAGTGAATATTTTTATTTACTGTCCGGTGTATCCTCTTCTGATGTTTTCATCAATACAGGCTATAGCGGAAATCGCCTCTGCTTGAAACACAGCACGAGGGTCATAAAGACAAATAATTGGGCATATAAAGATTCAGTCTCCAGGCAGATTGACTAGTAACTTCAAAAGAATCGGGCTAGAAAATGTCATCTAGATTCAGAGGATCACAATATATCTGAAAAGGTCGTAGTAGAATCTATTCAGATGAAAACAGTAAATATGCTTGAAATATATTAGGAAAATAGTAAAAATCCTCGGACTGCGCCAATTTCAATGGCTAAAAACTTTCCAATGCAACAACGAGAGTTGAAAACGCGGAAACTACCAGAGAGAGAGAGAGATAATTATAATTCAAAGTGAATATTAAATAATCTGCAATGTAATTAAAGCAAAATGAAAATAGAATTAGTAAATGTGAGAATATTTTCGTTTTGGGTTGTTTACGAGTTTCAAACTAAATTCCACTACTATAAATTTTCTGTTTAATACGTGAATCGCAAAAAAGAGGAAATTAACTTTTTTGTTTTGATGTGTTTTAAAAAACATATCGTTGATATTTTTAAATAGCTCTTGTCGAAAGCATTTGTCAAATATTTCAGTGAATATGGAATTTTATTGTGTGAATATCGGGACCAAAATGGATGTTTTATTTTTTAATGTTTGGCGAAAAATGTAATCGACCGTGAATTTTCATTTCACATCTGTTACACAGATATATTGTAGACCATTTTGAAAATGTGCTGCGTACTACCAAAGAGGATGACGTTACAGCTTTGCAAACATTCATCCTTTATAATATTGTATACTGTCACTTTTATTAGATTTACCTTTATGTAGATACTCGAAATAAAGAAGAACATTTTTTTGTAGACTCTTGCTTAATTTATTTTAATATGCCCCTTTGGTAGGCGAACTGGAGATATACCTAGCTCGAAGATATACTCAACCGTCTCCGGTTTAAATTGCTATTAGCTGGGTTCCTGCGGTTATTCATTTTGCCTTTGTCGTTTTATCTTCAGGAATCTACCCTTAGAGGCGATACCACTCACCACGACGAAATTATCGTCTTGTTATTTACCTTCTTTTTTGTGTGTTTTGTACTACCTCTATGACTAAAGGGTGTAACTGCTGGCGTCGTTTTTTCTTGGCGTCCCGTTCTTTTGAGCTAACGGGCATCTTTTGTAATAAGCTGGGCTTTCTCCCTAGCAGCTCGTGCAGGTGTTTTGTTTCAAGGTCATGGACACTAGGTGATACAAGTGATTCTCGGCGCTTACTCCTTACTGTAATCTGCTTGAAGTGGAATCTCAGGTGTACTTCCTAATCTCCTTTTTCTTTTACCTCCAACTCCACAAAGTGGGTTGGTTTTATTTGGCCGTACCTGGAGTGGATTTAGCTAATTTTGTCAATAACGAACTCTTTTTTTTATTTAATTTCTTGGTTCGTTGATATCTTCACTGTTCCTTTCCAATCTCTGTGACCTTAGCTGGGTATCTTCACTTCGATCCTATCCCGGATAATACCGTCGGTGGGGTGGTCTGCTTCTCATCATTAGATGTAATGGAGAGCATGAAAAATGTATATTTTTTTTATTTACTCTTATTTTCTTATAGGAGAGACACAAACTCATATTTCTTTCTTTTCTGATGGAATTCGAACATTTAATAACGCCTCGTAAGCCTCGTTAAGTTAATAATCTAATTGTGGTATATTCAAGTGTAGATATTTCTAAAATAAACGAGATATATATCAAAGAAATATCAAATAATAATGTCCGTTGGAAAGAAAAATCCGTGAGCTACCTAAAACGGCACAACCCTAATATAATTTAGGTAATATCGTGTAGCAGTACCCTTTTCGAATTGACACGTAACGGAGGAAAATCAATAGAAGTGGCAGTCAGGCACGCGAATCCAGGAGGTATAATGATTATGGTAACAACGTAAATATAGTTTATTCTACATAAATAGACGCCGTGATTGGTTCGTTAACGATTTATCGTCATATTCTCTTCAGTCACTAACCCGACTAACATACGTTTTGATCGCGTTTATTTCAAGTGCCATTTATCAAACAGCCAACTTCGATTTCTGTTTGCTCTTTAATTCCTAACAAATTTCTACTTCAATAAATTTTATACTATAATTCACGTTTAATATACAAAAACTTTTAATCGCCCTGTATTTTTATAAATATTACTTTGCTTTTTCATGAGTCGACTTGTTGGGTAATTCTTTTTATATAAGGATTTTTGTGGAAAGCCATTTTTTCACTTAATTTCCTTTTAATGACTGCTTTCAACGCAAGTGTGCAAGTGTGATATACCTTTAAGGATTTAATGAGGAAGGACATGCGAGGAAAAGCATTATTTACATAGTTAAATAAAAGGAAATACCATAAAAATCGGTAAAATATTTTAATAGACTTCTCGGTAAACCTTACAACATAACTAGTACTTGGTTGAAATGTGTCCAATATCACGTATAGTCCAGTAAATAAATACCGAGAAACCCCCCAACCTGTTCATCTCATTGTTGTCGGACTTTTTTTTTGCAACTTGTAGGTATTCACGGGTAGATTACTCTCTGAAAATATGTCCTCCGCAAAATTTGCGGAAGGGACTGAAAAATGGCCAGTAATCCCAAAAATTGAGTTTTCCGCCGATATCTCCGGAAAAATGATTCTTAGAGAAGTGGGGTTTTGCTAGGAATGGAATCCTTATCATTTTTCTCAAAAGTTTAACCGTTTTCGAGATAAACGGGCCCAAGCGTACCTTGGATTTCGAGCTGCTGCGCGGCGTCTCCGGGAGCACGATCCGTGAATTTAGGCATGGGAGGGCGGGCAAATTGGCCCATAACTTGAGAAAAAATGAAGCTTTTTTCATGATTTAAAGATTTAAATTCATCCCTAGAAAATACATATATGTCCTAGGTCATGTCTGTGTGACCTTAAAGAGACACGTCTTGTCAGCGATTCACTTCAACTTGACCTCGCCGTGATACAAATAATGTTTTAAATAAACTAAACGTATTATTTTGATTTGTAATTAATTTCAAAGAATTTAATTCTTGTTTTTATTTAATGCCAAAAGGCATCACACCGCATTCATGAATTACCTCAACTGATGTGGAGCAGTTTATTTAAAAACGTATATTTTGTTAAGATCTCTGTAATTAAAAATCAGGAAGTATAATATCTTTTTTGCAAACGTATGCTTTAAAGCTCCGACCTGGAGGAAAAAGGTGACGAAAGAAAAGCTTAGGTCGACAAATGACTTGTCGCCAAATGAAAAGTGTATCCATTATATTACCTCCATTAGCTAATGAAAGATGAGAAGGTCATGTAATTAAAAGTTATGATTTATTGTTGCTACTTGCCCGTTGCCGCAGTTCAGATTGGATTGATTGTCGACCTATGGTGTTTGATCAACGAGGAAGAAAATAGATAAAGAGAGAGAGTTAATTGTTATCTCTTCCTGTAGATGGTGTTACTTTTCGTTTTAATCAATCTGCGTTGATTGAATGTTGATAGTATTTCGAATACATATTGATATTAGGCAACATAAAGCCGCAGGATAAGATTGAGACGACGACGACGTCTTGTTCTACAAACAATATTGTGTTTGATAGAGAGGTTCATTAATGCAACTTAATTTGTATTATTTTAGGGCAACCACCAAATTGAAAGGAAATTCGGATTACACTGAGAAATGGTTTAGATTATTATTATCACGTAGTGATTTTTTGAAATTTGATAATTCAAAAACTGAAATTAAGTGGTAGTTAATTCAAAAAATCATAGAGGCCATAATAATGGAAATTTTGAGTTGAGATTTCAAAAACACACTCTAAAAAGATTAGCAGATATGGCAAAAGATTGGCGAAAACATATCTATAGTATTTTGTATACGGGGGTACCCGATATTGAAGGGTGAAAATTTTTAAAAAAATAAACTTTTCAACTTTAAACCTCATAAAATGTGTATAATCATCTACGGGATTGAATTAGTTGATTTCCATATATAAAAATATCAGAAAAAAACCGATTTTGGAAATTTTCTGAAATTCAAAAGTACGATTAAATGATAATCGAAAATACACGCTCCAAGTCAAAAAATCGTAGAGGTCAAGATAATGAAAATTTCAAGCTGAATTTGTAGAGCCACATTCTCTGATGAGAAACAAATATGGAAAAAAATAAGCGACAACGTATCTGGGATATTTTGTATACAAGAGTGTCCGAAAGTGAAAAGAATGTCTCGTGTTAAATTTAAAACAACAACTTTAATATCAACTAAAAACCACCTAAGACAAATTTTCATATTTGTGGTTTAAAATAGCAATTTTTATAAATTTTATCATTTAAATTAGTATTTTTTATCAATTTTTATGTTTAAAATAGTAGTTTTTATAAATTTTATCATTTAAATTAGTATTTTTTATCAATTTTTATGTTTAAATTAGTAGTTTTTATAAATTTTATCATTTAAATTAGTATTTTTTATCAATTTTTATGTTTAAAATAGTAGTTTTTATAAATTTTATCATTTAAATTAGTATTTTTTATCAATTTTTATGTTTAAAATAGCAGTTTTTATGATTGAAATTAGCATTTTTCCTCAATTTTGTAGTTTAAAATAGTAGTTTTTATAAATTTTATCATTTAAATTAGTATTTTTTATCAATTTTTATGTTTAATATAATTTTTGAGATACGTTTAATGGCCGGTCGTTGTGAGAACACCCTGTATTATTGTGGTATGTATACCTACTCATGGTATTATTGTTATATTATGACGTATTTAGTTACATTACAAAGGAGAAATAAATAAATGTGGTTGAAATTTAATATAACTAATGTACAGCATGTAGAATGTTATAATTTTGTGATATTACCTTCGTGGAATATATGATGCAACAATGTAATTAACAACATACTATTTGCATTTGTCATTACCATTATTTTGGCGTTTGCTTTGAAAATATTCAGAAAGTATCAATCTCTTGTTTAACAAATGAAAATTTGTTTTCAAACATCCTAATTTCACTAAAAATATTTTCCAACTCTATAATATAACTGATACAATTTCATTTAAAAAGTTTGATAGGAGAAAACAAAAACTCATATTTTTGATGTAAAAACTTTCAATGTCACACATAACCAGCAAGCTGTTCTGGACCACTTTATGCTTCTTAATTGTCTTTGAGGAGAAACCTAGGAGCAATATCACGCGCTAAATATACAAGAGTGCTTTTAATAAATGAACATAAATTTTATAATTACATCAAATATTGTTATACTGATTGACAACAAAAAAATATATCGATCGGCGTGCAACCAAAGGGCGATGCTGTTGTCTCGAGGGGTATTTTACGGTTTCCCAGAGGTTGCCTATTAACCTTTTACAAGACCTTTATCTTTCCTGCAACGAAACGTAGACCAAAAAAAAATCCTGGTCACATGCAGCTATAAAGAAATCACAGAAAATAAACAGCAATTTAGAACTGTATAAACTGTAAAATTTATTGCTCGTGGAAGGTGATCAAATGGAATATTTATTAGAGAACAGGAAAAGAATTTTGAAAAATCCTTGTTTGCATTTTTATGTCTTGAGTTGATTTGATAATAATCTCAAGTTAAAAATTAACAGTGGAACTTCTTTGTTTTTCGTAACCACCCTGTATACATAGTACTTTTTTTAATATGACTGTTTTCCTTTGTGCCCATATAAGCCAGTAAAAATAGCCGTTTTTTCTGGTCAACCTCGTACTAAATATCCGATCCAATTTTTTTTGTTTTTAGTAGGCTTACTTTCGTGAAAAAGTCAGCCAATATTGTAAAGAGTTACCGGCCGAGATAGAAGAATCGGTTAATTAAAAGGGCCATAAATCGTAAAGGGTGAATTTTACAAAAAAAGTGTACAGGAAATAAAAGGTGCAAAATTGTCCACAATAACGGTCTGAATGACTTTTACCTAAAAGTGCAAAGTTCCCGAGATATCGGCCAAAAACGTTCTTCCTGAAGCTCCACCGCACAGAGAAAAAGGTTTTGTTAGTCTAAAAAAATCAATTTGTTTGAAAAATATTTACTTAATGTAAAAAAACTTCATTTAACTTAACAAACAAATTCTTCAGTAAACAAATCTTGATTCTTTATATAGACAAAAAGAAATGTTTCAATAGATAATGTTGGTAGGTTGACATAAGCAATAAAATTAGTAACATGAAATAAATATGTTTCAGGATAATAAAAGTTTAATTCCATGAAACAAAAGTTAATGTTTAAATTTAACATATCATTTGTTTCTACCAACAATATGGCATATTGAGAAAAACATTTAATTTGGTTAAATAAAAAACATATTTTCAAAAATTTTAAGTTGTTTGAAACAAGCAGACCATTTCTATTTTTTAAATAAGTAAACGATTTATCTACTTTATACAGGTATACCTATTACGTATTGTAAGTTTTTATACGTAGGTACCTATGTAGGTATTAACACAATTTACAAATATCTCTCACATTCCCTGCGTCAACCTATAAACAGAGTCAACAGTCATTTTTCTATTTTTACCCTTTTTTGCAGGTTGATGTAGGTATTGTGCATAATAGAACTTTTTAAGCATTTTTTGCAACACATTCAAAAATAGGTATACAGCTTCGGTTCTAATCGGCAACACGAACATTGCTGTCACTTTCGTACAGGGTTGTCAGCTGTAAATAAATTCAATGGTTCTAAAAAAGCTCAACATGTGTACAATGCGGATGATTGAAAATTAATGTCAAAGAAAAAGGTACCTAAACCTAGGTATTAACAAAAGCTAATTTTACAATTAATAGGTGTATATCACCTATTTGTAATCCCATTTATTCATGTCAGAAGACATGTAAACAATGCATAGTTTTTGTCAGTATTTGCGTATGTGCGTATATCTGGCAACAGCTGTCGGTAAACACACCGTACACCGTATCATCGTTGCGATAGGTTAGCAACACGAACTTAACGTGAATAAAATAAATAATAACCAATATTATTATAATTTACCGGTACGGTGGTGTTTTATTTATTCTAGTGCCATTATTATGCAAAAATGGATTTGATGAAAAAGTGGGGATTAGAGAATCTGGTTAATACCTTTGAAGGTTAGTACGAGATGAGCCTATAGTATATAGATAATCGGTTTGAATTCTTTAAGCCTAAAAGCTGATCGGTCTCAATTTTTAACTTGAATAAGTAAGAATAATCGTTTAATACCATTATTATCATTATAGAGGACTTATTGCAATACTTATTAGAGAAAAAACACGTTCATTTGCATATACCTAACCGTTTTAAAAAAACATTTTTTTTAACTAAATCCGATTGTTGTTTGAGTCAAGCAAATAATTATTTGGTTACAATAAATCCCCACTTGCATGCATAAAACCTCAATACTGTATACATATTTTCCTAATTGCTTCATTAGACAAGAAAGTTGTATTAATAAATTAAACTGAGATTTTCTAAAATATTTGCTGTAGGTACCTAGTTTCTTTGGGACTCCACTAACGTGCCGATTTATTGTTATGATTTGACCAATTTCACGATAAATGGGCCAAATCTGTCCATAAATCGTTCCGAGTATGCGCACCTAATGCTGGACGAATTGGCAATGCAATTTTTTTTGTTATATTTTTGTACCTAGAAGGTAGATCAGTTTTTATTTACTTAATATATTTCTTAAAAGTAGATACTATTGGTTTTTATTTTTTGCACCCTTCCATCCTAAGAATCCCTCTAGTCAGTACAAAAAAAATGTATTCCAACAATAACGTATTTTAGGTGAACAAAAAGCAATATTTGGTTCAAAGAAATATATATATCTTGATTTAAAACAAATTATTGTTTGGTATAAAAAATTCTATATTTAAATCAAATAAACAAAAATTGTGTATATATATATAAATTCAAACTTCTTTAATGGAAACTCGTGATTTGTTTGAAACAACTAAACATTTTTCCAAATGAAATAAGTTATTTTTTGAAGTGAAAAAATGCTTGTTTAATTTAAAAAAAGAGATTTTTCTTTGAAATTGATCTTACACCAAATGAAGAAAATATTTGTTTGTTGTAAATAATTTATTTGTTTAGATGAATAAAAAGTATTTGGTTAAATGAAAAAAATTAATGTTTAAGTTAAATAATATTTAATTTCACTACTTCAAACAAACCGAATGGTTCAGTCAAACAAGCTTATTCATTGGCCCTATTGAAACTACAGATTTGTTTAAATGAAATATATTTTGTTTAATTCAAATAATTCTTTTTCTCTGTGCGGAATCTGTCAGCATTTTGTGATTTTATACTAACCTTATAAAAAAAATTGGACCGGAAATTTAGAGCGTGGTTAAATTCTATTGTTACTGGCCTAATACGTGTTTAATGAGCACCATCTAAATATTTCATCAGACAAATTGTTCCTGGACTTTTAAGCATATCTTTCCGACAGCTTTCTAATTAAAAATTCAATGCCTAAATGTTTTTCTGTTTAAATCGTTTGCAGCGTGTGTTAACCCATCGTATTCAAGTCTTCTTTTATTAGTTACATAAAATTTCACAATTCAGAATGTATCTCCGTGTATTTTTCTGTCTTTATTACTCACTTACTTTTATTGTTAGTGTTAATTGAGGAAAAAGAAAAATCTGAAAATCTTATACCTGTAACATGGTATAAGCTTTGTATACGTTTAAAAATAATATTTGGGTTTTTGAGTTGATTTAAAACTTGTTATATATTGAAAATTTGGATTTAATATGAAAAAAAAAATTAATAGATACTGATGAAAAGCATTTTTTGACAAAAACTTGTTGCATCAAATAATAATATCTTTTTTTTTTGTTGCAGGTAAGGCACCAATTTTGTATTTTTACCAGAAGATTAGAAGGTAATTATAAGGGTTATTTCTCTTTTCATTTATCCACATATTACTGTTTATATTTGTACACAAACTACAATTTGAAAATATCTTCTGTAAGTTCATTGTGAAATTCCTAAAAATATTTTTATTCAGGCGCATTAATTATAATTTTTTGTAGCTTAAATAGTTAGTCGGAGTCGTTAGTTAACAAAGTACCCCGAGAAACTTTAATAATTACACGGAAAATCCTGCCGTCTCTACCGTCACACGAAATATTAAAAAAACTGAATAAGGAGCTTTTTTCTTTATTTTTTTTTATTACGAAACTACTCGGCAAGTAAAATTCCAGCCATATAATTAGTTCGTTTCAGAAAGACATTTATTATAACGAAGTACTTGTGTTGAAAATGTCCTGTACCTAATTATTGGACTTTTTGGTGAAACTTGTGGTACGCATGTAAACGCCTTCGTTATAACTGAATAGTGCTTTCTAAAATATCGTTTGCAATAGGCCAGGAAAGGATGTTATTTACCAACTGAATAACAAAATCACAAAAGTTACATTTTTTCTTAAAATCCATAAATTTTCCTAACAAATTTTCAGTCTCTCTGTCCAGATCATATCACGAGATTGCATTCTTGAAGTGTCTGTAAAGGTTGTTCTTGGGGATTTAGGGTTCTTTGTAGCTGGCCACAATCGTGCTCGATGGTATTGAGGTAGGGCGATCGAGGGACCAGTGCCTAATTCTGTCCAAAACGTCTTTGACTTATTGAAGATCAAAATCTGTCTTGGTCTGCAGCCTTGTTAGAACAAGATCATTAGCAAGACCAAAACTAAGACTGAATGAACAAAAACAAGACCAAAGTGCAAGAATAAACTAAAAATTACAACTTTCGTTTTAAATAGGATACCCAAATACCCAATAATGACAGTTTGTAGAGCCAATTCTTCGTCCAAAACATTTTTTTTTACCCCACTTTTATCTCAATCGACTAGGCAATAAATACCGTATAAGGACCTTGGCTTGTAAGATTCATGGTAGATCTGGAAATAATCTTAAATTATGTTTTTTGGGCCGCTGAATCCAGATTTTTAACTTCCCATTAAAAATAAATATGTTGAAAAAAAGAAAAAATATCGGTTTTTTAATCCTTTTTTTATTTCGCAAATTTAAGAAAAAAACTACCTAGAAATTCGGAAAGCAGTAAAAATTTTGCGACAAAAAATTCTTCAAATACTTTGACGTAAGATAGACGTATATAGACGATTTAGGCCTGGCGGCTGAAATTATGCAGTGCACGCCAAGGACGTACACTTGGTCTTCCAATTTATCCAGATTTCCTTACTTATGATGTAAAATCTCACGCTCTAAAAAAGTATTGAGACTTTTGGGAATATCATACTCTGCATTGCGAAAAAAATCCTCAGAAGGAGGATATTCTTGTTTCTCATAAACTTTACTCCTGACGTCTTCTAAAATTATGCTAGATGCTACTTTCACGACTCGATTTCGCTCATCGGCTCGCTACTTTTGGTTAAACACATCATTAAGAATTTTATCTCCTCCTAACGAAAAGAAACGATAGCAGGTTTATAGTGACATTATATATTGATCCACAAATTCTTCAAACAAAAATTGTCATTTTCTTGAAGAAATGAAAATACGTACTCCATGGCAGCTTGTACTTCCATTCCGAAAGCACCACGCTTTGCAGGACTTCAGATTTGAGTTTGGGAAATAGAGTAAGCTTTTTCGTGCAAAAAAATTGATACCGAGCTTCTTCTGCTAGTAAATCGCCTTCAACAGGAGTCAAGCGACGCACAATTTTATCACCCCAATCATCTCTTAGATTTTTTGCGAAGTCTATGTACAATTGTACACGGAGTCCCTTCGTTCTGGAGGCAAACGTCGTGGGAGCCGCGGATAAATAAGCAAGGTCGCAAAAGTGATAAAAACTACGCTGTTACCATCTTTTTTGAATCTCCAGGTAGTTTTTGGCTAAAATACACAAAATAACGATTTTTTTCCCCAAAAATGATGTTTTGTTCTTTTTTTTTTCACAATTTGGGGAGGGGTTGCGGAGGAATTTTTGATGGGAAGTTGAAAAGTCGGATTTAGCGACCCGAAAAAAATAAGTTGATATCCAGAACTACCGTGAATTTTGCAAGATAAAATTAAATATTTCCTGGACTATATATATGTAAGACTAGTCTGAAAATATCCACTTTTAATGGGATCTTACCCAATTATTTTAACGGTTTTTGTTAAATTTGTCGAAGAAATTTATCGCGGCTCTTCTAGTCATCAATTCTTTCCGTTTCTGTAACGACAAGAAGTGAGCTATTAACTTTATTCGAGCTAGTTAATCTGTTATAGCGTCTGAGTGGAAAATGATTGAAAGTTGAAACGACTGGCCTATCATATCTGAACGTTACTTTGTAAAATATCGTTGCTAAGGGTGGTGTAAAAGGTTAATAGGCAACCTCAGGGATGCCATAAAAAGTCTCCGGAGACAATAACATCGCCCTCACTTCTTACATAGATCGATAAATTATATTTCTCTGATTCCCATTTTCAGACGCTTGTTTGCGAGGTTGAAAGAAAGTTATGATTAATTTTTTTTTGTAGGAGTTTAAAAACAATTAAAAATGAGAAAAAGGGGAGAGAGAGACAGAGACGAAGAGAAGAATGAAAAGTCGGGGTATTTACCTTAAAATGCGACAAAAGGAAAACATTTTTGCAAAAAAATATACAATAAAATTTGTCGTTTGACTCGCGGGAGTTTCTAGTATGAAATTTATTAGTTTATGTTGTATAACAAGCTATATATATGGCTTTGAATACTAACCATCCATTTCCGTTAATTAATGACAATTTGATAGCGCTCCGGATCTACGTCAACTTTGCTAAAAATCATGTATCGAACATTTAAACGTGAATTTTTATTGGCGATGTCACAAAAATTGTTGCAAATTTTTGTATAGGTACCGGAAAAAATAGTTCAGTTAGTTTTGTGTAAAATCGTTTTTAAACCAAAAATGAAACAAAACCGAAAAAAAATATACAGCTATTAACGCTTGAATTATTAAAATTGTTGACGATAAGACCTTGCATGAAAAAAACAACGTTTCAACCGCATAAATCCAAATAAAAAGCTGTCAGCAAAAAGTGAACTGTCTATTCTAAAAGACTAAAATTTTTTTGGATGCCATCTCTCACCAGATTAACTTTGGCAGCTTATTTTACTAAAAATCGATGTATGGATTGTGCTGTGGTGAAAAATTTTCACGAAATGACTGACTATTAGAAAAAAATGTTTATTTTTTTAGATGAATTTATAGAAAATTTATCTTTAGATATACGTTGTTTTGATACCTTCCTTTTGTAATAGATTGAAAGCTCTTTTGTAGTGGCTTCTTTCAGGTTTGTCGGTCTGTGAAATATATTTATATTACAGTCGGCCAAATCTGTTTTATTCTTCATACGCAACGAAATGTCCGTCTCTGAAATGTTCTAAACGTTTCATGGTAAAAGTTGATTGTTCCTGTTTATTAATCGGACCGCAAATAACATTTTCAACACAAAAAACTTTTGTAACAGAATTATGGCGTTCTCGTCGAATATTCGTTGAATTTATAACTTTTCCAAGCTGATTTTTGCGTAAAATGTTATGAGTTTGGCGTGGAAATACCATAAGGTCGTTTATAAACTTACTACAAGGTTTGTCAATCTAGCTTTTGCCTAAAAAGTACTGCAAAATTTTTGTTTTGCGTAAAAAGTCATAAAACCTTGCCTGGAAAGTCCAAGAAGTTCAGTTGTATGTATGTATGTATGTATTTTGGGGTAACATTCACTGAGACCTAAAAGATCTATTGTGCCCCCTTACTTTTTTTTAGTTTCTGAGGAGAGTCTCAGATACTAGTAGCTCCTTTAGTCCTATTTCCCGGAGGAATTTTAGGATATCTGCAGGCCTCAACTTAGGTAACTGTCCCTCTTCTATCCAGTAGTCTCCCAGGTACTGTGCCCTAGGATTCTGAAATACTGTGCAGTTCGCAAGTATGTGGATGGAGGTTTCTTCTTCCAGTCCACAAAATCTACAATCTTCTTCCTCCACTATTTTGAGCTTTTTAAGGTGTCCATTCAGGAGACAATGTCCCGTTAGGATTCCTGTTAAAACTCTTAGTGCAGTTTTGCTTTGACTTATGCATTCATTTGATCTCAACAGGTTGTAGTCACCCAGAAGAATCTTTGATTGCCTAAGAAGTTCAGTTATAACTTACATCAAATTTAAAAGATTTTTCTTTAAACGTTTGCGTTAGTTTTTGTATATAATCCTTCTAAATTTAGAAATTTTTGCGTGCACAATTCTAAAATGTTGCCGAATTCATAAGTTTCTGCTTAAGAAAATCCTGATATCTTGCCAAAATTAGAAGTTTTCGCGTGAAAAGTCATGCCAAATTTATAAGTTTTTTATCAAAAAGTTCTAGAAGTATTTTTACGTAAGAAATTCTGCCAAATTCAAAAGTTTTCGCGTGGAAAATCCTACTCTCCTATAAAATTTCATCACGTGAATATTCCTTTCGATTTTAATTTACAAAAAAAACCCTCTCAAATCGTTGAGCCTGATTATACCGATCTAAGCACAAATTCCTATTACCATTGTTAAATATTGAACATTTGCTTTAAATATTGGCATAACGAAAATTAACTGACATTTAAAGTCAAAACGTTGAGAAAACAACTACGAAGTAAGTTAATATATTCGAGGCATCTCGCTCGCTTAAAACAAACTCATCAGTGTCTCGATCTCTCTGGAAACGTCTTAACAAATCGCTAACTTGATTGAAACTTTCATTTTCTCGTAATAACCGGCATCACTTGCAGCATCAGCAAATCCCGAAATTTCCTACAGAACCGTATCCATTCCAAATTTAAATTTTCCTCCATACACATTTTTTATTTGGCAATCGTCGATGTTTAAAAAGAAATAAGGAAAGATTGCAGAAAACTTAATAGATTATCTTGTACTTTTTATTGCAAAGAAAACTTTGATTCGTATTAGAAGAAAAATAATTGTTGGAACGTCTCTGCTTACATAAAATTTAACGTCAAGTGAAGATATTTAAATGGGCATTTTATCAAATATACTCTTAGTTTAATCAGCCTTTATGAGATTAACCAATTTATGGCAAGTCCTATCGTTCGCGAAATAAATTTATAGATACGAAACTTATTTCATAAAGACACAAAATCTAGTTAACGCTCCGGAACTTTAGATACGCTTAACGGGTACAAAATGATGTTAAGTCGTTATTGAAACTTGAAATTATCTTCCAGTAAACAATTTACTTTGTAGATATCGAAAAATAAATATATTATTTTAAAGCTTTACGATTGAAAAATATTTCTTCTATATCTATTGGTAAGACACGCTTTACAAAATACGACAATTTTACAGGAAACTGTAATAATACTATATATTTATCTTCTGGAACATGGAGACTATATAAGGAGATCGAACTCCATGTAATTCATTTTTTGGTAATGGTAGAGGGCGCCAGTCTTAAACGAGTACCAGAAACATCTGACTGCAGATCAATAACAGCCAATCATGAGTCTTGCACACACTTTCAGTTCATGGTTTTTTATTGGTTGCTAGCTCATTTGACAGTATGTTAGGTAAGTGAGGTTAGGGATGAAACAATTTTTGACTAAGAAATCCGTTTTCGTACTCGTCTTGGAAAATATCTTAAATTGTGGTCGTTTGGTAGTAAAATATGATACATCTTGCCAATAACATTTATCTTCGCATGGAATTTTAGAGGACTTGAAGGTTTGGCACAGTCATAATTAGTATAAAAAGTATTTGAACGAAAAATGTGAAAAAGACACCCTTTAGTGCAAGTAAGTATATTCTAGAACTAATTTGTTCATTATATATGAATAATGTGTTTAAGTTTTTCAGAATTTGGTTTTCTACACAGTAAAATATGGAATATGAAAATCAATTTAAATGGCTTTGAATAATTTAGATTTGAAGAATTATATCTTGCAAGTAAAAAAAATACAGTTTGATGAAACAATAGAAGGTATGCATAGATAAATAGACAGTATAGTCAATGCTCTAATAACAGGATCGATTAATTACAAATTTGTTAATAAGTAATATCTAATATTTTAGGTTATTTTCTATAAAATGAATGAAAGCCAATTGCTCCTGAACTGGCAAAGCCTTTACAAGAAGAAATTATGAAAATGATGAATATACAGAATTGCAGGAGACTTGTAATTTACTATACATTTTGTAACTTTCACCTAAATATAAAGTGTACAATCAGTACCTAAATTGTCTCTAACTTTATACCTATCTACCCTATGGTCTGCTATATGTTTCTAGCTTACTATGAGTTATCAGTTTACTGTTGAAGTTGAAATGAGATAATTAGGATATTTAATATTCTCTACCCAAGGCTTTATAGCATTATGATTGAATTCTGTCTGTACTGGCAAATAATTTTTAAAACAAAAAAATATTACAAAATATTGATAAATACATAGATATCTTCATATGAGATTGGTTTTGAGGAAAATGGTCCATTATACATGCCACTATCGAATCCAAAATTGTATATACAAACATCTAGGCTACCAAGCAAATATGTGCTACTTTTTTTCTAGGAATTACTAGAGCCTTTGATGGTGTTAAACACTGTGGTATTTTCTATAAATTATATTAAATGATGTGCCCAGAATACTTGCTATTAATCCTGAAAGCTACCTTAGTTATAAAAAACTGCAAGTGAAAGTGAATTACAGTTTTTCTCCAAAAATGTATACCTCAACATGAAGTCCTCCAGATTTGATTTCACACGAACACATTCAAATTTGCAAATATACATATTGCAGTATGTAGATGTATGTGATCAGTCATAACAATCTCAAAATAACAGTGAATGAGCTACAATAACTTACAGCAGAATAGTGAAATGGATTTAAAGGTGTAGGATGAATCCCAATGCTTCAAATTTATTTATGCACAATCTTCAATCTGTTTAATTACAATAAAAAATAGGTACAATATATTATGTTTAATCATCACTGTCAACAGGTACAACTTACTAATGATATTAGTTCATGCAAAGGTTTTCCATATAGGTAAAGTACATATTATATGTAAATAGTACATAGGTATCATGCAAGAAAATTATTACTTTATTCTAATACAAAAACGTACAAAAAATTACTATTCACAGTTTCCTAATAACACAGTGCAAAGTACACAGAATATAGATATATTCATACTCTGACCAATTTCAACATACAATTTTATTTTTATATTTGCAACAGATTGTTAGTACCATATATGGCAGACTGTTGAATGACTTTATACATATTATGTTCACTGGGCTGTTCAGAGCTACATGTATATGAAGTGTTTTGTCTTCTGGTATGAGAATGTACATTATTCACCATCCCTTATTGCCAGATTTCAAGTTATTATTTGATCATTTTGTATAAAAATTCTTCTGGGGAGGTATTGGCCACTTTAATTGGTTCTTTGGACCACTCACTATTCAGATACACCTACTCAAGGATATACTAAAACTACAATTTCCAATATTTTTGTCATCTGAAGACCAGTTTCTTTGAAAATTACATCTGTTGACATTCTATAACATTCACTACACTATTTTAAATTCACTGCGTTTTATCTGTAGATATTATCCCACAAGTGCCACAGACTGAAATTAGGTACTTAGCTGAAGATTGGTAAGAAAGAAGTGTTAAAAATCACTTTCAATGTCGAATGGTTTTAGTAACCCCTGCAGAGGTAGAGTGTACCAGTATTTTTTTCCACTTGTTGTATATTTTTACTCCAAAATTAATAATTTGATTTCCTATTTCTATCACTGAATTCAATTTATATTTTTCTGTATACAAAGTATACCTATTAGTAGTTTTTCCAAATTACTTTCACAGCTTATTCCTTATATCAACTATCATATCATTGTTCACCTTTTTTCTTCCAGTTCTCTTGAATTTTAATTGTATATATCAGCAAAAGTAAAGTATTTTGTGTGCCATTGTGCTTTTTCTAGACTTCTCACGAGTAATGTATATAATTTGAATCCTAACATAATAAATATTCTTTAGTACTTTATTTATCTTTGAATATTTTCAATCACCTTGGGTAACTGAAAACACTCTGACTTTCTTAACTTCAATTCACGTCTCATCGTTTTAAATCAGATGCACTATCAACCACTATTGCAATAATTTTCAACAACGCACACACTTTGTCTTTTTTTAATTTTTAACAATAATTTTAATCTTTCTAGCTCCTACTTTTATAACTAATGTTTACAATTTGGCTACTGTCACTTATAAAAACTAAGGTTACTTATTTGGATGGTGCCCGTGTTGCAATGCGCAGCGTAGCGGTGAAAAAACAAACTGCTTAGATAGTCAATTTTGAGGTCAGGTTTTGTCAATTTCTCCGTATGAGTTAGTTCTCCTTATATAGTCTCCATGTTCTGGAAGTTCCTTGTGGCATTACTTATTCTTTTTTCTTATTTTTTTTTGGGAATCTTGTGAATGCGACAAATTCTATTTAGGTGAAACATCTAGACCATTGAAAGTCCGAATAAATGAACATAAAAGTATATCAAAGATAGGGAGTTCTTTAAGTCAGGTATTTGCAAACATGCTTGGGAAGAGGGGCATAAAATTCAATGGGATTCGACAAAAATAATATTGAAAGAACCCAATAATAAAAGACGAAAAATCAAAGAAAGTGCTTTAATACAACTAAATTCAGATAAATGTGTAGCTAGTATTTCAGCCGAATGTAGTCAAATTTGGTTACCAATGTTAGAAAGAGAAATTTCCAATAATCAATTACCTTCGTTATCAAGATAGCATCATAAGTTTTTATCCAGGTTTACTTATGATTTATCTTTGGAATGGTTGTTAATCGATACACACTTCAATACACAAAATCACCAAACTGAGTTATACATATTTTGAAAACAAAATAATCATACACAAAAAAGTAACAACAAACGCGTTTATATTAACAAAATTTCCAAAATAAGCGAAAAAAAGCGCTATCCGAATAAAAACCGTTCCTGAAACGTGCACTTCACTAGATTTCATTTTTAGTGGACTACATATCGTTAGAATGTCATAAAATAAAATATTTTATTTCACATTTTACCAGAGGTGTGATCTACTATGAATGGACCTTAATAAAATTTGACAACAAAGTTTTGTAGTCTTAAACTTCAAAATATTATTGATTGACTAGTTGTCAAATTTTTTTCGTTGTGTCAGATAGGAACCAAAAAATTATTTCTATACTAGTTAATCTTGACACCGGTAGCTGGAACGCTACCGAAACGTCGAAATAAAAAATAAAAAACATTATTGTGGTTTGATTCCCAAAAAAAAAATTAGAAAAAAGAATAATAGGTACTTTATTGTTTCATGGGCTTGTCAAATTTTTGAAGTTTGGCTAACGGTTGGAAGTGAAGATTGCCACAACTTTAACATTTCCGTCACTGGAAGACATGTATTGATTGTGAATTTACGTAATTACATCGAAACCGGTCTGCAAGTTATGTTGTCCCTTCTGATTGCAAATCAGAATGTATCCGTCGACGCGTATAGCCCTGGAAGTGGACTTCTTTATTTTACCGGTCACTGTTTTTGATAAATATTTTTCAATACGTTGTAAAGCATCTTCGATATAAACTTTGTACCAATTATTATTAAATATCAATGAATATTAAAAGAAAATAGCAGATTTTTATTGTCACTCTTTTAATTTGTGATTATTTTTCAAAACTTCTGCTCAAACGCCTTGAAGCGTAAAGATTTGAGTAATCTAGGATCATAAAAATCACCATTTCCGATATTATATTGTAAAGAAAATGGATTTTGTTTGGGGTAATATCGTGATTACAATAACAGTTCCTGAATTTTTTCAAATCAATAAAAGGAAACGCAAATCTCTTGGACTCATATATCTTGATTGTAAACATTTTTCACTTCCTAAAGTCCACAAAGGAACCTAATTTTGCAGTAAAATTGTCTTTATTTTATGAGAAAACTGCCAAACTTATATGTTTTTAAGTAAAAATCATTTTTCTAGATAAATTATAATTCAAAAAGAATTCCCACCTAAAATTCTGTCAAGCTGGTATGTTTCAGAGTAAAAGGCCTTATAATTCTTTTGAACTTTTAACTTTTTGAGAGAAAGGTCCTTCTACAAGAAAAATTATAAATATTAACCTATTTTTGTAAAAAAAGTTCTTCTTTTATTTTTATTTCTCTAAGAAATGCCTTCTCCAACTAGTTCCAAGAAAATATATTTAAAATTAGGATGGTTGTGTTACACGCAAAATTATAGAATACTTTTTTTAAAAAAACTTCCTACAATCTTAAGATTATGAGGTTTGTGAACAACGACAAAAGTGTAACCTTAATATTAAAAAAAAAACGTCATGAAGTTACCAAAACACTTCCACATAATCTAGGCGCACAGATGAACTTCTTTCATTTTCATTCTGAGAAATCAAATCAAAGAAAATCACGCAAGAAACACATTGTGCTCGCTGCACGCAATCCTTTCCCGTTGCCGCCGTCGACACCGCCTCACAGAAGGGTGACGCGCTGTCTTGGCCGTAAGAATCATTACATCAACTTGTTAAATCGCACCACCCGCTCCTCCCAAGTTTTCAGCAATAATAACCAATCAATAATAATAATAATAATATCTAAGCTTTAATATTGATTTTTCTATTCATATCATTTCTAGCCAAAATATTGAATAACAAAAAGCATCACATCAAAAAATGTAAGTTCTGTCATTCTGGCGACGAAATTTAAAATGTCGAAATAATTATCAATAAAATTTTGATATACAGTGTGACCCATTTTGTTTGGAAGCACCCCTATAAAATCCGCATTTTTCAACCGATTTTGATTTAGTCTTTTTTGTTAGATTCAGTATCAAAAACAGTATTTGAGCACAAATTTTCATACCATAATAGCTATTTTCAAGGCCCTCTTCGTTAATTTTGCTTTGCCAAAAAAGACGAAAGTATATTAGGCATTTTTTTTTCTCAAATATGACTACACCACTGGTTTCAGAATCATCACAAATGTAAACTATCAAAATTTTATAAAAAAAGTTTTATTAACAACAAAGATATCACTACATGAAGTTGGAAAAAGTTGTTTTTTAATTAATTTTTTACTAAGAATGCAGACACATTTTAAAAATGGCAACATGGTAAACAAAAACTAGGACTCAAACATATTGCACTGTAAAAATTCGAAGCAGCTGTGATTGACGAACTGCCACTAGCAGAAAGAAGAAATTTGATATTTCAGTTAGTTGGTTGTTCTGTACACTATTTTAGGATTGTAAGGCAGTGGCTTAACGAAAAATTTTCAAATGGTTGGATAGGTCGAGGTAGCGAGTTAATCGAATGGCCTCCTAGATCGCCCGATTTTACTATATTGGATTTTTATCTGTGGGGTCTTTTGACACAAAAAGTGTATAAGACACGTCCAAGGAATAGAACAGAACTGTGTGACAGAATACGACAGGCGTGTGCTGGAATAACGCCACATGAAATAAAAAAAGCGCTAAGACATAGTCGCAAACGATACGAGAAATGTGTGGAAATTAATGGAGGTCTAGTCGAGGCTACAAAAATGTAGAATTAAAATATTATTAAGTAGTTTAATAATGAAAATGTATTATTAGGTGTTAATTTGTATTTTCGTCACATCAGCACAATTTTACATTACTCTCAGAAGCTATAACTCCAGAACGGGTTAAGGTATCGGGTTCGAATTTTTACAGTGCAATATGTTTGAGTCCTAGTTTTTGTTTACCATGTTGCCATTTTTAAAATGTGTCTACATTCTTAGTAAAAAATTAATCAAAAAACAACTTTTTCCAAATTCATGTAGTGATAACTTTGTTGTTAATAAAACTTTTTTTATAAAATTTTGATAGTTTACATTTGTGATGATTCTGAATCCAGTGGTGTAGTCATATTTGAGAAAAAAAAATGCCTAATATACTTTCGTCTTTTTTGGCAAAGAAAAATTAACGTAGAGGGCCTTGAAAATAGCTATTATGGTATGAAAATTTGTGCTCAAATACTGTTTTTGATACTGAATCTAACAAAAAAGACTAAATCAAAATCGGTTGAAAAATGCGGATTTTATAGGGGTGCTTCCAAACAAAATGGGTCACACTGTACATAAGATTTCACTAATTAAACATTTATACTGAAAAAACTTTATAAAAAAAGAAATTGTTTCTCGAAAACCGCACCTCCCTATCGTTTCTGAGTTCTGAGTTTACAGTTAAAATGGGTCAGAAACTTCTGGGACACGCGGGATTTTTTATTAAAGTGAAATTAATAGAAAACAGTTTCATTTAAAATGGTACTTAATGATCAATAGTATTTTTTAATGTCAAACTTAAATATTCTTCAATATAGGGTATTTAACTTTAGACGAAAACCTCTTAGGAGCTTAGAGAGGTGGTATAAGTACCTTTTAGTATTCGGACTACATATCCAAAGTGATAATATTAATGATAACTGATTAAATAAACATGGATTTGTAGGTAGTTTACAGCAAACCAAGGCAATATCCATCTCAGAGAGTCTTAATAGTTTAAAGTAGATGCTTTGATTCATATCTAATATAGAAGCATATTTAACACAAACATACAGGGATGAACTGAAAAGTTTCTCGAATTTTCTGTATTCTTTAGCACAGTTTTCTGATATAAACAGCGTAGCAGAAAAATTATGTTTCACTCGCGTCAAAAACAGTAAACTGTAAAATGTTACTTTTGTTTTATACATAAAACTTTGCTTTTAACAATATTTGGTTACAAGGAAAGGAAATTCCCAGCTATGACATTACTCCATTTATAATTTTCTTGAGTAGAAACATCCCGAAATTGTCTATTTCCGTTTTCCGACCATTTGTCAATACACTTCATCTTGGCCCTCAGAAATCATTACACCGACTTGTTAAATGACATCCCCAGTCGTCTGAGCCACATAAACTTTCCATTATAGTATATCAATTCTTGGCTGAATGGTTCGAGTGATCGAAACCAACCAATAATGGAGAATTTCCATATTATCCGATTTCATCGTTTATGGGCAGTAAACCAGTGATTACGTTGATTACAGTTGTACATTTAATTTGACACATTCATTCGAGTAGTATACCTCGGAATCCTATGAAAAATGGAAATGTTATTACATATTATGGTGAATAAATGTTGGGATAGTATTTTTTTCCCACACTTTAGTGGAAAACCAAAAATAGGGCGGAAAGTATAGTTTAGCTGTCCAAGGGCGAAAAATTCTTAACGCAACGATTTTTGAATTTTTGAATTAACGTCAGTGTATGTCAAAGTTTTTTTGTTAAATTTTCCCATTTTTTGGTTTATTCTGTATGTCACTCTTTCTATTTCTACATTTCGGTATTAAAATAACGATATTTCGAGTGTTACTGTCTAAATTTATTGGCATCTGTTAGACATTATTGGACATTGTGCCCTGTTCCAAATTGATAAACGATGTAAAAGGAAAAAAATGTGTCGCTTTCGTCAGTTCTGAACGAGATAAGTCTTGCTGGATCTATAATTTTTATACAAGGTGTCCCAGAAAACTCTTCTAACAAACTACAGATAATACGTGTGATTTTATGTCCATCTAACCTAACCTTTTGCATCTTCTAGAGACTGAAACCTTCGACTGTAGTTCATTCTTAATTTTTGGAATAGTAAAAATTGTCATTACCACTGTATGGTGAATGGTCCAGCAATTTGATGTTTTCTAGATTCAAAAAAATCAATAGTTTTTCGAGTTATGTGGGATATGGCATTGTCTTGGTTGGTTTTTCGAAACTCTGCAATTACTTCCGGCAAACAAAACGATATGTACCAATTAGCAGTAACAGTTCTTTGCGGAAAAATTGTTACTGCATTATCCGCTTTTGAGACGAATAAATTCACTAAACTCACTCGACCAAGAAATAGATACTAGATATTTACTACTATTATTTTAAATATTTGTTTAAAACAAAATTCACACACGCCCCTGAATCGACACACAATACTAATATCTCTCTAATATCGCAGGCCACCCTCGGAGTTTAATTTTTTTTAGTTATAGTTAGTCCGCCTTAGTAAGTGTCCCGTTACTCCATTATAATATAAACAATATTTTTTTAAATATTTCCAAACTAGCTTTCTGAGAACATCACGAGCTAACAGTTTACTGAAGTAATGGCAAACATTTGTATAGCGAGCCTAACAATTTTAGAAAATATATCTGACAACATTGCTTTATTTTATGGTCATCACACTGACTTTAGTTAGACTTTACAGCTTTAAACAAAACGTGACAGATAATTTTTAACACCTTTCTCAAAAAAACCGCTTTGATTAAAACTCAAAATGAGTATGACATTATTTAATAATAAATATTTCATACAAAATATAATAAAAAAAATAATATTTAAGAAACCATATGTGATAAATATATTTCTATAAATAATTCTTTAGGAAAAAATTCACAATCATTGTCTTCTCATACTTATACTTCTCAATGAATGATCCTCTTTTATTCGGCCTTGAGAAAAATTGGTTCCAAATAAGCTGATTATTTTCTAGATTTAATTTTTTTGATATCCGCACGCGATAATACGTAATTCAGTTTATTGTTTTTATAAGCCAAAGGATTTTCGGATTCTCTTTCTTTTAAATCTTGCAAAAGTTCAGCTTCGCTTACATCTTTTAAATCTCTACCGTTTCCAAAGTAAATATCTTCCCTATAAATGCGATCTTTTAATCTATAAGTACCGTGCAGCTGAAAAAATAATAATCGAAAATAAATTTTGAGATAAAAATGATTTTTGAAAAATTTTACCAAATCCCATATGAAAAGGTTGAATCCAAAGTTGACATGGAAATACTGATGATGGTTATCATGGAAGATAGCATCGGGCTGCCAAGGTTGCCACCAATACGCTTTAAAATTCACTCCTGAATGATCGATTATACCATGATAGTAGTTGTATATTACCACCGTATAGTATGAGGCTGTAAACGATTTTTTTTTAATTCAAAATTTTATCAAAAATAAACGTTTTAACTTACACCAATGTAAAGGCATTATAAATAGTGGCGTAATTAACAATAGTTGTATGTTGAGGGATTCCACAGGATGTATGGCGGTTACCGAAAACGCTGTTGGTTGTTTGTATTTATGATGCAGCTTATGAAATCTTACATACAACCACGGTAAATGATATATCCTGTGAGCCCAGTACGTTATATAGTCCTGCGAACAAAAATTATAAGATAAATAATCACTCCACATATATCTGCTGGATATCAGTTCATTCCAAACTAAGTAGGATGACTCACTTGGAAAACGCTTCTTCCCTAGGCTTTTTTGACAATGCATAAAAGTCATGAGAAGGATAGTCTGGTGGAGAAGGAAATAAGTGTCTTTTGTAGTCAATATATTAACTGCAATCCAAAGACAAGTTCTCCTTAGTATTGCCAGGGATATTTACAGCACGGGAACCGTATGGTTCCAAAACAAACCATGGCACTGGGGCTAGTTTCAAGCGGAGACGATTAAATCCAACTACTAACTCTAGACTGGTAAAAATACTATAAAAAACAGGTAGAAGACAAGACAGTATGAATTGTCGAACCAGTTAGCTAAATAAATCTCTAACTTTGTAAATGAAGTGTATTTTGCTAAAAACATATGGTTTGGAAAAATTGCTTTCCACCAAATTAACACTGGGTCCTTGAGATCGATAATTAAGATTATATTCAACAGTCTATTCACAAACAACTTTCCGGAATACTTTTGAATATTTTACAATATTTCGTTGACTCGGCATCTGGCCTTGAGGATTTAAATCCATCATTGTACAGTAAACAGTATCAGATCCGTAGTCGGTAAAATATGGATACTAAAATTTCCAGGTTTTCTTATGATTTGCCATTGGAATTGCTGTTAACCGATACACATTCTTCAGTACAGAAAATCACAAAACTGATTTAGACATATTTTAAAAACAAAAATGATTATATCACAAAAAAAGCAACATCAAACGCGTTTTATTAACAACATCTCCTAAATACGGAAAAAGCGAAACGCTACCTAAACATTGAAATAAAAATATTGTCCAGTAAATTAAGACCGAGAAACCCCCCAACCTGTTCATCTTATTATTGTCGGACTTTTTTTTGCAACTTGTAGGTATTCATGTGTAGATTACTCTCTGAAAATATGTCCGCGAAATTTGCGGAAGGGGCTGAAAAATCGCCAATAATCTCCGGAAATATGACACTTAGAAAAGTGGGGTTTTGCTGGGAATGTAGAGCAGTTTATTATCTACAAAAATTATCCCTATCATTTTTGTCAAAAGTTTAACCGTTTTCGAGATAAACGGGCCCAAGCGTAGGTACCTTGGATTTCGAGCTGCTGCGCGGCGTCTCCGGGAGCACGCTCCGTGAATGTAGGCATGGGAGGGCGGGCAAATTGGCCCATAATTTGAGTAAAAATGAATCTTTTTCATGATTCAAAGTGCATATGAAAGGAGGGACCTGTAGCTATAACATCGTGTAACTTTTTCGTTTTTTTAATTTTCCAGGAATATTGAAAAAACTGGACAAACCTTATTTTTCCTGAATATTTGACCGCCCTTATCAATCCGTTCATATTTTTTAAATTAAGCATAGTTTTACCGAAACCTTTTGGATAATGGGACTTTGATAGGTAGTGAATGTATTCCGAAAGAATGAATAAATAATTTTTGTGTATTTTTATAAACAACATGTTTTTCTTGGTACGTTTTTTTTTTATTTCCGGAGTTTTCTGAAAATTCTCGGGTCTACCGCAAATTGATAAACAATGATTGGCAATATCGGTCTTTAATGCACACCATTGGAAAGCTGAAAATGTCCTCTTTTCGATGGTTTTTAAAATTTTTGGCTAAGTTTTTTAGTTTTCCGGAAAATTTTTGCAAGAAATATTAATCCAGGGCCAAAAAGGATGGGGACTATTTTTGTAGGTAATGGACTGTACTTCATTTCTAGCATTTCAGGAGATATCGGCCAAAAACTGAATTTTCGGGATCATGGGCCATTTTCCAGCCCCTTCCGCAAATCCCGCGGAGGACATATTTTCAGAGAATAATCTACACATGAATACCTACAAGATGCAAAAAAAAATTCCGACAATAATGAGATGAACAGGTTGGTGCCTTTATTTACTGGACTAATAGATTGTGAAGATATTAAAAATAATTATCCCGAAATCCCCACTTTCTATTATATCAATAAATATTTTCTACCCATTCCTTAAATATTAAAAAGGCCGTTGGAAATAAAGTAGGTTAGGGCAGTACATGTCAGACAAAGGAAGACAAGCAATGAAAACTCTTTATCAGATTAAAATATTTATAAATAAGATGATCCCATATATTGTGAAATATACGTTCCGAAGCACAAATAAATAATAAAATTAAAAAATGAGTCTCAAATATTATTTTACCAACCAAAAATAAATAATTATGTTGGCATATAAGTATACCTTCTAATAGTAGATACAAAAATAAATATACTCTTCACATATTTAGATAGCCATTAACACTCTATCAATACAAATTTGATATTATAACAAGGTTTGCTACCAACAACTGTTAGTTAGACAATCATATCGGCCGAACCCTCTATTTTAACCAACCCAAGTTCCAAAATCAATGAATATGAAATGGCTCTATTCACAAATAAATGAATCGAGTGGATGTCATAAAATGGAAAATTTATCGACCATGCCACACACACCAACACACATGGATAAATCTATTGTTAAAAGTAGGCATAATTCACACTACGAAATTTAAATATGTTAAATGAAATTGATTGTCAGTAGTCAAAAATTGTTTATTATATAGATGCCAGAACAAACTGCTCTACTCTATTGCTCTAAATTTTCGTTACACAAATATCCTTAATCAATACATCTTTTTGGGAGCCTAATTATGAATTTGAAAAAATTAATTTTGCAAATTCTACTGAAATAAAAAGGATTGTTAAAGGGATCTCAAATATATTTAGATTATTTTAAAAAATAGTTGATTTTGAAAAAATACACTGACTAAACAGTTTTTTTTTAAGGACAACGGAGAAACCTGGAAGCATTCCATGATCTTTTGTATACATACATACATATATTGTCATATTCTCTCCTCTCTCCTTTTATCTATATTCTTTTTTTTTATTCATACAAAGACTCGAATATAATTTCGTCGAGTGCAATCTACTCGTTGAAGTATCCTTTGCGAGTAATCAGAACGGCAAGCACGAAGCGGCTTTAGTGCGACTTTACCAAAGAATTTCATGAGGTGTTTAATTACTTTTAAAATTTAAAGTTTTCTTTCAGGAAAAAGAATGTCAACGACCAGCAATTTGCCTCCTTTTTGTGTCCGAAAGAGACTGTATAGACCAGGCTCTAAAAAAAATGAATTTAAAACGGAAACATAAATAAAATCTGACTGATGTTATAAAGTTTACTGTATTCTGTGAAAAGAAAGTACTATTTTCCGAATTTACTGTTTCAACCCTTACTTCGTGGAATCTAAGTTTCTACTTAACTACACTTTAATAATAAAAAATATATGAAAACTCTAAATTCCAGTAACTTCTGACGATGATATTTTTAGATATCGAAATAATTATCAATTTAATTTAGAGTTTTCATATATTTTTTTATTATTAAAATGGAGTTAAGTAGAAACTTTTAGTTTCATTTAACATACAAACTATTTTCTTTATTTTTCTTTTCAAAAGCTTATTATCCATGTGAAGCCTTTTTGGGAACAAAAAAATATTTAAAAGAAATTAATTTGTATTTAATAAATTGAGCACGAGCTTTAAAGTGAATGAACGGCGATGAACTTGTTGAAAAAAACAAGGAATGTGAAATTGAAAGCAGATAAATAATCGCCAGCGAGGAATATTTTAGATATTTATGATATTATAAATATCATAATGATCGTTGTGGTTCTAGCTGATCACACGGCAAGTGTCAATGAGAATAGGTACGTATAAGTTGACCATGCAAAAGTGAGGAGCTAAGAAACTCAAGAAGGGAAGATGTGCACGATGAATAAAGGACTGTTTTTAGAATTAACAGTACCTATGTTCTCCGTGTACGTGATATTTGTTAAGACCCCCCTCTATCCCAATTGAGATTTGGTGAGATTCAATTGATCCCCTCCCCCCCTGAACACCTCACGTAATTAATTAACGCGCCCCTACCCTTTAATTTGATATGTTGAGTTATACAGTATTGTAGACATTTTTTTTTAATTTCCTAATTGGTCCCAAAAAAGACATCTATATCCTTCATTCCAGTAGATTCAATAGATTCATTCTATACAGTTTTACTTTAACACGGACAGGCCTATTTTATTTTTTTTTTCAAGGGATCTCACGAAACAGCAGAGAATCTAATAAAGAGTATAAAAAGTGGAAACATAATTTTGTGATTATGCACTAATTTAAGGTTTTTTGCATAAAAAAAAATTTGACTATATATCACAGTTGTAATTTACTGTGTAATAGAGGAAAACGCGTTTCTTCTTTAATGGGAAAACCTTAATGAAATTATTTCCTAGGGCATTAAAGATTCTCATATAAAAATTTAGGTAAAATATGTCCTTAGGGATGCTGTACTAAAAATAGCATAAGAATATTTTACTGTCTCGTTTTTTCAAATAATGAACGGGGAAAAAAATTTAAAAACTCTGAGGGTGGAATCATCTATACTAATTTTTTACAAAATCCATAGATATTAATATTTTTTTATTATTCTAATAAAATAATGTATACAACTCGAATATAAAGCGGATTTTTTTCGAACGAGCGAGAAGCTACTTTTAATTTAAGTATGAAACTATTTTTCTTTTCAATATCTAATGAAACAAAAACAATAAAATCAGCCTCAAACATACGTTAAAAGTAAACCCGAGAGATTGATGTCGAAACAGAAATAGCGGAAGATCTGTAAAGAGATCGATAGTTTTAGAAGTTTACCGTCACTTTTACGACTCATAAAGTGAGTCTGATGCGAAAGAAGCGCATTTTATACGGTTATCTTGTTCGGCTATCGTCGCTTTTAAAAATATACTTGCAACATCTCTCGTATTAAAAAGAACTTACCCCATTTTTACGACTGTCGCACGATATTCCCCTAAAAATTAGTGTTACCTTTTAAACGTAAAAAAAAATATTCCCGTATATATACCGGTGGATAGATATACCTATTAACCTCTTTTACGGACTCTTTAATGTAAAATATCTTCCGTCACAAATTACCTACTGGACATATAATACGTTTACTTTGTACAGCGTGTCCCAAAATCGCAGTTTTAACCGTTTTTCTATCTCTTACCTTTAACAATTTCTCGTATGCGAATTTGTAATACATTTTTTCTCCAAGTTATACGATAAATAGTTTCTGAGATACAAGATGATTATTATTATACCTACCAAAATAATATAGATAATGGGAAACTGTAGTAAGTACCAACACCAACCATAATCACTTATGCTGTAGTAAATGGTACAATAACCACCGTTGGCTATATAAGTTGCTAAAATTGCTGATACTGTTATGTTTAAGGTGAGCGACAGCGTACCCAGCATTATTTCGTGTTTTTCTAGTTCTGGGCTTAACCATTTGGTCGGTTGACATTTCCATTCATTTGGTCGGTCTCTTTGACGTACGTAGTAGTACCACTGAAAAAAAAAAGTTTTTTTTTCACAAAATTATGTTTTTGAAAACAAAAAGCTGGAAAATGAGTGCAGGATTGACTGTCAGGATTTAACTATAGTCTGTATACGAGGATATATTGAAAAATTCTTAGCCTACTATAGAACCAAACAAAATTTCAATGTCAAAATATTTTATTACCCAACATATTCTCCTCTTAATTGAATACATTTATTGTAGCGAACCTGCAACGTCTCTAGACCTTTAAAAAAAAATGTTTCTTCTTGCTCTGCAAACCAGACCTCTACAGCTTTTATTACCTCCTCGTTGGAAGAAAATTTACGACCTTTTAAACTTTTTTTCAGTTGAGGAAAGAGATGATAGTGGGACGGAGCCAAATCTGGTGAATAAGGGGGGTGTTCTAGTAATTCAAACCCTAAATCACGAATTTTTTTCATGGCAACATGAGAGTTGTGTGCAGGGGCGTTGTCCTGCAAAAACAAAACACCTTTGGATAGCTTTCCGCGTCTTTTCTCTTTAATTTTTTCCCGTAGAGTGGTCAGTAATGTCGAATAGTAATCTCCAGTTATTGTTCTACCCTTATCCAAAAAATCAATCATGATTACACCATGGCAATCCCAAAAAACTGAAGCAAGAACTTTTCCAGCATATTTGTGGACACGAAACTTCTTAGGTCTTGGATAACCAGAGTGTCGCTATGCCATCGATTGTTGCTTTGGATCGTAGAAATGTACCCACGTCTCATTCATAGTAACAATTCGGTTTAAGAAGACTACATCGTTTTCAAATCGAGCTCAGATCGAACGCGATGCTTCTACCCTTGCACGCTTTTGGTCAATTTTTCTCATGTCCAAATTGACATGAAATATATGATGAACGCGTTCATATGAAATATTCAATGCTTCAGATATCCGTTTTAGCCCAATTCGACGTTCTAATAAAATCATGTCATGAACTGCATCGATATTTTCGGTGACTGACTCAGAAACTGGCCTTCCCGATCGGTCATCATCTTCAATGGAAAATTTACCTCTTTTGAAGCTTGCAGTCCAATTTTTCACGGTTGCATACGAAGGACATTGATCACCAAGGGTTTTAAGCATATCTTTGTAAATCTGCTTACCTCTTAACCCCTTTAAATACAGATACTTGATACTCCAATTTTTCGATTTTCACAATTTCGGTGGAAATCTTTTTTCTTTTAATTTATTGCGTACCTCTGGTTTACTTTTTTGACATCAAACTTCACACTGACACTTCTAATAAGTTATTGTTCGTTGCTATGGTAACGCAATATTTTATTTATGCATGGAACTGGTCTAGGCTAACTAGATATCAATACATCCTCGTACTTTTGATAATTATGTTAGAGCCCACCAGAACGGTAGACTTATATTGTGAACCAATTTCAACTACAGGATAAAATTGGAAATCTTTTTGTGTTGAGCATTGTACTTTTTATTAATTAATTATCTACTGTGAATAATAATCCTTATCTAAACATAATTTAGATACGATAAATTCGAAAAAAAAAACGAATTTTCACATTTTTACCGATTCAATTAACTTTTCCCCCAAAAAATGTATCACTTAAATAAAGATTATCTCTTGAATAATACAGCCTTCGGCAAAAGCGTCCAAACACTATACGTAGGGAAAAGAAATTAATTGTTTACAGTCCGAGAAAATTTGTATTTTTTCCTTCTCCAGGGGGTGCAAAATAGTTTATTGCGTCACAAGGACAGAAAATGAGCTTCAGCACCCCATCTGTTATACATTTTTAATTAAATAAGAGTGAAAGAATAATAATCCATTGAAGCCAAAGGTTTTTAATGTTAAAGAATTATTACAGTTTCCTGTAATACGCTTTATACAGTTTTGAAAAATATTTTCTTCAGTCCGGGATTAGAAATTCTCGCACGTATAACACGTACCTTGTACTGATGAGGAACAAATACACCGAAACCGGTCAACAAGTTGTGTTGTCCCTTCTAATTGCAAAACAGAATAGTTGTTTTTAAAATATCTTGTAGATATTCCAACTCCGTTTGACTTTGAAGTGTAATTCAATATCTGTCGGTGCATATAATAGTACGGGAAGTAGTTGTTGCTTCTTAATTGAACGGTCACTGTTTTTGAAAAATATTTTTCAAAACTGTATAAAGCGTTAGGATAAAAATAATTATTCTTCGACACCTCTTTTTAATGTTTTTCAAAAATTTTTAAGCTTTTGTGAATTGAATTTATTAATTCAAATTCATGGAGAGTTGAAACTAAAGTACCTATTAATTTCTTAGTAATTTTAAATGTATTTTATATTTCAAAATTTTATTTTCTTTGACTATTAGGTCCTTCTTTGTTTTTTTTTTAATCTTTTGTGTACCCGTGGATTATTTAAGCTATGTTGATTATCCTCTTATCAAATACCAAGAGATATTTTACTTATCTAATATCAATAGTCTGTAATTCGAGTTTTTTTTATCAAGGATAATGTTATCTACATAAACATGCACAGATTTTCATATGACTCCAGTTAAATACATGAAAAACACAGGTAGGTACCTGAAAATACCATTTTTTCAAATAATTTTTATTTCCCTTTAAAAAAAACCCCTTAAAAAGCGCCGCTGTTGAAAATAAGCAAAAACGAAAGTGTTTTGAACACATAAATTTAAAAATATGAGCATTTTATTTCCCTTTCATGGGATCGAGAACATCATCCAATTGAGAAATGGTTTATATGCACACAAAAAGAAAAAGAAGAAGTGGCGAAAATTAGGGGGATCCGCAGATTTTTCACTCGGACGAGTGAAATAAAAAAATAATATATATATATATATATATATATATAGAGTGCGCGACTACCAATTGCTTCTTTTTTATTTGTTACGGTTTGCGTATAAACATGTGTCGCTGGAAAACAAAGGTCCATCGTAAAGTTTTAAGACCAGTTTTATAGCGGCGTATATGTATATAAGGAAATTTAGAAATGGATCCGTATCAAAGTAGCAAATTTTCAACTTACGTGTAAGAATCCTCCGACTCCGAAATACATGGCATAAGAAATAACGCAAGAAGAACTGAAATAATACGTGAAATTCGTTAATCTCAAATTTTCTACGGAAATGGTATCCCATATTTTCGAATTCTCGCTTATTTTACGAGCATATCCAAATTGATTCCTGAAATGTACGAATAAATTTATCCAATCACCTAAAAACAAAACAAATCAACTAAAATAAAAATAAATTAACCATAATATTCTCTTACCATTGATAGATATTCCGACTAAAAACGTAGCTATTGTCGCTATACATTTTCCAACATTGACAGGAATTTTATTCCACAATCTAGATACGATTCGATCATGTTTTTCCAACCAAGTTACCGACATGGGATCGAGCAAAACATTTTCTTTTTTCTGTTTACTTTTCCTACCCATCTCCAACGACGTGCTGTTCGCCACACTATCGAAATTCAAATTCGTCGCTGGTGTTCTCATTGATTTTTATCTCAATCAAAAGCATTGTTTAAATCATTTGATTATTTCATTTTAATATTTAAATTAATACATACTCAAATGATTAGTGATTGCTGATAATGTAACAATCACCTTCGAACTTTACTATGGACCCGCATCTGGAAATTCGAAAGATTAAGAAAAAATTTGCATCCCTCAAGTCCTGTATCTATATATACTTACCAAACCTTAACAGGAGATTGGACTTTGTTAAAATCTTCAAAATTATTGAGATGATTAAAAAGAAATATTGTCCCAGATAACCAGAATCTGATTATACAGGTCGTCTAGATTTTACTTCCACAGTTGTGTGAATTTTGTTGATAAACAGTTAAATAAATGACATACTGCGTGATTTCATTTCAGAAAACACATGATCTATATTGAACAATATCCTAATAGATACAGTAAAAGTCACGAATGTTTCTCGCTACGTCATACTTCTCTGAATGTATCAACGACACTCTAATTTTATATCACTGATTGCGTGTGTCCAATTAAAACAAATGGAAAGGTACATATGTATTTTGTGCCTGAATTAAACTACGCCATTAGGTATTTATCGGTTTGTCACTCTGTCTTGTGTTGTAACAACGATTGTACTTAAAAAGTGAAACTTCACTTTATGCGGAAATTATTCTGTCACCATTGAAGATCGTCGTCATTGTCATTACTTGAAATAGGTAAAGTTCAATTACATTTTTTGTGATATTTTTCGACAATATGCCTGGAGCAGAAATACATACCGAACCCCTATTAATGTTGCGCCGCTGGTGAAAACTGTCTTATTGATTTGATTCGGATATTTATGAGTTATGACGTAACCAGAGACATTCGTGACTTTTACTTTACATATTTTTTCTTAAAGTTAAAAATCGATACACGGGGAGCGAAACTAGAAAACTTTATCTTGGGTAACGTAATTATTCTTATAGAAAGCCACAATTGTCACATTTATTAGCCAATAATTAAAAGTAATGAGTAATGACCAATTGAGAACTTGAAACACCCTGTACAATAAAAATTTATAATTTTTCGTCATCTCTAATTATCAGCAATTAATTGGTGTTATACAGGGTATCACAGGAAATTATACTAAAAATTTGGGAGACTAAAAATAATGATAGCACTTCGTGGCTTCATTATTATCTTCTCACGTTGTATAATCTTTACAAGATGAATTTTACACTTAATTTGTTACATTGTAATAAATGTTTAAATTTGATTTTTTATTTAACCTTAAGTAGGTACTGATTTGTATTAATCTCCAGTTATCTTTTTATCTCTGGAGTCTGGAAATAAATCATTAATTATTATAAATGTAGTGAATATCGAAAAGATAAAAAATTAAAAAGGTTTTTTATTGAAGCTAATTTATTATAAAAAGCTTTAAGCATTTTTTCGAATTTTTATAATTATTTATAATTTAAATATATCATCTACGCTAATTTTTTTTTTAATTACTTAGTTTTATTTCTTTTAAAATTATTTTTATATATGCCAGCATCTAGTGACATCTCGTTAATTGATTTACCTACTAAACGAATAAGCATAGAAACCTACTAGTTTTCTTAAAACTGCTAGTTGCTAGAATTTTGCGTAGATGGCACCAGAAGTTTCACATATTTCGTTTTGTTTATGAATATTTACAAATATTGTGTAGCTTAGCTATACAATTTTTTAAAAGTATACAATTCAAAAACCAAATAATATTACAAGCTTTTATTTATTTTTATAGGCAGACATTTTTTACCTTAAAACCTGCAATGATCCGAAATACTCGAAATATAACTGGTAGTGACATCTCGGAAAATTTTGAGTAACTAATACGAATTTACTTATGGTTTCAACAGTTTCCTGTGTTAAAAATAAATGTACAAACGAGAACTATAAACAGTTAAATTAACTAAGTACATTTAAAATCGTATAGATGGCGGAACATGCTGCAAATTGAAATCTCTTGTTTATAAAATAAAAACCAGAATCTCATATCTTTCATCCTGCAACGAAAATTATGTCAAAGTCCCCTTTAAATTACCAAATTTTCCATTCGCAAGGTATTTTCATTATCCATCCAAAGAAAAAACGTAGTTTCACTGCATGGTTTATCATACAGATAAAAATCTAAACTATACAGTTACAATATGCTGCTTAACGAACCAAAAGGTAACGCGAAATTCTATGAAATCAAATTATATTGAAATGATTGGTTCGACGAGGTGCCATAAAAATCAATGCATCTAAATCCAATCAAGCAGAAACGTTAGTATATCAGGTGGTGAACAAAAATTAGAAATCGTTCGAAGAGAAGGTTTAAAAAAAAAGGTAACGTCAACTTTGAAACCAAACATATTTACATGAAACTTTTTTCAAAAAATGGAAATAAACATACGTGGTATCATTAATAGTACCGAAGCGAGCAGTAGTAGTATGAATGTAGGTTATCTATGGTATGCATTTAATAGATCTCCCTTTATAATCTGATACATCCTAATATTCATCCTTCTAGCGTGTTGTGTTGCGGCTTTGGCTATATATATATATATATATATACGTATATCGAGCAAGTTGTTGCTGTCAGTTGTCCGTACGGCGCAGTCAGGCCGTCAGTTAGCTGTCTGGTTTACATGTCTGTCGGGCGTGAGGCTGACATCATGATTATAGTTGATAGCCCGCAAAAATTCGATCTGCATTTTATCAACTACACGATTTGCATATGCACGCACAGAATCGGCCTCTCTTGTATACAAAACAAGAACAAGAAGAAGAAACGCTTATTTAATCAAAAACATTGATAGTTATATACGGGGGAGGACGAAAAAGTAATCGCAAAATAAAATGATGAATCCATTTTGTAGAAAGTAAACGGCTATATAAAATGAAATTTAAAAAAGTCAAATTCTAGTCCCGTAAGGAATTAATAATATATTCAGGGTGGATTTGGAGGTAGGGAAATTGTGTGTTTTTCCGAAAGAGTTTTGGTATTTAAAAAAAGTCTCTCAGGCAAATACATTTATCCATTTCATTTTTGATTGTAATCCATTTGCTGTGTGCCAATTTATTCAACTCGCCTAAAATATCTTGATTTTGTTTTCTTTAAAATGGTAAATTTTACAGTTTACAGCAAATTCATAAAAATCTATATGACAGAATCTTTTTTTGTAATCCTTCTGGCTCGTCTATATTTCATAATTTTGTCACACGTTTGTCATGTTACAGAACATACTCTTCTTTTTTCTGGAATAGCTTGTAATTCTTTTCGTTTACTATTTTCTGCATCACTTGCTGTCAAAATGACATTTGAACTGTGTTTAAAATTGTCTATAAAAATTTACATATGTAAATATCTAATATTAACGTCTATCAAAATATTTCCGTTAAAATACCGCTTCGAAGTAATAAATTGGATAAATAAAATTTATACGTCAAGTTTTCCTAACAAGATAAAGCTATAATATAGTATATATTCGTAATAGCATCGGCATCAATCATTTTTCGTTATTAAAAGCGAAATATCATAAATAAAACGTCTTCCGAGAAAGCGAAACGACAACAAACTATAAAGTACGTTTGCCAAATTTAAATTTACAGTCATCCTTGGATAGTGTTGAGGAATTATACGCTCCGGCGGGTAAATGAGATGTGTCTAGAGGGCATATACATATACATGTCATGTAGACAGATATAAATAGGGAAGATGAACGGTTTCTTTTAGGCAGTCGCTTACATTCGCCGTTTCTCAAGCATTACAAGCGTGAGGGTGATTTTTCACCGTCCGAAAAAGACTTGGGTGGAAAGCCAAGACGTATGGCCTCATCACTCTCAAATTCTGTCAGACCGATCTTTCTGTCTTGAAGGTGTACTCTGTCCGGGCGTCGTGAGGTTGATATAAAGAATCCTTTTTTTTCCAAAAATGTATTCATTTGTCAAAACAAACTGTAGAAAAAAATCATTTTTTTCAAAAAAATAACCTATTGCGTACTACTGTCCGAATGAAAAATCGATTATTTTTGTAGGCAAGTATTTTTCGTTCGCTAAAACGATAACATCCAAATTTCCGAAATCTAGAGTAGGTATTTTTTCGAAATAAAATAAACAGATTGCTTCGTGATGTGTCCAGACCAAATTTATCTTATGCATGGTGGACCAAAAAGTACTTGCCTATCGACAATTTTTCGTCCTACATAAATATCTGTTTATTTAAAGTACTGAATTACACCTTGTTCTATTCGATTTAATGTATTTGCAGAGGTAGTAAAATTATACTAATTCTTTTTATATTTCCGAGAGACAAAAGACAAGTCTAATACGAAAGCATTTCCTCCGATAGAATCGCGGAATATCGCTGCAGCTGTAGGTATATTCTGTGATGAATGACCAGCACACATTGCAGTAGATGGAACGCAATATGTCCGTTGGAGAGAAGCAATAACCATTAGGTATCGGGAAAACTACCCCATTTCGTATGACAGAAAGGGAGAATAAAGGAAAATTTATACCGAATAGCGTTCGGTATAAGTAAAACTTATAAAACCTATAATTTTTGGTTGGATTTCATGTCCTATCATGACACCTCGTCCATTTTATTTACTGCTTTTACGTTACACTCGTAATGGTTGTCCAAATCCTATACAGGATGATTCTAAAAAGTAATCCTAAAAATATTATTATTATTTTCTCGAAAACCGTAATTTTGAGCCTACGTAAATATGATGGCATTTATTTTTTAATATAAAACAGCGAATCATAACAATCTTCTTCCTTCTGAATAATGTTGTTCATTTTACGTTCCTCATTTTGCGACACCATTCATCACTTGGAAAGAGAGACGAAGTTAGGTCTTACAAATTATGATAATATATCTTTGTTCTGTGAGTGATGCGATAGAAAGATTGAGAGTGCCGGCAGTTGAGCGTTCGGGATAGTGACGGGGGTGGCGGATAAGGCTCCCGAGAAGATAAATCGTTGGGGTTAGGGGCCAACGGACGTGGCGGCGGAAGAGCAGACAGCAGTCTCTTACCCCGGTGGCAGCGGCTATTACTCACTAGTCGAGTCGGCGTGTCCCGCAGGGAGCTTAGAAGTGCCTCTCTCCCCGAGATAAGCGTTTTACATTTGTAACCTTTCAACTAAGACAAAAATACAATGAGATGGAATAGATAGTTTTTAATTCAAACAACAATACTATTTACCATAATTAGTTTGTAAATCACAAATTTTAACAAATAATTGGTAGTCAACTATCCTTTTATCACAATTAAGCGTTTACTTCAATTTGATGTCTCTTCTTACTTCTGCTGAACCATCTTTGCTCGGATGCTGGTCCTATATCGCCACCTACATCTCAGTCTCTTAAGCACGGGTCACATTAGACTGGCATCAGCCGCGAATAAAAAGAAGCCTTAATGTGACCACAAAATTCTCAAATGGCATCGACAGCCTGCGAGTATTTGTCAGCGGATGGTAAAGTCGGACATGTTCAACTTTTGGCAGCCAGGCAGCGGCTTCTAGCAGGTCACGTGATCACTCGCTTCCGCTCTGGCACCATCCACCATCGTAGTCTGACCACCCCTCACCACCACAGTGGCAAGCCAGCGGCGAATAGTGCAACACGTGGTTCAATGTGTACATGTTTGATTTGGCTCTCTTTGTTCAGTGTTAATTGTTTATACTGTTAATTTAACGTGTAGAAATGACTGAGTTAAAGTGGTCAGGGAAGCAGGTTATTAACTAGATCCAGTAATTCTTCAAATTTAGCAGGTGATATTCGTAAAACATTTCTGTATGTTTCTGGGTCCTCTCAGATGACAGATTTAGTACGGATTCTGGTCCAATATATTGAGTTTGTGAGCCACATTTTCTTGGAATTCACAGGATAGTTATTTTGTTGTGTTCTGATAGAACACTTCTAGCTCCTGGTCTTCTTCCAAATTTTTGGAAAAGAAAAAAAAGAAATTCAGTTTTTTTTTTGTTAAATTTTAATTGTAGTTGTGGTAAAAAGGACGTCGTCGACACAATTAGGGCAATATAATGCGATAGAAAACATAACACGAGTAGAGGGTATGGAACAAAATATAATTTATATCTGCCACACAGTCCGTTAAGTCGACGCAAACAATAATGAAGCAGTAAAGTGTGTTATTTAGTAAATGTAGCGGGTGTAATCAATCAGCATGTCAGTGGGGAATGACGCCGCACAACTCCTCGCCACGCCACGACGAACATAGGCGTCGAACGAACAGAAATTGTTAGAGGTGTCTTTGAAAAAATGTTACCTACTTACAGGTCGGAAAGCAAAATAACCGTTTTTTATTTTTGTGAGAAAGAACTAAGAATTATAGTGGTTCATATTAATGATGACAGTGGCATTTTTGTTGAATTATCCCAAGTATTTTCTAGACACGCTTCCATATAGGTACAATACCCTTGTCCTCTTCAACCTGAATTATCCTAGAGGTATCCAGGAAGCTGTGCTCTGTCTGTAGAGTAAGGAGGGTGAGTTAGGCCCACAGCACTTAGGCCACATGTGACCCATTGTACATCCTTCTGAGGAGTTCTCTTCCTAGGTCATCGTACATCCTGTCCTTTCCAGGAAGGTGGACAGTAGGTCACTAGGTAAGTATTTTTTCGACTCCGGCTTTCCAGGGTCGCCCAGCAAGACTGCTGTGCTTATTAAAGCAATTTATTAAACAAGAGAAAAAGGATGGATATTAAAAGAAAATTAGAAAGGTATATCTCGCTTTCAAGACACTCGATAGCAAAAAGGAGATTTGAAGGTGAAGGTCTTGCTAAAATGGAGGTGGCCATTGGCAGAAGCCAATCGTCTTGTCTATGCACTGACGCCATTACAGTCTGATTCTTAATTGTATACGTTGTTTACTGAGTGTTTAAGATGCCTCCGACAATCGTGAGTCCCGCCGATTGTGAAGTACGGGCTGTTATACGATTTCTTAGTGCTAAAAGCGTGAAACCGATCGATATTCATCGTGAGATCTGTGAAGTTTACGGACAAAACATTTTGAGTGATGGAATGGTAAGGAAATGGGTGAGAGCATTTAAAGATGGCCGCAAAAATGTGCATGATGAAGAACGGAGTTTCTAGAGTTTCAATGGGAAACTCTAGATCATCTTCCATACAGTCCTGATCTGGCGCCCAGCGACTACCATTCGTTCCTGCACTTGAAGAAACACCTGGGCGGTCAGCGTCTTCAAGACGATAACGAAGTCAAAACATTTGTGATACAGTGGTTAACAAGTTAGGCGGCAGAATTTTATGAGGAGGGTATTCAAAAATTGGTGCCTCAATATTCACGGAAATTATGTAGAAAAGTAGATTAAGGTACAGGCTTTCATGTAAAAATCAAATTATTGCGATTTCGCTTTGCACGTCTTTTTTTAATTCCAAAACGGTACTTACTTAAAAAACCTGCCTCGTAGTTTCCATGCGTATGAAACGCCGCTGATGAAAAACCGGCGCGCGGGCGTCCCGACGGCCTGTCGTAAAATGAATAAGTGCACGTACATACATCAATGTCATGCCGAATATAGATATAAAATAACGATGAATGAACAGCTCTGTTGAATGCAGATAAACTTTCCTATTACACACATGTCGAATAATTTATCATGTTGCTTGACGTTCGTTCTCCTATCCCGACGTTAATGGCTCGGTGATAAAATATTGATTTCATAATTTCTACTACATTATTGAACATTTATTTTGGGTTGAAAATATGACTGTACTATTTTTTATGCATAACTATTAATAATATGATAGTTTGAACGAAATTTGCAAGTCGTGTTCAAGTACCTACGTTTAAATTTTGAATTCAAAGGCATCGGTAGGATCATTAAGAATTTTGACTATGATCGATAGAATGGAGTGGTGTGAGACAAAGTGTTCCACTAGTCTTTTGCCTCTCATTAATCTGGTTTCCTTTATTAAAAGAATCAAAGAAATATGGGCGGAGCAGTCTGGCATTTCATACCGAGAGGCACGGGCGATTTCTAACGCGTTACGTTTAATCAAGTGCCCTAGCGAGCAATTGAATTAACGCTGTACGTGAGGGCGGAAACACAAAAATCTGTAACGCCAAAGTCGCAAATTTTTAAACAGCGTTGTCTATTTCTACAAAATGAATGTCTTTTTTTTTATAATAACTAGATAAAATTTACTTAGACAAAAGTTTGCCGCTGTAGCGATTGGGTCGCGCGATAAAATCCTAATTTTTGTCTATTTGGATTGATTTTGGTGCACAATGAATAGGAGTTAATAATTTCGGTAAAAATTCAGAACACCATGTGTTGGTTTTGTGGCTCTCATCAGAGCACAATATCAAACACATTCTGGAAACATCGTGTCTACCTACCAGGCACATGCGAAGTACATTTTGTACACATAATGGACACACATTTTGCCCAAGTTAGAAACAAAATAGACAGAATGTGAACTCATCAAGGTTCAATTTCAGGTATATATTGGAAACGAAAATTGTTTTTCTTCAAATGACATTACAAGCGGCCTTTTAATGACACTTGGCAGGCTTAGAAGTTGTACTTTTAATGCCTAGGCAGAAAAAGCACAACTTCTAAGCCTGCCAAGTGTCATTAAGTGTCATTTAGTTATTTGGATATTGAGAATGAAACGCAATTTAAATATGAAAAAGTCGATTTTGCGTGGAGTTGGAACAAATTTGAAGAAAAAATTATGTTTCACACGGCAGAAAAGCAGATTTAATGCCTTAGTAAAACAAATAACTATACATTTCAGACTCACTATTAGATGAATTGCAGACCATAATCAGTACACATTTCAATCACCATTTTGGTCACATTTCCCACTTTTGATGGTCCAAAAGTCGACAATGTGTCTTGAAAATGTGTCGTGTCCAAATTACAGTGTCGACACTTCGCCCAAAATAAGTCAGAAATTGTTACTTGGGAAACCTGTCAAAGAACGTCTCTCTTTCTCTAAATTAGTTTATAATAATCCTCAGATAAGTGTCTTTCAATTTGCAGTGTGTTTGCTTATAGGAAAAAACAATCAAGCGGAACTATAATAAAGCCCAGCAACGTTGTTTGCGAATTTTGTGACTACAGTTATCCAGAATACTCTGGGCGGAAACTTGTAAGTCAAAGAGCCATTAGTCTTTCACTACAAATCAGCACTTTGTCGCTTCATCAGAAGTTTCGCTCGTTAATGCTCTTGAAAGCCCATTTCCTTTTGTGTTCGAGATCTTTTCGCTCCCTCTCTTGCACAAATGGAGTGCTGCTCTCGCGCTACGGAGGAGGAAGCGAAAAGTATGCGAAATAATTTAAAACATAATTTACGACTTATCAAAACAAATAGATCGCGAAGAAAAACGATAAAGATGTCGTCGGAGAAGATGAATTACCCTACGAATGGTTCATTATTTGTTGGAAAAATAAATGAATCGAATTTTTTCTTCTTTTTTAGTGTAATTTAAATAAATGTTTCAAATTTGACATTAATATAATCACGAGTTCTATATTTATTTCGCAGAGTAAAAGTCTCCAAAGCCCTAATGGCTTATTAACCTTATGAAAACGTAACCGACGGCTTAAGGGGTATAATAAATCACTTATTTCCATGAAAGTGACTATAATTTAACGTCGCGTATAACTGCAATGCTATACGCGATGTAAATAGCGTTAGCTTAGTGTGTTGAATGCAGATGAGTAGGTGTAGGATGACGACAGACCAAGGATGTGGTGATAAAGGAGAAGGAAAACGATGATGGTTTTCAATTTAGTACATGTGCAATGAAAAAACAAAAAATTGTAGGCAGACCAAATAGTGCGAGGGTTGATACTGAATCTGTAGAACTACTATTTTTTATTGGCTACAACTACTAGTTGAAGAAAATTCAATATAAACATAGAGTTATATCTTTATTTATTTCATTACTTGTAGCATTTGAAACATTTGCCAGGTTCTTTCTGTAATTGACAGAACCTGGCTTAGTCTGTCAATTTCATCAGCTTTAAGTGCATTTTGAGCTTACAGTGCCCGCGGTAGTTTTGACAGTATTTCTGTTTTTACACGTCCTGGTGAATTTGTCCACCCAATGACGTATCTATATAGAGATAGAAAAGATTATTGAATTAGATTAAAACAAAAATTTATAATTTTTAAGGAAGTAGACGAAGTTTCCCTTGAAAAGTATTCTGTATAAGTTTCATAAAGTCAACTGAAACATGGCAAACAGTCCTTATTGGTGTTGCTCATGCACAAAACCCGTATATATAACACACTGAGGAGATACCAATAAATATTCATTAAGTACAATTATAGCACCACCGAGTGAACGGTTTATTGCTCTGAATATTTTATTACTGCTTTACGAGTTTTATATCCTGTTTTAAAAGCACCAAGGATAATTTAGATATCAATTCGATTGCTTCAACAATTTAAACATTCTATTACTTGAAAAATATGACAAAAGAATTAATTTCACAGGAAATTGTAATTGAGTATATTGATGTTTCCACTACAAAAACATCGAATTTATTACTGTACGTCTCTGTATCGTCTTTAGTATTATATCAATCTTGTTTGCGGTACGGCGCAGGGTGCCGCCAAACCAGCAGCTCATCACAACATGTCTCTATCCTTCATACCATTTTATATAATATATCTCACGCTAAACATCTATGAGTGATGTTACTTACAATCGTGACTGTAACTATGGCGTAAAATAATAGTAGTATTGGTATGTATGTATGTATGTATTTTGGGGTAACATTCACTGAGACCTAAAAGATCTATTGTGCCCCCTTACTTCTACTTAGTTTCTGAGGAGAGTCTCAGATACTAGTAGCTCCTTTAGTCCTATTTCCCGGAGGAATTTTAGGATATCCGCAGGCCTCAACTTAGGTAATTGTCCCTCTTCTATCCAGTAGTCTCCCAGGTGCTGTGCCCTAGGATTCTGAATTGCTGTGCAGTTCGCAAGTATGTGGATGGAGGATTCTTCTTCCATTCCACAAAATCTACAATCTTCTTCCTCCACTATTTTGAGCTTTTTAAGGTGTCCATTCAGGCGACAATGTCCCGTTAGGATTCCTGTTAAAACTCTTAGTGCAGTTTTGCTTTGACTTATGCATTCATTTGATCTCAACAGGTTGTAGTCACCCAGAAGAATCTTTGATTGCCTAAGCCCTACTAGATCTTTCCAATTGTCAGATCTTCTCTTTTCTTCGGCTTTACCTATTTCTTCCAATATTACATTGGAGCTGATTCCGCAAAAAGGTTCCGGTCCCCAAAAGGGTAGTATTGGTATAAAGAGATTCCTTCATTGATATTGAGTATTTCTGGTGGCACTTGTAATGAACAAGGAAAAAACTCGTACTTTTTCTGACTGTATATTTGCTCGTCCAGCACCTTTGTCCTATGCACCAGTTTGTACGGGTTCTTGGGTGGGTTACATTAGATTTCATTCATATCTATTGTAGTATTTTGTATCAAAACATTCGTCAGGCAATAGCACTGGCATTCTAGAGATTTCTGTGCCCCCCAGCTTTCTTTTGGTCAAGCTTATTGTTGATTTTTGCTTCACCTCAGAAGGGTTCCGCACCACTGAATGTCATTAATTCGCTTTGAGCACAGGCTAACGTATTTTCTCTTGGCTCAGTGTTTACTATAATATAGCTCTTCGTCGTCTTAAGGTTAGTAACTGTCTTTTATGAACTAGTTTCTTACAAACTCTCATGTAAACATTTTTGGCCCACCAAAAATTTGTCCCGTGTGACCTCTGGCCCTATTTATGCTTGCTTTTTCATTTTCCTCGATCCCTAGGTGTACCAAAAGCCGGGTTAATTTTTAGGTTATAAAAGTGCGGAATAAAACAAACATGATTGTCTAATTAAACAAATTTAATGAAACGTTTTCAATAGTATAATTTTAAAACCAACTTACAGGATCTTTTATTAAAAGCAGCCTCTAATTTCGAATTAATAATCGTCTATATTAATAAAAACTTTAATTGCTTCCTCTCCAGCTGCAATTATCTGTCTGTGTGTGTTTTAGAAAAGATCATTATAAGATTAGCCAATCTAAAACTGCGAACTGAAAAAAGTAAAATTCTTTACAGACGTTCAATTATCCACCCTCTTTTACACAGGAGCTTCTCGAAAACTATTAAATTACATCCTCGGAATGAGGTAAATATGTTTATATAACCGGGTCGGTCGGTAATAGTCTTCGCTTGCTGAATTTCAAATCTATGGAAGTTTCAACCATTACGGATAAAATATATTTGCTAAACGTTATACCTTTCATATCCCTATTTGCAGTTTGTTTAAATTAGATACGAATTTGATACTGGAATAGAGAATCTACAAGATTTTACAACGAAAACCTTCTGTCACAGTAAATTGATTGATTTTCCAGGGAAAATGTCAAATTATTGATCGTTTTTTCTTCTTTTTTTTTTTGTCTTAAAACAGTGTAGTTAATCGCTTTATCAAAATATTTTGGTAGAGATAATTAATACACCAAACAAATGACGCAGTTGCAATTTGATAAAACTTCTCCTGACACGAAATGACTAATTATGATTGAATCTCGATCATTAATCACCCTTCCACATGTTGTATTCTACGAAACATTATTATTTGATTTGGCTCTAATGTGAGCCGTCTAACAGTATTTTCAAATATGAAGAAAAGATAATAAATGAGCTTCTTTCCAGCAGTCACGAGTGATTGATCACGACGGATAAACACGGACGCCTTTGATCTGAAGTAGGAGACAAGAGAAAGAGAGAGAGAAATGAAAACGGATCATAGGCGGAGAAGTCGGAAAATTTCTAAATTGCTCTGAAACGTAAATTATATAGGTTTTCTAATTTGGGGGCAAATCAAAAAATTTACAAGTACCATGTGACATATAAACTGAGAGGAATTGTTGAGAGGGTGTCAAAGATTTCACAGGAACTCTCTCAATTCTCGAATTATACAGGGATTCACCAATAATTGCAATAAAATGGGCAAGTCCGCGTTAAAAAAAATTATATTAACCTCGTGAGGCAAGGAAAACAGAGTCATTTTGACCTGGGTGCAGGGGCAAAATGGAGTGGAGGGCAACGAGAAGGCGAAGAAGGGATCAGAGTCTCTATTTATCGGACCTGAACCATTTTTTGGCATTGCGGAAAGCACTGATAGATCAGCCATAGCTACTTGGGTGGAGAGGAAAACCTTCACGTACTGGGCAGACATACCGGAGCTCTTTCACACAAATGCGTTTATATACAACCCTTCGAATACAAAAATGGAGTAGAACAAACCTACGCATTCTGTCGAGACTGCTTACAGGACATTGTCGACTAAATTACCATCTAAAGAAGATGAGTCTGGTTCAGACCTCGGATTGTCGGTCCTGTAATTTGGAGGACGAATCTGCGGAGCACATATTATGCTCATGCCAAGCTTTGAGCAGGGTATAACATATTCGGTTTTAGTATACCTTAGAGCCGAACGACTTCAAAAAAGTATCACCAAATACAACCATGGACTTCGTCAGAAGCACAGGCTTGTGGGGTGAATTATAAACCCTAGGGGTGAGCCACGATAGCCCCAACGAGGGTCGAGAAGGCCCCACTCACATATAACCTATAACCTCGTGAAGACACGAAAGATTGTTTCGTTACTACTTTTCATATGGATGACAGAAAAAGACTATAAAAGGTCCTTGGATTAAATAATTAAAACAACATTGGGCATTTTAATCTCCTCTTTTTTTTTCATGAAAAATGTACAAATCGAAACACAGCTTCTGAAAAATTCCTGCAACTGCCGCCCATGTTTGACTTGCAAGAGTGATGAATCGCAAAGGATCATCATTAATATATGTCACAGTCTGCGTATTGAAGCTGCCAGTCAATCACAACTCTCGTACTTCCTACTCTCGTCGAGTTTTGACCAGGACCGGTACAGGACGAATTCCGACAATAATTAAATTTATAAAAATCACTTGTAAGTAGCCCAACAAAAATTTGTTAATTGCACAAATAAACATTTTAAGTAGGTACCTACTAAAATCCAATAAAAAGGTTCCTTTGCATGTGTATCACGATATTCGGTTAGTATTTTTTTGTATATGTTGAAGAAGCCGACTCTGTGATCTAGATCAGTCCCGGTTAAGGTTTCGAGCTTACGGGAATATTTCAGTGGTCATCCTGTCGCTTCGCGTTACACGTACGCTTGATTGCCCTTGACAAGATGGATTAGTGTTAGTTCGTTGGGACTGCCAACGTTTATTTCGATTATGAATCGCGTCCATTAATAATAATCCAAAATAAGCTCTCGGCTAAATCGAATTTGCTGTTCGCTGTTTCCGAGAGGGGAATTTTTATTTTTGTATCTTGTCACTTTCCATAATATAAATTAGGTAAAGATTTCTTTTTTTTTTTTTAACGATCCGAGAGGCTAAAACGAGTTGTTTTTATACAGGTATCTACAGGTAAAGGTATTTAATAACTCTTTGTGGAAATGGGAAGTTTTTAGTGGTGATTTAACGTTAAGCGAAGTCTGCGTTACTAAAAGTAGAGATTTTACTTTGAAAAACATTGAAAATTCGTTTTTTTACATTTTTGTAGAAATTGTTGATTAAAAAGATGTCTAAAAGGTAAAAATTGGTTAGGTGTGTAATGTTTCCATAACTACGACTATGTAAGTTAACGAGATCTTCAAATAATTTCGACTATATTAATAAAACTTCAGGGAAATTAGTAAATATTAAGATAAAGAGTCGAACACGTGGTTTAAAATATCTTTCCAAATCATTTAACAAAGCAGTTAAAACTAATCTCTAGTTCTGTTCACGTTAACTTAAGTACAAGTGTAGAGTTTATTATAGCGAAACCTCTGTAATATTAAGTTAATAAACAGTGTCCACAAATCAAGAGCTCTCTTTCCTCCTGGCACACTACAGGTGGGGTAACTTTTCCATGAAAATAATGCTCTTTATACGTATATATACATCAAGCAGTCCCATTTAAAAAAATTTACGTTTGGTTAAGTCACCCTGTAGAGATCTATATATTAACGAAGCTGTCACGCAAAAAAACTCACCTTGAATGTAAGACAGATGGTATACAATCGATTTTTTTGTTTCCGATATTTTTCTTAATGCACACTGTATAAATACAAACAGTAAAATGTAAAAGAAGAGAATTTTAATTCCGGTTTTTGTTTAACCGTGACACGATGTTTATTTACCGCCATTTTGTACATAAACTCCTCCATCGATAAAAATAAAAACTAAACATTATGAAGGAGACACAGAGAGAGAGTTGATTGATCTTTCGTTTTGAAAAGCGGTACCCTTTTTGAAATGTTTTCCATTCTCCTAGATGCGGTGCATTCGGTTTTATTATGTAAAGCTGCGTAAAACGGGTTGCGGATGACACGCCGTCGTATATTTTATTAAGAGGCTCACCTGTCGCAGCTCGTTTGGTTGTTCCCAAGCAGAGCTCGTTCTCGTTCTGAGCCCGAACAAACGAAACGAACGGATGTCGTGTCTGTCTCACGCGGTGACGGGTAATTATACGCTGACAGTGACATAGTGTGCGGCTTGCTGTTGCATTTTTAAAACTTCTAACTCACTTTTCCATGATAAACTGAGACAGGCAGCGGCCCGGGTGATGAATGAAATGATAAATGTTATGATTGTTTCGGTATAGGTAGGTTTGCATTTAGCTCCAACGGAGATCGACCTTTAAACCTTTTTACTAACTTTTCCTGATTAAAATTGTTTATGTAAATGTCAAGGATTAAAAAACGGACAACTTTTTAATTGGCTAAAACTAACGAAAGCTTTATGTTATTAGTTGTTTTTCGTATAAAATACTCTCGTGTCACAGACAAAAATATAAAATAATAATTTTGTTTTTGGGGCGGGGGGGTTCAAAGTAGAAATGTAGAAAATGTTCTACAAACTATATCGTGTGACAAATCAAATTAAACAGTTTATTACGAGTGTCTAAATTATATATTTTTTATAATTTTAATATTGATAGTTTAAAAGCTATTTAAGAAAATAGATAAAAATTGACAAACTACTGGAACTAAAATTTTGAAAAATTAAAAAAAACAGTCCTTTCCTCATATATTACAATAAAGCGAGTTAAAACTTTTCAGTATCACAAAAACATACGTACTTGTCACTTTTTTATGTTATAAATTGGGGAAAAAAACCTTTACAAACATTTATTCGATACAATTTATACAATCGATTGATATCGTTTAAGAAAGACGACAAAAGATCCAGAGGAAATTAACTCCCAGCACTGTCACTTTTCATTCAATTAAAAGGTTGTAGCTGCACCTACTAAGAGTTAGGCATGTTCCCCACTGAGAGGCCCATCCATCTCTCGGTGGGGACCACCCGACCATACGACCGATAGTAGCCTCCAACGGCGGACACATAGGCGGACCTCGACAGGGAATAGGCCCGTCACTTACAACACCCAACGTAATTATCAACTATTTACTTGGAAAAAGAAACCTTTTTTTTATTCGAAATTGTTTAAATATTCATCCCAACGTAGCGCTACCGGAGCGATCATCAATTTCCAGTTGAACGCGTGTTTTGTCAAGTGAGCGTTGAAATTTGTCATATTCAAATGAAGCTAGCTCACTTTTTGAAAAAATTAAATCAGGTTAGATGGACATAAAATCACCTCCAGTATCTGTAGGTAGTTTCCGGACATCCACTTTAATAGCTTGTTTAATTTTTACGTAAAATTTTTCTTATTTCTGATATAGTTTAAATACACTGGCCTAATGTTAGAATAGAAGAGCGGCCACACGGACAGACCCCGACTGAGAAGAACTGACAACCAAGATAAACTGGCAACTGTGGGTGGTGGCTTGTTGTCGCAGACTTAATGTTCATGTATTCATTATTTATTATTCAAATCAGAAAATATCTTTGTCACACTTCATTAGTACCCTTTGTATATTAGGTGGATTTATAGAGTTGCTTTTCGGAGCTACCCGGTGGACCAAAAACTCTTTTAAATAAAAATTCAACGTATCATCCTCGTAATTATTATTGCTGTGATGTCTCGAGCAGTATTTTATATTTTAGAAGCTGCGAAAGCAGCGAAACAGATACATAAATAACATAATTAAGATCATCCGACGTATTAAAGCACCTACTTTGATGTGATCAAAGGTGCCGCGGCAGCCTACTATGACCCCTCGTCTCACGGTAGTTTGATGAAACACAACTGTCAGCTTTAATAAACTTTTGAGGCATATGCAACGTATCAATCTTTGTTGGCGCTTTATTTTTCAACATGATTCCTTACATTTGTCAGACAACGTTATGTTATTCTTTTTTTGGCTTCCTACAATAATAAACGGTCATTAATTATGATTGCAGACATTTGGTACTCACTCTAAAGACTGACAACCGGGTGGTCACACTGTTGACAGACATTTTTATTATTACTAATGAACATCGTTCTGTTTGTTGTTTTTTTCATTTAATTTAGAGCAAATCAAAGTAGGAACCTCTTTTTTTATGTAGGTACTCTCTCTTGTATTGGAATTTAACACATGTGCTGAAAAATCCCGGGCCTAACAAAGAAAATACGCCGCTCTAACATTTCAATACCACTTTTTTAGAACGATTTATCTTTTGCCTCAATGTCAGCGATAACCTCTTCTTCAACCTATATAATATTCACTGTCTATACACTGAAAAAAAGAAACTCTTGGAAGAAAAGATTATACCTTTGGCCCAAAGCATTGGCGCTTTTGAATAGGTCCAAGAGCGAGGTTTCTTCAGCCAAAGGATTAATTGTCTTTTCATAAGTTTCAAAAATTCCTTTATCTATTTGTTCAAAGTCCTTACAGTCTTAGCTTCAAACTAGTATATAAGATATTTCTTGATACAAAACTTAAATATTTTGTTTCAAGGAATCCACTTCTTGGGACAATGCCGTAGAACTATAACAAAAAACAACTCTCTTGACATAAGAACCTTAGAACTTGCTTTGAAAGCAAATCTTTCTTGCTCCAAGAGCAAATACATTAGGCATAGACATAGACATTGAGAGGATTTCCACCAGGTACTTGGGAGAATTGAAATGTCTCTTGAATGAATGCCGTGATATTTATAATTTTCGTAGCAGTTGAAGCAAAACAAACTATACTTGGTGGAAGGGAAAAATATTCAAGACATTTCTTCAAGAGAACCATCTTACTTTAGCTAAGAACTTTTTTCTATAGGCAAGAGATATTCTCTTATGCTGAAATAATTTCTCTTGTCGCTAATAATTTCTTGTCAAGAGAGTTGACTACTTTGGTTCAAGACACCCATTTTTATCAGTGTAGTATTTCCCTTTTCAAGATAGTCGAAGAATATTACAACACGTATATCCCAAAATACCGAGGCCATAACCTTTCCAGCTTATTGTTGTGCATCCGGGCGCTATGGACGAGTTTCTCCAGTTGCTGTTCACTCAGATGACGATCTTTTTGAAGTAATGGATTCATGTTTCATCCATTGTCACATATCGACAAAAAAATTCCGGTTTGTTACGTTTAAACAGGGTCAAACACTGCTCAAAAGCATGAAAACGTTCTTGTTTCTGCTCAAAAGTGAGCAAACGCGGCACCCACTTTGAACAGAGCTTTCTCATAATCAATTGCTTATGCAATATAAAGCCAGCACGTTATTTTGATATTTTTACGATGTCAGCTAACTTATGCAACTTCATTTTTCGATCATTCAAAACGATTTTGTGTTTTTTTTTTATGTTTTCCTCATTTGGACGTTCACTGCGTTCCGCATCATCGGTGTCTACGTTTGAAGTCAGCAAACCATCGTTTTATCGTTGTTTCTGACGGAGCGGAATCCCTGTAACACTTTTCAAGCCATCGCTTCGCTTGAACAGTATTTTCATCAAGAAACAGTGTAAAATTAAAACACGAAATTGTTTTTGATCCATTATTTTGAGAATATTAAAAGTAACGTCACTCTTAGCACAATAACTCACGAACTAATAGATAGAATACCATGAAATTTTGACAGCTGCCTTTTTAAGGTTAGTACTAATTGCAATAATACTAGCGACATCTATGTTTCAGGCCCAGGGCTTTTCAGTCCATGTGTAATTAAACAAATGTTAGGGGAGTTTATATATTTATTGTACAAAAATATTTTAACTTTCAATTATGCGAATCTATTAAAAAAAAAGTTTCTGTCGCTGCAGCAAATTTTGAGTATATTTATAAATTTAATACTTTTGGCAGGATATACAAATGTATATATTACTCCAATACGATCTACTGGCACTGTTTAAATTTAAAATATTAACAAATCGTTATAATATTAAACGCGAAAGATAAATGGTATGACAGCTGTGTCATTACATTTATGTCCTGTTATATATTTAGTAAAACATACTTATAATAGTCATCCACTATCAAGATCCAGTCTACTTCAATAAAATAAAATTAAAGCCTCATAAATAGTTGGGTCGCTAAAATAATAATATATCTGAAGCAACAAGTTTGTTTTATTGCGAAAGCTACTTTATTGAAAATTTGTACCCTTATCGTCCGGACTAAAATTTATTTTGTAATAATAATCGAAGTAGTATATATATATATAAAGAGAGAAGTAGCCCATAGTAGACATATTGATATTTTATTTAAAATGTGACAAGGAAATATCGCATGTAATTAGCCATACACACACAAGCGAAATGAATGTTGTTCCATCTGGGAAGTGACGTTGACAGAGCAGTTTACAATGCGCACCTTAACAACTGTCTCATTTACATATCCTCGGAGAAATCTTTTCGAAACAGCTACAGGCTTTTAATTTACACATCATTAATTACAGGCTCTCTGCAACACCGACCCACAACCTCCATAGGCGGGTACAGATTTTATTATACCATTAACTCGCTGAAATATTGGTAGAGGTTTTAAGACACCATATAGGGTGTCTCACAGGAATAGTACGTTTTCCTAATCGACTCGTTCCTTCTTGTCGAACGGTTGAAATAAAGCATATACAGGGTGTTTCCAAATTAATCTGAAATATGATTGTGGGCGTTCAACGTCTAACGGATTTTCGAAGACGTTCGAAAAAGCCAGGAGTAAATGATGCGATTTTAAATATTCCCACAAACAAAAATCTAGAGGAGGTGACCTCGGGGGTCGTGAGTGGGTGTGGAGATCCTTGTCCTATCCAATGGTCTGGAAAACGGTTATTTGAAACTCCCGTACGATTAATGCAAAATGTATAGATGCACCGTCATGCATGAACCACATAAGTCTTTCAATTGTGCGAGGTACATTTACAGAAATAACTAGAAATTTATAATGCACTGAGAAGTTGGCTTCATTTGTAAACAAAACAGTGGTAGCAAAACTGGTATTGTTTGCAATTTTTCTTAAAATCCATTGGCATACAGAGTCTTTAGGTAACAAATGTTGAACCCGCTGTACATGATTATGGATAAAATAAATTTTCTTCTAAAATATTCCAAATAGTATAATTTGCTGACCGGGATCAAATTTTTAGTTTAAGCATGCTTATTGTGATGCTGTAATAAGTAGCAAGTGTAGTGACTTTTATTATTTTTCTGTTGTTGTAAAAAAACACACGGAAATAGCGAACCAGTCAGTTCCTTCTAAAATAAAACGTGAGTAAAATCATTTGTATGTTGTAATATTGAACATAAAAAAAATCTCTGGCTTCTTATTAGGATGGCCAACGAATGACACACATACAACAAAATTATTTACTCATTCTTTATTTTTCTCAGATGTATGACAACGATTCAAGCTCTTCAAGTCATGTAGAACTTTTAGTTCATTTGTATCAAAGAGCTAAGCGGAAAAATGAAAATTATTTGCAAATAATGGTTCCCAGTTATAGTGATATAGAATTCATGGAACATTTTAGAGTTAGCCGACATGTTGCTACCACTATAATAGTGAGATTTGAACAGCCGGAGTATTATTTTCATCAGGCTGGCGAATTTGGGAAACTAAGTGCATCTGATTACACTTTAACTTTTCTGTGGTCACTTTTTTTTACTTTTAGTTTTTTTAAGTCACTTTTTTTTTATAGACATTTTAGTTTTTTCCTTTTTTTTTTTGTAGCTTCCCAAATATAAATTTTTATTTTTTCACTTTGTCGTAAACAAATTTTTCTTTATTTGTTTACATATAGTAATATCCGGCGTGTAAGAACAAGAAAGAGGGGGAGAGAGAGAGAGAGATAAAGAGAACTTTTCCACTTGTGGCTGTTGGCACATACTATTTATACATCATCACCTAAAATCTCACTGGGAGGATAACATCGACCATAAATGTTTTTAATGTAACTCGTGAGATGATCATACTATTTCAAAATGCGTCGGTATCTTTGAAAAAGTGTATAATTTATTACGGCGTTTTAAACTTGGAAAATAGACATATTTATACATGCCAAGAATAATTTAGTGGAGTCGGTAGGGCCGTTCGAAATTAGAAACGATAAGCCACACACCATAAATTTAAATAAATGAGTTGCATTACAAAAACACGAAGCTAACATATTGAGAAGGCGGGTATTAATGTGTTCCAGAGGCAAAAGTTATGCGCGATGACAGCTGAGACATACGTTAGGCCAGTCATCGCAGGTTATATAAAAACGCCTTAGAAAAAAAAACACTCATTTTAAGATCGAAAGGTACCATTGTTATTGGGCGATGATTATATGTTTAAACCAAAAAGATTTGACGACAACGAAAAAATAAACAAATGCCATGAGAAACAAAACATAGGTATTTTATGTATTCTCCGATCTAAATAGTCCACCAACAAAAACTTTCTATAAAATTGCTTCACTAAATATCAAGTATTTAGCTGGACAGCTAGATTCAGGACTACTGTAAGAAACCCCGCCTCTTCTCCTTCCAATATTTGTTAGTTATGTGGTTATGTGCGATTTAATATTAAAATGTGCAGTTTCGGTGTAATGTTTGCACATTGCTAGACAATTCTCGCCATTAATTCTATCAAATTTTGATAAATTGTACCGATAAATTTCATTTTTTAAAAAACCCCATGAAAAGAAATTATTCGGGGACAAATCCACTGATCTTGTAAGCGACCTCCAAAAGATCACGATGAATTTTGAATGTTGAAGGGTGTACATTCTGATTTCTCTACGAATTTTTTTTATTTTGAATAGTTATGGACTTGAACAGTACTTGGATATCGACTGCTGTCTGACGTTAATTAAGGACCGCCCACAGTTGAAACTACAGGCAGTGGTGGGAATTGTACGACATGTTGAAGTTGTTCAAATGAACGATTGTAATAATCGTGTTTTTAATCTGTTGAATCTTGATTTTGTTCAAAAGAAGTTCTGATTCAATGCTTAAAATCCTTACGTTCTGTTTCTCACTGCATGTATCTGTATATGGGTTGGAAAATTGCAAAAAAAAAAGAATCTGAAGAAGTAGACTCCTAATATATAGAAAATAAAAAACCAGCAGATTTAATACTGCCAGAGAAAATGAAGAGGAGGAAGATCAAGAACAAGAGAGGAGACAGAACTAATCTGTTAACAATTTGTGATAATGGAACTCTTCTCAATAGTTAACATCGTGTTATTTCCACTTCCTGGCCTATAACGATGTTCCATAGTCGAAAGTTATGTGTGATGACAGCTGAGACATAGATGTCACATCGTAAAAACGGAATCCACTCTGAACCGTAAACAAATATTTCAAAAACGTGGATCCAAGGACTACTCAATTACAGGAAAGATAATTTAGACCCCTATAAAGTGCCCTAAATTATGGCTTCTTTTAAATTTTGTACACCTTTAATTACTCGAGTGTCTTATACAAACCAGTGGCGTATCCAAAAAATTTATTTAAATAGGAAATTGCATAAAATGGTAATAAAAAAAAAAAGAATTTACATCGATATCGATATCGAGTATCGTATAAGTCATACCGGGAGTCGCACGAGTGTCATCGCCTCCCAGCAGGTATAGTTTCTTGTCGTGCCTTTGTGACATATCTGTGAGGCCAGTCGGCGAGCATAGACACGATTCCCTACCCGCTATGGAATCTGTTTCTTACCATATGATATATGTATTACTTTGTATTCTACTTTAATATCTTCTTTTTGTTGTTTGCGGGAGAATTATTATAGAAGGAGGCGGTTGGTATTATTTATGAGTATATTTAAATGGAAATGCACGAAGAGAGAGAGAGAGAGAGAGAGAAATACTTACAGGCTTCAATAAAGAACGTAAAAGTATCCTTCTTTATTAATTATACTTTCCCCGTATCAAATCATTCTCTTTTTCTCTAACAGTGATTTGTCTATAAAACGAATCACATTTTAAAATTAATTTAATCTCCAAGAGGCCCGACTGACAACTGAATTAATGTTACTAAATATTTAACTCGTAAATTCGTTTGAAGACGTAGAGTGGCGTATTTAACAATGTTAAATTGACAGCTACAAAAAATTTATTATAATTCATTAACAAGTATTGCCGTACACCCTGTGGAGCGAAAGCATTAGTTACTGTTGAGTTGTTCACACCTGGATGCAAACAACCTTTTTTTACAACTGTCGAAGTCTTACATGAATTATTCTTTTATTAGGCCGGAATATTCTAAATACAAGACAACATTTTTTAGTTGAAGAGAAAACTCGTTTAGCATATTCCTAACAATACATACATGCAATGAGATACGGAACATGGGGATTTTAAGCATTGTATTAGAACTGCCTTTGAACTAGTCGACCAATATCAAGCTTCAACAGATTAAAAACACGATTATTACAATCGTTTATTTGAACAACTACAACATATCGTACAATTTCCACCACTCCGTATTGTGGGCGGTCCTTAATTAGCGTCAGACAGTCAGTAAACAGCAGTCGATATCCGAGTACTGTTCAAGCCCATAACTATTCAAAATCAAATAAATTCGTAGAGAAATCAGAATTTACACCCTTCAGGAGAAAATTGAAATTTTAGCGTGGTATTTCGGAGGTCACTCACAAGATCAACGGATTTGTCCCCGAATGATTTCTTTTCGGGCTCAAAATTTGATAGAATTAAGGGCGAAAATTGTCCAGTATTGTGCAAACATTACACCGGATCAGCTCAGAGATACAAGATTATCTTTGTTCAATAGATTCGGTTTTTGTTTATGCAATGTATGATTTACCCACATGTTTTAAATTTTCTTTAATCTCACTATAGATTCTTTTACTTGGGTTTTCTGGAAAGTCCTCTAAGTGGTAGTGGAAGTAAAGAGTGGTGCCGAAACTTCACGTTTCTTTTGGTCCTTTAGGAACAAGTAATGTACGAAAAAGCCAGTAGGTATTTATACATACTTTTGGAGACTTGAGCAAGACAATTGCTTCTTTTTTTAAAGAAAAATCATTATAGAATGTTCCACAGATTTTATTCTCTCCATACCAAAAAACCGGAAGGTTACAAAAAATTCTTTTCATACATGTAATGAATTACTGGCCTATTAATTGTCTATAAACAAGTTTAAATGTTTCATCATTCGAGCTTATTCATTATGTAAAGGAAAATGAAGAGATATGCATAGCCTCATAAATTTTTCAAATTGATATATAAAATATGTGGGTTATTCGTTTAACTACCTGTATATAGTTTATATACATACGTATAAAGTGGAACTATTTGCATTTTGATGAGATGATTTTAAATATCTAGATTATTATTATTATTATTATTATGGGTCGGGCAGCTTCTTGTAAAAATTAAAAATAGTTAATAAAATAGAATAATATTAATATTATTAATAAATGGCAGCATTAAAGTTTAATCAAGAAAATTTATTAGTTATTAATAATAGTCATTAAAAACGTATTTACATTAAATTTAATAATATATTAGCATATTAATGTACAGAGAATACCTACCGTTTTTTGAGCTATAAAAAAAAAGAAAACATCTCGACAGATGACAGTTGTACTTTTATCAGGAAACATGCCAGAAAAAAATTGGTCCAGTATACAGGGAAAACATTTGTAGGTTTAGGTATAGCTAGGAGCTACCATTGCTGAAAAAATATGGATTGAAATTGAAAAATTCAGAAAGACTTGGTCAATTGGAGATCGATACTATGGCATTTTTATTGCCATTTTTTTTGTATTTTCTCTTCAATAACGTTTTTTTTTGGCATTTTCTCTTCAATAACCTAACCTAACAGCTGCAGAATTTCGATTATTCTCCTTTATTTCACTCGTTCTATATGACGTTCGATTCTGAAAAGATTTATGTATGTCGTTCTAGGTGCACTCGATTGACCAATTCCTTTTTTCTGAGTGTAAGTTGTAACTCTCGGCTAAATACTTTCTCCCAATAATGTATAAGATTAAAGACTGTCTGTATGAATAAGTTTATTGAATAAAATTACAATAAAGAAGATAGTAAAGTGAAAAATGTATTAAAGAGGATAAAACAGCATGGACCGTAAATAAAAAAAGACCGCGATAAGTAGACCAATAAATGTAGTTATGGCGACGGGCGAACAGCGCGAAGCGGTGGCCGTGTCAAGCGGGTAACAGCCAGGATTAATGGGCCTAGAGAGACGGCAGGATAATAAATTTCTGCCCAAGAATTACCGGCTTGCAACTTGCGAAATATGACAGACTCATAAATTCAACAGAGAGCAACGGGCGAGAAACCAGGAAGGATGGCTGGTGATGTGCTGTTATTTTACAAACAGTGATTTTATCACTGAATTTAAAAGAAAAAACTAAAGTAAAATTTTCTTTAAGTATTTTATAAAATTGGAAAAGTATTCAATACACATACCGAATTTATAAAATAACGAAAACTATTCCAAAAAAATCACAGTTCCAGTATTTTTAAAGTTTCGTACATCTCTAGTATACGCGCGCCATATATCTGACGTGTTACAAACCCCAAGTTGGCTCGCGGTGCTGGCCTCGAGCAAACTGTGCCATTATTTTTCGTTTTCAAGAAGTGGGTAGTTTGGATACGGCCATATTTTTCCCGTGGCATGGCATAGCAAGGAGGAACCAAGATTTATACGCTAAGAGATAACTCAAAAACGACTTGCAGACGATAACGTCAACCTCAGAAGCAACTTATCTCCAGGGGGTTTGTTAAGTCTTAAAGTTTGATATATATTCCAAAAACGCTACACGTTCTTCTATATTATTTTATTTTTGAAAACGAGTATAATTATTATAGTAAAAATTCATTCGATTGGGTTGTGCTCTTGTAACATGTCAATCGACCTGTTTCGATTTTACGAAATAATTTCCTTAATTACCGCTCGCCGTCATAGTAACCACTTCCAATATAGTTCTGTGATCTAAATTTCTCCTACTCTCGTTGACCGTTAAGACAATTGACATATGATGCCAACGGACGATTCCATTTTGAAAACCATCGCTCTTTCTTTCCGTTACCGACAGTCTTACAGTAAAGACATACCTTATCGTCTCTCCAAATTTACCTTAAGTTTTACCAAATTGCTGTGGTTAGCACAGCTGCCAGGTTACCGCTGTCAAGATACCCTGCCAAGTTACAACTGCCAGGTAACAGCTGCCACTGCTAGGAGAATAGACCACTAGGATACACCTAGGCATCTCTAGTTCCGATTTTCAAGACATCTCTAACCTCAGCTTCAAGACATCTTTCGCTTAATAACAAGGCATCGCTAGCCTCTGTTTCTACCAGACCTCTTCATCTTCTCGAATAAGCTAAGTACTTACATATAAAGTGCAGGTCTCATTCTTCCTGATTTCATTATCCTTGATGGTAGAATAAAGTTAATATTTTAAATTTCTTTTTCAATTTCTTTATCTACCCGGCTGTAGGGGATCGTGTCCGGGTTCATGTAAGCTTGTAACTTATTTTATTTTTAACTTTAATCAAATTCTACAAGGTGTTTCTACCTTTCTCACCTTGGTTTCTTTTCTTAAATTTAAATTATTTTTTTCGTCAATGTCTAAAAAGGTAGTGGCGCCCTAAGCTTTTATAGTCTGTCAACCCTCTGGCAAACCTAGTGTGACATTAACATGGAGTCGATCCACCCTTGAGAGAGTCTCTAGCCGGGATCTGTCTCTTGAGGAGAGAACAGTGTTACACTCTACAGCCCTGAATCTTTGTACCATTGTTGAGGGATTCTTAAACATTATTAGAGGACTGTAGAATTATTGTAAATCCTGTAGTCCATCTTGTAGGGTCATTTAAACTAACTTATCCAGAAATATCTAAATCTAAGAGTCACCATGTGTAATCTACATTTCTTTGTAAGCCTTTTGAATTTGCGTACCAAACAAAAAAATAATGTCAGACTCCTTCTAATAGTGATATACTTACACACGATATTATTTTGATGATAAATAAAATTGATTATTATCATGAATTTAATATCGCCGGGTCTATAAATTGTGTGTCGAGATTTTATCTCACCCTTCCATTTCGTCTGTATATAGAGTCATAACGTATTATTCATTGAAGAATGTTCAGTCAATAGCAATGTTTCTGTCTTGTAGGCCAGTGAACAGCTGTACAACTTGGAACACGATTAACTAAGATAAATCTAATGGTGAAACCTTGTTAAGAACGGCGTAAATGGCAGTCCGGAGAGCTGTAGATTTAACACCGACTCGTAAAACAGCTGACTTATTAGACAATTCCCCCGTCATGGCGTGAATTACGTGAAATTTTTCAGTCGAAATTTGTTTTGGCTGGCTTCTTTTTTACGAAGATTTACGACCGAATGTGATTCCAGAAAAGTCGTTCTTGTCTAAAAGCTGTTAACAAACAAGAATTTTTCACTCCCTTGTTATATTAATAGTAAGTTTGTCTTTTTTACTCGCTGGAAATTTTGTTTGTTTATCGATCGTTAGCCTGATCAAAGTAAACCTCACAAAATATACAAAAAAATTGAGAATTCAAAATTGGGTATTTGAAAGGCATACAATTTTCCGGAAAATCGTCGAGTGAAAATATTTGTTTTTGTTTTTTCGCTCTAATTGTTTAAATAATAAATATACAGAAAAACTCCCAAATCAAAATTTGTAGCTGATGCATTTATTTACAAATTTTGTCTAAAAAGTTTTTCTGTAAATTAAAAAGTTTACGAGATAAAATTAAATTCAGAGGTATTCAATTTGTGGTTACGCGTGAGCCAAATTTATTAACCGCTTGACTTAAAAGTTAATAATTTTGGGCTTATAAAATTCTGAAAAAATAAATAAACTCATGTAAAATGTAAAGAAAAATCTCAACTTTTAGATAGAAATACTTTCAAATTTGAAAAAGTAGATTTTCTGACTGTAATATCAGTTTATTATAATTCCTATTTAATTAATACTTATCCCAGCGAAAATTCCTTTTAGATTCAGCATTGCAAATGAGCATAAAACATTATTATTATAAAAGCAAAGCCATCAATATAGAATTTTAAACGAATGCTTCTTAAAAATCAGTTTTTTTTGCATGCTTAATTTTACTTGTTTTTTCTTTATTACTATACACTTTGAAGCATCTACTTTCGAAACTACTATACAATTTTTCTGTAAATATCAATTTTTTAAATAATAGATAATTATCTTCTATAAATTCCTTGTGGCATTACTTATTCTTTTTTCTTATTTTTTTGGGAATCAAACCACAATAATGTTTTTTTATTTTTTTATTTCGACGTTTCGGTGGCGTTCCAGCTACCGTTGTCAAGATTAACTATTTATAGTATAGAAATAATTTTTTGGTCCCTATCTGACACAACGAAAACATTTTTTCTTAGTGGAAAATATAGATACACCTTTCTGTAGGGAATTGTATTTTTTATACATTTTTCAAAATCGTATTCACCGGTTATGTATGTGACGTGTAAAAACGGCTTAGCAAAAATATCTATATATATATTTTATAAAAAATGTTCAAAATTTAGTTTGTTTTCAGTAAATAGAAAGTATAAAAATTGATTTTAGGTTTACCAAAGGTTAATAATTATTGATATATTACCATTAATCAAACCAAGTTGTGTAACATCATAACACCTCTTTTTCGAATCAACTCGTAATTACCGTGTATACCTTCGTTCATACAAAATAATGGCCATCAACAGATGATTTATGACGACAGCCATATGGAGATTTGACCACAAAAAACAAAAGCTCATTTCAAACCAATACTTATAGGTACAGTTAACAGAAGCAAACATGAGCCCCGGAAAATATGCGAACTAAAATAAGGTCATCGCAACGAGCCAATCAGGAGCTAATGTTAACGAACGTACATTAGTAATTTGTTAACATAATCGAAATAATATGACCGAGTGATTTCATCAACATACATTATTTTATTCATTTTTAGTGTCTGTATCAGTGTTGTCAATGCGAGGAGGTAGTTTTATTTTTGGTCCAATATAAATGTTTTTATTAATATTAAGAGTTACATTTTTAGCAAGTTTGACTTTGTTTACATATCTCTTAACAGTTGACACTTATGGTATCGATGTTTGGTTATCGATTTAAAATATCGATTGTTACTACAAAAATACAACTACAGCGACATGAACACGCCCACCAGGGCTCATGTTTGCTTCTGCGGACTGTACACAAGTCCATTGGTGTTTTGCGTTCGAAATTTTCGATGTGCTCGTGTAATTTGATATTATTAACTGAAGTAGTCAAGGCTATATAGAGACGAGATGGAAATTTAAGTAGATAAATATATTGTGTATTTTAAACGTTAAGTAGCTGTCACTTTTAATAATTCGATATTTAAATGAGATATTTGTTTAAATTAGATATTTGTTATTACGAAATTTGTTATTCCATAACATTGTCCTGTGCTATTTATAAGACAAAAAGTTCCTTAGACAAACCGAATTAAATAGTTAATAACTCGCAGGAGCGAATGAATCGTTGTTTCAACACATTTACGAATAAGAAGCAGACGAAGGGAACGGTCTGTTTGGACATACTTGAGCTTAATTTCGACATTTCGAGGATCGGTTCCATTGATATTCACCGGCTAACTTTGGAAAAGACATCCAACCAACATATTTTTCATTCATCAGACCGACTGATTTTTAGGCCCGTCAAACGCGATTTTAACTTTTTACTAATGTGGCAACTATGTGGATAAATAAATAGTATCAGTCTGTTTCATTTATAAGTAATACAAAATTCATGAAAACTACGTTTGTTAAAAGTTTTGATTTTATAAAAGTATTGGAAGCACCCAAAACTAAACAAATTCCTACAATTCAAGAGTTAGAACGTTGTAGTGACAACTAAGAAAATTTTACATTTTCAAGTGAATCCCTCAACAGGCTGGCAAGAGACAACAAAGTGTCTCTAATATGGGTGCTGGCACATAAGGGGGTTGCAGGTAGTAAAGAAGGTTCTAAAGGAGACTTCACCACACCAACTCAAATGGAGGTCGACACAAGGGCACCTCCGTACAAAGAGTTTACTGAACAAGGTAGACAAGGAATTCTCAACCAGGCTGAGTAAGAGACATTTGAAGGCAGTTACCGACCTGGTGACTGGACACTGCACCCTTAGGAAACACTTACACAAAATGGGCAAAGTTAGTGAACCTATGTGCGGTAAATGTGAACTCTATGATGAAACACCTACTCACATACTGTGCTTCTGCGAGAACTTACATGGAAATAATACAGGATTAACAAAACATTTTTATGACATGAAAAATGCAGAAAATTCGTAAAAAGGGTTATTTGGAACACGAAATTGACATTTTCAATTTAAAAAGTCTTGTAAATACCACTAAATTTTGAATATTAAACTGAAATTTTGATAGAATCCTTTCAAAAGACCAATTTATTTTTCTCGTTTAATTGCTCTAGAACATATTCTCATTAAACAAACAAAATTTACCCGGTAAATTTTTGTGACAATATTTATTTGACGAATTTCATCGTTCTTTGGACTGTATTAGGTCCCCTGGACATATTTTCATTCATCAGACCATGGCAATGTTTGTTTGCAGCCGGACGCTGATTGCCGTTTCACATAAAAACACACATGCTTTGAAAAGAAGTCACGTACCGAACACGACTCCATTGTATGTAAAGCAAATGCTGCAATAGCCTACGCTAGAGCATACACACCAGTGACCCCCCAACAAGATGCTGATAATTATTCAATCTGTTTTAATGCCCATAACACCATGCGAGTGAATAAATCGAAAAGATCAAATCGGTAAATTGTTAAAAATAAATTGTTTGAAGAATAAGAATTTTCGCTATTTAATTCAAAACCCGTTGTCTGAGGGATAGCTGTCGAAAGCATCAACGAGTAGATTGAATAACTGCTGACAAGAGGACAATGCCGAAGAAGCGGATGTCCTCCAGGAATGCCAACTACGTGACGTGGAGACCAAAACTTTGATTGTTCGGTAACCGACATGCCTGAGCAAACGGTAGCGAATACTTCGAGACCGACCATTTCGAATATTGCAATCACTAATCTTGGTCGGATTGAAACAAAAAAACAAAACACATTCAATCGACGCTAAATATGTCGGTCTTGTGTTATATCCGAGAAGGTATGCGACGATCACCGACTTGAAATATTTCCTTGAAAATCTTTTCGAAGACCAAAGTTAGGGTTTTTAGAATTTTTTTGTCGGAATATTAAAAATGCCTTTTAGGTATTACGGGGCCGGTTCCAGCTGCAGTCTAAAGAAAATTTTAAATAGTAATCGTTGATGTTGAATAAATTTGTTTCATGATACGGTCCTGTTTTCAATAAATGTTTATATATAGATATAAGAATGAGTGATACCTTGTCAAGTTATTCATTTACTTTTAATTTATTCCAACATTAAACAATTGTGTTTAAATTGTAAACACTTTTGACATAATTGATATTACTGCTTATAAGGAGGTGTTCGAAAAAAAAAAAAAAAACTTCGCCATTAGGTATACTTACAATTTAATATAATATATGTGAAAGTACTATTTTTCAACAAAGGTTCAACAAACTGTTGATGACATTCTAATTTGAAATTATTTAGAAAAATTAAATACACTGAAAAAAAGAAACTCTTGGAAGAAAAGATTATACCTTTGGCCCAAAGAATTGGCGCTTTTGAATAGGTCCAAGAGCGAGGTTTCTTCGGCCAAAGGATTAATTGTCTTTTCATAAGTTTCTAAAATTCCTTTATCTATTTGTTCAAAGTCCTTACAGTCTTAGCTTCAAACTAGTATGTAAGATATTTCTTGATACAAAACTTAAATATTTTGTACCAAGGAATCCACTTCTTTGGACAATGCCGTAGAACTATAACAAAAAAACAACTCTCTTGACATAAGAACCTTAGAACTTGCTTTGAAAGGAAATCTTTCTTGGCCCAAGAGCAAATACATTAGGCATAGACATTGAGAGGATTTCCACCAGGTACTTGGGAGAATTGAAATGTCTCTTGAATGAATGCCGTGATATTTATAATTTTCGTAGCTCTTGAAGCAAAACAAACTATACTTGGTTGAAGGGAAAAATATTCAAGAGATTCAAGACATTTCTTCAAGAGAACCATCTTACTTTAACTAAGAACTTTTTTCTATAGGCAAGAGATATTCTCTTATGTTGAAATAATTTCTCTTGTCGCTAATAATTTCTTGTCAAGAGAGTTGACTACTTTGGTTCAAGACACCCATTTTTTTCAGTGTACATTTAAGTTCCGGTTATTATTTCCTGGTTCCTAAAAATACTTGAATTGACTGGCACCACACTTTAAACGATAAAGAAAAACAAAAAATATTATAAATATTAAAAATTAAATAACGTACTTCTTTTATATAAAAACTGATGATTGGAAATAATAAAAGACGTTCCACATATTTTTTTCTGCCGTGCTGGTCGGTTTCACCGCATAATCTTCAAGTAATAAATCACTTTGATTATATCGATAAATCATAGTGGCATTTGCATAAAAACATAATTAATATTTACATATTACAATGGCATGCAATTAGGTGCTTATGTGTTGTAAGAAATGAAAACGATTACTTTTCTACGTAAATTTCAATGGTTGACTATTCACTACCACCTTTGGTTTTAGAAGTTTTTAGCCGTTTCGTCTTCAACCAGACAAAACTACATAGGCTGTCATCTGCCAGGCCAATTGTGTCCATGTGCTTCCTTAGCCTACAATGTTTGGTCAGCATTCCCACCATCATCATCATTTCTCGATTTTGAGATTGTAGGTCGCGTAACAGTTTGGCCGAAGGGCTTGTAAGGAATAGTTTAGTTTTATGCCACCAATGCAACGCCTGGTTGTTTATCCATTGGTGAATGTTCTCCTTAGTGAGGTTTTTTGTAATTCCACAGGAAGGTTCTGGACCTATCACGACCACAGTCGCTCCCTGCTTGGCTAATTTATCGGCCTTTTCATTGTCTTTTATTCCTTGGTGACCTGGTACCCAGGCTAGGGTCTATTATGACTACCTATAGTCTGTTGAGGACCTTGCGCGACGCTCCCACACCAGATTTGACGTTGTCCGATATGAGCTTATCGCCTTTGGTGCTGCTTGGCTGTCGAAGTAGATGACGATTCTTTGGTTATCCACCTCCAGTTTTATCACCCTCTGCTACTTACTAATACTAGATCTCGGTATTTGTAGTTTGGTTTTGACAGGAATCTACGAATCAATTCAATCGCTTTGGCTGTAAAATCGTAAAAATGTTACCTCGGATACTATACTATAAAATTGACAAAGACATAAATAAACACAGTCATTATTTTCTATAACTAATGCTAATGTTGTCTGTAATTTGTTTTATAACACTAATAAATACAACGATTTAAGTAAAAGCTATAAGCATTCGACATCATTAATAAGTGACATTTAAGAATTTATTAGTAAATTGCTTCATATGACAAACGTTGAACATAAAACATGTTTATTTGTCGTTTATCAAGCCACAGTTCGCTTTTGCCTTTCTCGCTTATAGGTATTCGTTACGTTACGTTACGTTACGTTACGAACAAAGCTGGTTAAAAGTGATTTGCCACTAACAACCATAAATTCTTAACGATAAGGTGCAGCTTGACGCTAAATATGGTCAAAGTGTACAAGGTGTACAACTTCAATGAGTAAAACATTTATTATTATTTTGTTGTATGTTTATTGCAAAACTCAACAGGCTGGCTAGAGGCAACAAAATGTCTCTAATAAGGGTGCCGGTACATGAGGTGATTGCAGGTGGTGAAACGGCTGACCAGTTAGCTAAAGGAGGTTCTAAAGGAGGAATCACAAAATATTGCATAAGAAGGGAAATCGGGAACTGCTTAGTTAGGGAACACCAATTCAAATGGAGGTCGTCGACATAAGGTCACCTCCCTACAAAGAGTTTACTGAACAAGGTAGACAAGGAACTCTCAACCAGGTTACCGACCTGGTGACTGGACACTGCACCCTGAGTAAACATCTGCACAAAATGGGCAAAGTTAGTGAACCTTTGTGCAGGAAATGTGATCTTCATGATGAAACACCTACTAACATACTCTGCTTCTACGAGAACTTACATGAACTAAATCCATCTGGTCAAACTAGTGGCCTATACATGGAAGAGACAAAGCTTCTGGAATGGAAGTAAATAACATGGGGAATGGAGTTCAAGTCGAATTCAATCGAATGAATGAAAAGGTGTGCAACTTCAAAGAGTAAAACATTTATTATTATTTTGTTGTTGTCGTTGTTGAATTAGAAAAAAAAACACATTTTGTTCGACCCTTCTAGTATGTTTATTGCTAAACTCAACAAAAAGAAAATAACGACAACAATCAATGTGTCAAATTAAGTATGAATTGTAGCATAATATAAATATTAATATTGATGTGTGTGAAGGGATGCCAGAGACAGTTCCCTTGGTGCTCGCAACTTCATGTCGACCATTTGTTTCAATCTCGCAAGACTTTAATGACTGCGTTAGTCTGGTGTCATCAAATATCACCGGGTCACGGTCCCTCTTTATCCCCACCTCTCTCTCTCTCTCACTCTAAATGTCACCTCGTCCCTTCTAGTTTAATTTATTTGACAGGGCTTTATAACTCTGTTAATTTCGTGTGTACTACGTGATATACAGGAAGTGATTTATGGTATTTTAATTTTTATTTTCAAGGAAATTTTAAAATATCGTTCATCTTTAATTAATGTTTTGAAAAAATTGTTAGAAAAATGAACTGTTCCTCAACAGTACAAAATATTCCATATGTTTTCAAATATTTCGGTAGTTGTAATTATAATATTGGTCGTACCTATTCCAATAATCCTTTTCAAATTATGATATCCCTATTTGAAGGGATTTAATGTTTTATGTATATATAGGTATAGCGTTCGTTCATATGTCACAATAGTAATGGGAGTTTCAACCGACACAAATAAATTTGAAAGTATGAAAAGAGAAGTTATTATACGCGTCACTTACAGGTCCGCGACGAGAGTTGTCGTCGAAAAATTATTAGAAATCACACCCGGGTGCTGTTTCTGGGCACAAGCGGTATAAAAAACAAAAGGAGGTATCTAAAGAACCAATCTACTGGGAATGCATTTCCCATATCTAATCAAATTTTTAATCAATTTTTCAAACTATTGCAAGAAAAAAGTAACTTTTGGTGAACATTTTCAGAAAAAAGGAAATTTTTTACGTAAAATTGGATATTTTGGAATGAGGACTCAATATTTTGCAAAAAATTTGGATTATACATCGTAATGGTATAAGGAAATTTTGATCTTAAGAATTATTATTAATAGGTACCACAAAACTATGAATATTAAAATACCGATAACCTGGAAAAGTAAACAATACTTAATATTATAAAAATATTGTAATATATAATCGATTCCTCTCGGAGTGATATCTAACGTGGCAGGTCAAACATACCTTTTTCTATTCCATCCAGTTTCGGGTCATGTTGTTGAATGTATAATCACAGACTGTCAGAGCAGAAGGGCGGAACCCGTCATGCAGATTGAATTTTCTTTTCATCCTTACATAATGAACTGCCTCGGGGGTCTTATGATGACGACCGAGTATACACCCCCATTGTTTATAGACCTTTCGTTCGGTGATATTATTTCTTTTAATCTTTAATAGAGATGTCCGTCTGAATTTTACTCTACTCGGCTATTTAGTTTTTCTTTTGACATGAAGAAGGTTAGAGGGTTGGAGAAATACCGAAATTAATAATACGCAGGGTAGTAAATAGTACTTCACATAAAATGTATGCCTGTTTTTTACCGGGACCGCTGAGTTGCATCTCATTTGAGCAGGCCAAAGTTTTGACCGTGGTCGCCCCTTTTACTTCGTAGGAACTTGGGACGTCCTGTACCCAACAACTGTCAAGAATTTTAATCTTCGCACTATCTAATATGAACGTTGTTAAACTTCTTAAGCCTTATTTACTGGAAAAGTGTACCAAATATATTTTTTCTCTATATAAACAATTTCAAGTACTTCGTAGTCTAAAATTTAAATTTAATATAATAAAAATGTCATATCGGTGATCTAATAGATTACGTAGGATCATTTTGTCAAGTACCTAAGTTGAGTCAAGTCAATATAGTAAATTGTGTTACAATGGCAGAAAATGAGCTTTACCAGCCCAAGATTATTAGATGAACGAGCGAGCACAGCGAAGCGAGGGCAGCTGATAGTTAAGGGCTGCTAAAGCGTTTCTTCTATGTGTGACACACAACTAGTTTTCGTCTACCGAATGAACCAAAAATTAAGAAAATTTAACAAAAAACCTTGACATTCATTGACGTTTAAGTGGAAAATTTAGGTGAAACGTCAATTACAAGTGACAGATGCAGGAAAACCTCATAAATCGTTCCGTCCTTGGGCTACTAAAGTATATTTTCCACGTTGCGACAAATCGCAGCTACTTGTTGCTGGGACAATTAGCACATCGATAGTTTGTTGCTGCGACTCATCCAGACATAGGGGACACGTTACGTGCCAACTTCGTTAAAAAATTGACAGTTCTGGTTTCATAACCTCACAGTGTGAAAAAAAATTAGTGGGTGAAAGTAAAGAAAATAGGAGTAGTTTCTCTAAAATCAAGTATTGAAGTTAACAGAATGGTTGAGGAAAACATTGAAGGCATTGTTTTAGTAACAGTAATTAGTATTATGGCATGTGCTGCTCTACGAAAAGAAATCCAGTGACAGCAATGTCAGAACGTAGCAGCCAATATAAATTTTAGGTTGGTGGGACAAAATCCACCAGAGAAGTTACCAAATCGCAGTGACTTCTCGCTCGAAAATAGAACAATGTCTAATTCATGCGACCGACGCGCCCAACGAAAAAAAAACTTTTTCGAGTTGCAGCGTCAACTCGCACCGTGGAAAATGGACTTAACAATACTTTTCGCCCTATTTTTGGTGTTGATATGATTGGTTTTCCATGCTGCGTAGTTTTATTTTGTCTGTAATAAATTTAAAAGACAATATATATTAATTTTCTTCGGATACGCCCCTGTAGGTTATGCCAACGGCCGACAATACAATATTAACCTGATTATTACAATCTAGCCGTAAAATTTATAGCTCTAATATACCATATTTTCCGGCAACGCAAGTCATAGTCATGATAAATATAGCTCAGTTTTCATCAGGTCGAAAATATGTGTAACAACTATTGTTATTGATACATTATATTGACAGTTATAAAAATAAGGTTTTAACGATGTGTCATGTCATATCGAATACCTCATTTATTTACGACGGGAATTTATTTTGTCAATAGAAATTTATAAGCGGTTTTTTATATGTCGAATTGGTTTATTACCAATTTACGATACGACTTGAGCTAATCGTTGGGTTTTCTTATAATGTTTACATTAGATTATTTTTTTTTCTAGAAAAACAATCTAATTCCATTGGACTAATTAAAGATTTCATCGATCTGTGAAGTGGTATCGCCATATTCTCAGGATCTATGCGGTATTTTATCTTAAATGGAACCGCCAGCTATTGATCTCACCGACTTTACAGTCAAATTAGGTTGGTTAACATTCGATCTCAACGGTGTCATAAATAAATCTACCATGTCTGGTTGGAAAATTAACATAAACTACTATTTCGAGAAACAAATTGCGTCCAGGTATCCATCACATTTTTAACCTTACAGATTGTTTTTACCAACTCGGAATTTATCTAAAATTAACGTTAATTATTTATTTTAAGTGTAATTAAAAAAAATAAAAACGTTTCCTAAATAAAGTCATTTGCTGTCGGCTAACATCAGTGGATGTCCCTTTCATTCATAAGAAAAAAAGCGCAAAGATCTACAGTGAATATCCATTCACAGATCATTTATTTTTACATAGAAAGGTCCGTTGGATCATAAAATTATATGGACTTATAAATAAATATTTTATAGGCCATCTTTCAAGAAGAAATATGTTTTTATACGTTTCCGAATAATATCGGGTTAAGGTTTTTGCCGGAAATTAAAATTCGTCTATATTTATTTATTAAGGAAACTATAAAATTTTTGATTTCTCTTTAAATTGACAAAACAACTCGCCAGCGTCACATACTTTTATCCAATAATAGTCTATTATTAACCACAGGATAAACTGTACACAAAGCTTTTATCCTTCGTGTATAAATACCTCTGATGATTAGAAGAACGATTTAGAATCAGTTTCCTACTTCATAAACTAGGTATATTTTTTTATAATTTTACAATCTTTAAAAATATTTTTTTAATTAAATTATTACATTTTACATTAAATTTTTATTTTTTTTATTGTCAGCTTACGTTTACAAGGTATTGAAACAAAACGAACACAAATTATGAGCTACTACAACCATAGTAAAGTTTTGCATTCAGTAATAAAACAAAAATTTGGTGAACCTACCAAAGAACAAAGTTTAAAAACTCTTTATAATAATATAATAGTATCTTAAGTTTTAAACCAAATCCACCTTTAATGGAGATAGTAGGTACAGCAGCCCAAAAATACTACCTCCGTTTGATATAATTTACCTCTCAATGACTTTGTGACTTGGTACAGTTTATCTTTGGTTTTTTCGTTACTCTGTTTGGATTTGACTTTAAAAGTATTTTTTTCTGATTCCCCTAAAAGGTTTTGTCAGTGTCATTAAAAATCCGATATTCGTGAAAAATGGAGATAGTACAGTTTACACATTACGCTTAATATATATTCAAACAAAACCGTGGCTTAGCATTTATTTATCAAGGAACACTTCTTTTTCTAATGGGATTTAGATTAGACTTGACAATGTTGAGGATTATATCCGTCTTTTATCTCCCCTGTTTGCTTCAATAAATACATCAGTGTCTCTTCCAAAATTAAAGTAATATTTAAACCATGAACCACCCTGTATATTAACATCCGCCGATATATATATATATATATATATTATATATCCAACATTTTTCATGTAATGTCGACTTTAATTACGTGTATTTATGAGTAAACTGTCTATATGGATAGTCGAGATTTACAGTTGCTTTTCCTTGTAAGATATATGTTTAACGTTGCGAAATATTCTCTGTTCGTTCATATACCTTTAACTTGTTTTGTGAGTGACAGACTGCAGCTTATTTACGTTCTTCGAGATCAAAAGACGAATGTTTTATGTTTTAATTTATGGCTAATTAGAATGGAAAATGAATCAGTGTGTGGGCTTTTTGTTTAGACAAGAACGTGGACTTATGGGGAGGTTGGTACAGGAAACATAGATTTTATAGATTAATAGGTTGTATAGTATATCTGGTCCAATATAAATTACATTACACGTCATCGAAGATCACAATAGTGACTGCCACTTCAATAATCAGTTAAAACTTTTGTGTTTTATTTTATAACAATTGTTTTTGTTCGCAACACCTGGTTGGTTACCAGTTGATGTACAAAAGTTCCTAATAATTCCATTATTTGTTCTTTTTTAGTTGTGACGTTTCGGAAAGCGTAGCTGAAACTACTGCGTGTTGAAAAACACAACGGCCAGACCAGCTGTAATCGCTATTAACTAATATAACTAATAAAACTAGAAAATTTATGACGGCTATAAAAGGTTTTTGAATTATCATCATTTACAACTGAATTAAACTCGTCTTAAATACCATTCTAAGGTGATTATGCCATAAAAATGATTGTATAAATAAAACATTAAATTACAAAGCAATAATTTAAACTTTTACGACTTTTATAAATTATGAGTGAGATTCCACAAGCAGGTTTCGGGATTATCTACAAATGCAGTTATAATTTGTTTTATTTACACTGGGACTATAATAATAATACGATTTATGAAACTACACAACTTAATATAGTCTATCTTCTTCCTTTTTTATATCACGAGGAATATATTTTAACCATAACGTAATGATAGAAAATTTGAATTTTCCTCCACCCTGTATATTATTTTGAGAATGATGGAAAATAAATCAGGCAGCGGTCGATGATAAATAGCATGCGTCATGAAGACTGAACAGCCATTTATTCGACCGGTTCTGCAACAATTGATGATAGAAGATAATTGGATGATTGACCATCATTATTTCTTTACAACACTGGAGTTCTTTGACGGCCGATGCTGGCAACTGATGGCCATTGATCGATAATGTTATGGTTGTTCTGCCCACGGCTATATATAAATCCATCCTCTCTCTATCTGTACCCATCATAACCTATGGAATCATAATTATTGCTGTCGAATTCTATTTGTTATTTTGATGATGGTGTAGGTACCTACCAACACTGCGTTTGACGTTAAATTTCCACTGGTATTAAATTTTATATTATAGTCAGGTGTAAATATTGTTAAACTACAATATATTCCCCCTGTATATGTTATACGATGATGGAAATGAAGGCAGTTTACGAGTTGGGTGTGAAGGCGGCGTCGTCGGTCGATGATGGATTGCCAGTTAGTGACCTTTCCTTGGCATCTCCAATCTCTTGTCTATGATGGATCACCTGAACACGTCAAATGCTCATTTATCATCTTCTCTTCTCTTTACTTCTTTTTCTGCTGTCTACTCTCAGCCTACTTGTCGAACGGTACGTTCGCTTCCATCTCTGCCACGAAGAAATGTGTGTCAATATCACGAAACCTTATTTATAGTTAAGCGATTCCTATAGAGTTGCGTCCACCTTTAAAAATATTATAACCAAAAGGAATTTATCATTACCGAAATTAAACTGTCGTCGTAAAGAAACATATTAATTAAAATGAATATAATATCGTGGAAAAGGAAATTTTTATATGAAGATAAGAACAAGACCACCACTCAAAAATTATTATTTATAAACTCCGATAAGCTGTAGAAACAAAAGCAATGACAAAACAGAAGGGAATCGATTTAAAAGTAATGGAAAGAGAAATATTGAGAACTGAGCCCGCAACTCCACAAAAAATATTGGATGAAAATGTTTTGGTATTAGACACAATCCGCAATGGTAGAACGACTTGATGATGGCAACACAGATTTTAAGTATGTTTTTATATATTTTTTAAAATAACTGCAAGTATGTTGAGGAAGATTTACAATTCAAATCTTGAGTAATTATTTGAAAAATTAAAAATAATAATGAAACGACTTTATTCACACCAAATATATACATGACCTACTATACGAATTATTTATTACCATTAATAAATATTTATAAAATATACACAAGATAACGTGCAGTATCAGTTACTGTAAAAACAATTTTTTATCTCGTCCATAATTCATGATTTGTGAGGTACTTCCGACTGTAATTATTGGTAAATATAGTCATTCATGCATAGTATGGACTGAATTTTCTAAAATTCATAGTTTTATTATGAAAACATTGTATAGCACCTACTTCATAATTTGAATTATTTCATATAGGTACTTACGGGTTAAACTGTAACAGTAGTGACACTGAGTTTATATTCCTCTTGGCTTTCAAATTTTGTTAAAACAAATGAAAGGTATAGGTACTGATTGAATTTACAACAAAAATACTGAAAATTTGTTTATTTTGGTATGAAAAATCGACCGTTTTTGATTTATCTGAAATCTCAGTTTATAATGTTGAGAATTTCGAAAAACCGTACTTTTAACTTTAACAAACCAAGCCACAAAACTGCTAATATTGGGTTGAAATTTTGGCAAAGCATTCTTATAAAACCAATCTACTATGAAAAAATTCAACACTGTCAAAACCGGAAAGATTTCCATTTTAAAACTCGTCAAAGTATGGATTTTTGAAATAGAATGAAAAATCGCAGTTTTCTATAATTTTTTGACAAGAAATTTCGTATTCTTTTCTCAACTTTATCTTCACGTCAGTACCTGCAGACCCTCCTCCAAACATACCTAAGGCAAACATTTGGCAGACGAGACCCCCTTAAATTTAACGCCCCTGGATATACAATTTCCACGCTATTCGAGGTAAAGTAAATAAAAGTCAAAATACATTTACAAACATTTTATTAAAGCATCATTGAAACTCAACATTTATTTAAATAACTAAGTATAGAAATGAATTTTGGATGATTCAATTGAAAAAAATCCTAAATCTATATAATAAGGAAAAATGGGGACTGTTCAAGATTGCACTTCATTCACCACGGAATCAAAACAAAATATTTACAAATTATCACAGTCTGCAGCTATGGACAATCCTAGTAATATCTATACAGATTGTCCCATTGAAACATCATAAAAAAATTCACATCGAAATTTTTATTTTCCAACAATCCATTTTGACAGGGACATACTGTATACGCACTACTAATATCCTTAAAAAAATAATAATTATTATCACTATTGAAGGACAGCTGCGGCTCCTAATCTCTGTCCGTACATTGAATACGCAGAATAATAAGAACCCAGGGCGGTAGGATTAAACGCACTGTATGGTGAAGCAGCCAGTGAAGTGGGTAGAGAAGGAGGTTTACCATAAGGATGATACCTCGCCGCCGACAATGGACTTAAGGGAGGATTAGGATAACCGGATCTATGAAGTGAAGCAGAGGAAAATAAGGAGTGATGATTAAGCAGTGCAGTGGTAGCGGCCGATACTGAAGGATCCGATCCGTTCGTATGTGTCCGTAGGTGTTGTAGAAGTTCATCGGAAGTTACGAATCGTTTACCGCAATAAGTATCTCCAGCTATCCAATTGCATACGTACGGTCTACCTAGTTGCGAATACGCCAAAGAAGACTGCGATACCGGACTACCCAAAGACATAGCCATAGCAAAGTTGTACTTTTGATGATCACACTGCGTACAACCGGAAGGGCAAGGACCAGCAGCAGCGCCACTCATCAACAATTGTTGGTTTTGTAAACTAAATTGACATCCTGAACAATAAGGATCTTTGCAAACAGGCACCAAAGCTTCTCCTCCTGAAGGTGTTTTAACGCGAGCATAACTCAAGTAGGGACTTCCTGTTGCACCGGGATATCCAGCAGCGAACATTGCTGCGTGTTGAGCACTATAAGGAGCACCGGGAAATGGAGGTCTAAATGCTGGATTGGTTGCTTCTAGACCTGGAGGGCAGCATAACGAACTTAAGTGATTGTTCAAGCCACTTAAACCGGACGGTAGAGCACTGGGTTTGTAAGTAGCTAGTGGGTTGTCTTTGGGATGTCCTTGTAATATTTCCAAACCAGATCTGATGATAGGACTGGCTCCTCTGGGAGTCGAGCATTTTTGGTCGGGAGAAGATTTTCCTCCTTCCGTATTTGGAGTTAAAGGAGAATTCGTCGAAGGCGAAGCTGTTTTTCTTCCCGCACTATGTTCTGATTTTTTATCATCGTTATTGTGTACACTACTTTGAGAACTTGGTCGAATTTCTTCGGTTTTTTTAGTCACCACATTAGTTTCGTACGGTTTGAAAGCCAGTTTTTGTTCACTCGGTGTTATACGCGGTGATTTATCGGTTTTTTCCCTTGCTGAACTAGGAGAAGTACGATTATTTTCACTGGTTTTCTTTCCTTTGTCCAAAGGAGAAATTAGGGTTTTTGACGACGGAGAATCTGCACCGATTTGGCTACAAGTTTGCGCCAACAATGCCAGAGGACTCTTCTTGGCGTCAAGCTGAAACAAAAAAGGACCATTGTAGCAGAAATAAGACGACACAAATTTTAAAATCAAGTCAGTTTTTCGCACTATTTTTAGTAAAAGATAAGGCGCATGTGCAAATTTTTATAGAAAATATTGAATTTAAATATTTTTTAATCCATAAAAATGAAATTCAAGTTCATCTCAGAATATGGTAGGAGTTGAAGATCGGTAAGCGACGGATCTACATTATCCTACAAATAGTAAGAATTTGGTGGCGTTGAATGAAATATTATAGGAAAAAACACACAATTTAAAGAGGTTTAAACTGAGCTCTATGGTCAATGTAAAAATTTAAAAGTAAAACATTATCCTTTTTAGAAGTGAAGAAGACTCTCCGACGGCAAGGATTAATCAATGTAAAAATCGTAATAAATATAAACGAAACAAAAACAAATTTCAAAAACGAATATTTACGGTGTTTTTTTTTGCAAAAATGTAATTAGGAAAAGGAAATAGATATTTATAACTAAAAATAAAACTATCCTTAAAATGACAATTAATAAACCAGAGAAAAAGGAAATTGAGCAGATTTTACGAATAATAAATAGAATTAAATAGGTTTATAAGCAATAAAAATTCTCTAATTTTTTTTAAAGAATAATATAAAAAAACAAAATAAAATTAATTTAAAAAAAAAAAAAATCCTCACCGTTGTTGGTAATGGTGAAAGATAATCCAATTGTAAATACTGATTGCCCGTTGCGGACAACATATTGCCACCTTCTAACACCACCATTTGCGTCGAATATATCACTTTGATAGAATCCAAAAACGGTCAATTCAAAAGTATCACTTGAAAAAAAAACTGTATAAAACTGACGGAGATAACACTAAGACCACAAGTTTACAACGACTCAATTCGAAATGATGCCAGGTTGAAGACAGAGGCTGCTGTGTCTGGCAGTGGTGGAACACGCAAGCGCAGTCTGTTTCCTTTCGCCTTTTTACTTGTAAAATCGTCACAGGCCAGGAGCTGAACAGATTCGAATTTTATGGACATTAAACTGTCGACAGATGAAACAATCTTTTATAAAATATTGGATAATTTTTATTTTAGATCAAATAGTGAAGCTAGGTATTGTTAACAAAATTTTTATCACAATGTAGACATTTGGGTAAATTCTTGGACTATTTCATTTCGTGCGCCGAAGAGTGGAATTTCTTCAAGTGTATTTTTTATTAGAAAAACGTTGTGGAGTGTACTTTTGGATTTTCCATACTTTTTCAAATTTATTTTCGACTGAGACGCGAGGCCATTTGCACCGTGAGCGGCGGTCTAAGTCTTACGCCGCCTCTTATTTTCTTGATGAATGCAATTTTTTTGCTTAAAAGAGATATGAGTAATGAAAAATGACGGCATAAGGAATCTTACATTACTATATATCCAAGAATAGAGGCTGGGGGGCTAAGCCCTTTCCCATTCGTATGTCGAGCTAAAATTTATAGCAATCCATAGGAAGTAAATTTCTGTTTGGAAAAACAAGAATTTGTCTGGATAAAATGAATATGTTTATGGGTACTGGCCTATTATTTGTGTCTTTACCCGTGAAGCCATAGCGTAAAGCACTAACACCGCGCCACGTTTCTCTGTTGTCGGCTCCTACCACCCATGAAGCTGGTGACGATGACAGACCCTCTGGACACTTTGAAGTATACCGACATTTCTGTATCCAAGAAGTCTCGTACTAATCAGTAGCATACAAAACATGAAATAGAATAACAAATACTGATGGAACAATACGGTGATGGAGAGATAAAGGGAAGCGGCACGGAATTATTACAGCCGTCGATCATAAAATTGGTCTGCGTTATTGCCAGTCTTTTATTTATTTTATAGATATGCCTGTTATTCCTGTCATAACTTATATAAACGTGTCAGTATATTTTACCTGGTTTTTTTTTCTCTCTCTCTCTCTATATATATATCTTTCCCTGCGCCGACAACTTTTATTCGGTTAATTTGAATTTTTTATGAGGAATAGGAAATGTTTAAATATATACTTACTACTACTATAAAAGCAGTAGCGTTACAAACAGATGGGTTTTTTACAAGTTGAAAATGTATCTTGCTGGTCCACGGATGCGTAAAACTGGAGCAAGACTTTCCATGATCTGTAGGAACTTGAAAGGTTTTGTTAGATATCAAGGCTTAGACAGCTTCTTTCCGCTTATTACTCTGAATCCACTGAACCGATTTGATTTGGTTTGATAGGTACACACGTAAATCTCCGTCAGCCAAAATGATCGTATTATTTGGTATTGAATATACTGACATATCTCCAAGCTAAAAATTTTGAAATTAATTATTCGCTCGAAGATTTTTTTATTAGTAAGACACTGCGTATAATCTATCCTGGAGCATTTATAGGGTCTAAAATTCCAATTGGCACTAACTAAATATTTTATTAGGGTCATCTATTATAAATTGCTTTGGACCTACCACATCGAATATTCGAAGGGCCGAAGACCCATTTTAATATTCAGCTATAAACCCCGTCACAAAATTTCTTTTCAACAAATTAATTCAAACTATTTTGCTTAGATTTCAGCAATTATTGACAATTTCGTTATAATTATCGGACCACAAGGACTTTTTTCCAGTTAAGTATTAAAATGTTTATTTTTGTACATGTCCATTTATAATAAGACTATCTTTTGCCCTCGACTATGCCGCGTATAAGTCGAAAATGTGATTTTTAATTAGTTTTTTACAGTATTATGAATGTCAGTGTATGCACTGAGCCTTTAAGTTAAATCAGAAGCATTAAGGAGTGTTAATTCTATTAAATAAAACGTATGCAAAATTTGATGTAGATCGGACCAAGGAATCACGTTACGTTGTCCCATACAAACTTTTCCCCCGTTTTTCACCCCCATAGGGGTCACCATCCAAGTTTCAGGTCACTATACGATCAGTGGTGTAGGCTGTGAGTTGTTCCGTCAGTAAGTCATTCAGGACAAAGCATTTTATACGTATAGAAGTATAGAAAAGAGTATTGTAAACAACAAAAGATTAATGTTATAAACTTGTTATTAAAATTTAAAGCTTCAATATCCCGTTGCGAAATGACATTAAACTCTTCTCTAGAGAGTACCTGACTTTTATTTAACTAAATACATAAAAGTTACCGACGTTTTAAAATATTTAAACGATACCCCCCCAATAAATAAATCAAATTAAATACAAATAATCTGATAAAAATACAGGTATAATTTTACTCATCTTTATACCTGACTCCTGTATCTAACCCCTAATTTTTAATTCCCTAGTAACAATAAATTCCTACATATTTATATTATACACGAACTTATGTGGTTTGGTTCTTTTCGGTATTCCTAAACCACATAGTTAACCTAAAAAAAGTATCTTTCCACACCGAAGAGATAAAGTATATAAATTTTGTGTCATTCCACACTCTATCCTCTATAATTTTTAAACGTTGTTCATTAAATTAGGATGTAGCCAAGTCGTAAAATATTTTTAAAAAAGTAGATTAAGCAAATGAGAAGAAGTGTAATAAATAAAGTACAGTGACTAATCGGATTGTCGTACAATAAATATGGGTTGATTTGAGTGTTATACCAAACTTATACCTGTTGTGGGAATTTTAGCCTGTGTTTGTTAAAGACGTATTTTGTGTTATTAATTGGACAGGAGGAGATAAAAATTTTAGTACGGTCAATTTCGATAATCTTTAATTTCGGAGATTCCAATATACTGGTTGTTTATTTGTAGGTAGGTCAGGTTAAGTGATGGGTAGAGCTGACGTTAGCCTTCTGTCACAGTGTGACGCTCTGATTTAATTAAAGTACTTAATCTCCTAAAGAGGCTCCATAGCCTAGACAAATGCTTGTAGGCCAAGGTTGTTCCTCGTCACGTTCTAGAAAACGCAGTCTTGCGGTGGCACAACACATGTTCTGCCGATTCCTCTTCCTCTTGACAGAACCTGCAAAGTTCTGTTTCTGCCAATTTTATAACACTCATATGACTGTTGAGTCTGCAGTGTCCTGTCAGTAAACCTACTAAGATTCTTACAGCCTTTCGTGCATCAGATCCTCTGTTTCCACAAACTTAGTTTATAGGTAACTTTTCGTTTTCTTGTGCAGAGAAGACTATCGATGAAACATTCGATAATAATTTTTTTCCAAGAATGGATACCTAACGAAATTCTCTTTTTTATATTCGCGTTAATTTTCTAATTCAGTAGCTGTGTCACTTTTCCAGCCTTTACCATGAAAACTGTGATCCGTGAATACCCACTGATTGTTTATAATAATATAACGCTAATATCGATTAGGTTAGACTAAAACACACATAAAAAACCTTTTAATTATCGCTCGTGTTCTCAATTTGCGAACAATGGAAACCTTCTAACAATAATAATTCCCAATCCACTTTCTCTTTCATCCCACTCACTCTCTCGACCTAATAATAATTCAATTCCTGAATCATAAAACAAAATAATATAATACAGGAGATTTGTTGCCAGTCAGGCTAGATGGAAATTAAGGACAAACGTCATTAATAACCATCGATGGGCCATTGTGGAGCCGTCAGTTTTCTATTATGCGAGGGAGCATCATCAATCTTTTCTATGTGAAACGTCGTGGCGTGGCTACCGCGACCGTACGGCTCCGACTTCGCATGACAAATGACATCTGCTACGCTCTTGACGGCTGCCTATCAACATTTATAAATGATTTGAAAATGAATTCGAGAATTCGATGAAGACTTGGCTTATAATATTTTAACAGATAGGTATATATACAGGGAAAATTATTAAAAAAATATAAAAAAAAAGAACATTTATTTTGTAGGTAGGTATCTATAGAATGTTTGTTGACGTTTCCACTTAAATGTTTTTCGGAATCGATTCCAGTGAAAGAGAGATAAAAAGCTGCCGCTAAGACAACCAAAAGCGCATTTTTTCGTTCATCCCCCCGTTTTGGCACAATTTAAACTATTAAAATGTATGCATCATATTACCATTATATAAGCGAATTTCATTCTTTCCATTGAATTCGCCTAAGCGGTCAAAGCTACCGCCAATAATTGGCTAGAATAAGATTCAGTTTTAACAAAAAACTACTCGGAATAGTATAAATAATTCCCGGTTAGTGTCACAGACAGTCTGATTTATTGGACGTGCTCAGACAGTGATGGAAGTCGCGGCGAATAAAGAATCAAAAGGATGATATCGATGCCGACTCCATCTTAGGTCGCGGACTGTATCATAATGAGGGTTCGGCCGATACAAGCCTTATCGATAATATCGACAACTGCAATCAAAAGTACGTCCGATTTAACTCAACACACTTTCTGGTTTCGTTCGTAGCTTATCCGCACATCATAAGATTGTTTTCTTACGCTCGGACAGCTTTTTCTTCTCTTTTATGAATCACTAACTACCTATATATCGGACAATATGCTGGTACTTTTTTTTTTATTCCATCCTTTAATCGGAAGGTAAAATTTACTTCTTCGTTTTTACCTTCATCATCTTTTTGTTCGTTTTTACCTTCATTTTTGCACATTTTCAGCTTTTTCGAATATTATAAGTTGTATGACAACATCTTATATATATATATATATTATCTTCTCTTACAAAACGATTTATATCAACGAAATTCACGGCGTGTCATTTGATTTCTAAAATTAAACGACTTGGATTGACTCCAAAGTTAAAATCGGAGTTTATAATTGGTATAATTCCTCATGACACATCAAATTAACTGGACATTTTACTTTACATTGCTTTGATCTTAACCAAAATAAATTATTTAAAAATTCGTAAAGATTATTTTTCAACAAACTATATAACGATGAAATTGATTGATGATTGCCTTGTTTGAAATTATTTCAATTTATTCAGGTTATATTGCCGTTTGGACAAATCTATACTGACAACGTTTCAATGGGCTCATTAATATCAATGTTTCGCTTAATTCAGTTGGTGTCGACTGTATAAAATAGGGATGCGGGCAGATATTTTGATCTATACTTACAGAAAAATAATGTAAGTCAATTGAAAAAAAATTATTCGAATTTATTTCATACAACTCAATTCAAAATCGACATTTCTTTATTATACAATAAATATCGCATACAATCTTTAAATCTGAATATAAGAGCATAGCTATATGTAGACAGATCAACTAAACACATATTTTTCAGAGAGAGAGAGAGAGAGAGTATATACTTAACAAAAAAAAGGCAGCAGTGGTATTATTATCAGATGATATAAATACGGTAACGCTATAAAAATCGTTCGAAACACACGTTCGAACATGGCTATCTTCACAACTTCCACTGAACTATCAATTAAAACAGTCACTTGTTTCACTGACCGTTTGGCTAATCTCATTAGTGCTCTTATCAAGGCTTGCTCGTTTTCTCTCTTTCGCTGGCTGGCCTACCCATTCGTTGTGTAATTAATTAATCCTTAATCAGTGTACATATATTTTTGAGGACGATGCTGCTTAAATCGAACGCGGGTTACGTGGAACAACGCTTGTAACTAATTAACCCTAAGGTAATTTACTAATTTGGAATTTTTCGCCGCGGTTGTGGCATTGGTAGCTGTCTAAGAACTTAAATTACCAGTGGTTAGTCAGTTGTTAGTTTATCTATTCTATAGCTATTAATAGTAACAACAATGTTCGTAATACCAAACGCTCGAAACGGCTTAGGGAACGTGTAGAAGGATGGAATCACAAAGGAGTAGTCTAGTGACTTGTTAAGGTTTAGTTTCGAGTTTTGCTCATAGATCGCAGAAGAGTAAGAATGTATAGATAGACCACAGAAAAACTAGGAGCATTCTAAGTGGTGTATAATAATATATTAATGCAGATTTCATTCTCTTTTCCATTCTACAGCTATTAATAATAATAATCTCCGTACTGTCAAAAGTTTTAAGGCTCGGTTGAAAAAAAAAATGTACGAAGATCAAAGATAACATTAATGGCCTATCACACGAAAATTAATCTTCAGTAAATCAAAATCGTTAATAAACGTTTACCAACTGAGTTTAATCAATAATCTTGAATAGTTTCCCATCCCTTTAACACTCACAACATGCGTATACTTACCTACAGGTCGTTATTTATTATTAATCCACATAAAATACGGAGAGGGCGGATTTTTTTTTAACGGGCAGTAGTACAGAGTCGGGTTAATTTAAAATTCCTCGATTATTAAATATAACAAAACTAATGTAATTTTTTATCCCCACGAAATAAATTGGCCAACCGCCAGTGCTTATCTGATGGTAAGTATCACTCATTTCTTGTTTGCCCAATGGTGCCAACTTGGCAATCACCACGCCTTATAATTACGTCTTTCCGACTAAATGAGCTCGCTGTCAGCTAGCACCTTCATTTGTCTTAGAGAAAAGACCTGGCAGGAGAGATCCTTATCATTAATGATGATGTATAGTTATCTCTCTCTCTCTCGCCTATACAAGGTAAAGTAGCTGGTACACGACCATCAACATAAGTACTTGTCATTTTGGGTACGTAAAAATAACTCAACCGCTTATTCTTTTCTTTTTGATGGTATAATGTCAGTTGAGGTAGATCGTTAGGGGCGACTGGGACTTTATACTATACGTATGTATTGTATAATCAAGATCTTTCATTTTATATGTCACGTGATAGAGTTTGGAGAAACTTTTTTTCCCCCCAAAAATAGGATTTTCGTTACGGGTCTGTGTGTGGGTCACAGAAATTCACCAATCTACCAAATTTCAAGTTAATAGATTTGGCGCAATTGCCAAACTAATAATTATATGTTGTTTTTTTAATAATATATTAAATTGTTAACACCCTGTAGTTGTAATTGACATTTTAATAAAGAGCAAATGTAACGTTAGAAAATAGAAACAAGGCCATCCAGACATAACATAACGGCCGATAGTGTGATATCAAGATATAATCTTCGAAAGCCATGCAATTTACAGTGCTACCACTACAACACCAATATCCCTTAATTGACTCCAATAATGGCAGAGACTACGTGGTCGATACCAATACAGAGTTTGCTGGCTATAAAGACAAGTAGTCATGTTGACACGGTCGATGTGCCTACTTGGATAACACTATACACTAATCGTTATGTCTTGCCTTAACAGTATCGGTGAATCTCATTGGCATGATACGTGTGTTGACCGTACAATATCATATTATTACCTCGTTTATGACGTTCTTCATTCTTAAACGAGATAAATCTGATTTTCTATTGTTTCCTGTAAGGTAAAAAAAATTACCGTTCTAGTTAGTCATTTTTAAAAATGTCACATTTATTCAAACCAACTGTACCCGCGCCCACGGTAACATTCTTCTAAATCCTCAAACTTAAATAATATGTATACTTGGTTGTGTCTCCGTGTAGGAACGGTTTAATTTCTAGAAGGCCATATCATTAAGCATGAAATCAAGATTCCGGAACTGTGTTCTTTTGTATTATTTGATATCTCAATATTATTTTCTGTCAGATACATAAATTTTTTAACATGCCCGTATAGACCGATACGGTAAAATTCCTTTAATTCTTTTTTTCTGTTTTTATACATTTTTTTTTAAATAACACAGCGATTAGCTTAAACGTTGTTTTTGTTGTCATAATAATTATTGTGTTCTTCATGTTATTTTTGTTTGTTTCAGGACCCAGATCCAGATGGTACCGTTGAGAATAGTCCAATTCATTGAAAAAGAGGAAGAAGATGTAGGAGGAGGAGAAGTTGGGAAAGAAAAAGAAGAAGTAGGGATATTAATGAGAGACTGTTTAATAAAATTACTTTCTTTTATTTCATATTGTTTACATTTATTAGGTACTAAAATAGGAGTTTTCCTCTTCCTTTTCCATTCAATTGAAGAAGAGAGGGAGAAGGAAGAGAATTTTAAAAAGAAGACTTTTAATTTTTGTACTGTACTTTATTATTTATTTCATATTGCGGATTGCAAGCAAGTAGGTGCCACTTTCAAATAAAAAATATATCCAAAGTGTGTTTGTAAACTTGCATGCAAATTCAATAAAGGTTGTACTGTTAATTATTATTGTAGGTGTGTATGTGGTTGTACGTGAGTGGGCAACTCCGATTTTAACGATATGATTGAGTTGCGACCAAATGGAAGCTGCTCGGTGATTTTCGTTAAAATGGCAACCATTTCTTCGGAGCTGTCTTCATAAGATCTTTATTGACTATGAAGTGGCTCTGGAATTAAACTTCCTTCAACCACAGTTTTTGAAAGGAATCCTGATTCGCGTCAGGGCTCCTTTTTGGAACTGCGAGTGAATGAAAGTTTAAGGCCTGCCTGACAGGAGCTACAGATCTTATGGAGTGTGTTCCAAAGAATTTGGGTATATCAAAAAGCCCATCATCGGGTCGCCAGCTTGGAGCATGATTCCAGAGTGGAGAATTCTACGGATGCATTGGCTATTCCAAGCTGGTAAGATCCGATGGATTTCCACGCTATCACCAATCTGGTGGCGCGATGAAGGGATTTTAAATATAAACACGCCCCTTTGGAAAACATACTTCACAAGTACAGTGGCGTACGTGTGGAGATTAAGAGGGGGTCCATGTGCAGTGGCGTACGTGAGGGGGGCCAGAGGGGTATAATTTCTGAATTTAATACAGTGGCGTACGTTTGGGGGGGCCAGAGGGGTATAATTTCTGAATTTAATACAGTGGCGTACGTTTGGGGGGGCCAGAGGGGTATAATTTCTGAATTTAATACATTGGCGTACGTGTGGGGGGGCCAGAGGGGTATAATTTCTGAATTTAATACAGTGGCGTACGTTTGGGGGGGCCAGAGGGGTATAATTTCTGAATTTAAAACAGTGGCGTACGTTTGGGGGGGGCCAGAGGGGTATAATTTCTGAATTTAATACAGTGGCGTACGTTTGGGGGGGCCAGAGGGGTATAATTTCTGAATTTAATACAGTGGCGTACGTTTGGGGGGGCCAGAGGGGTATAATTTCTGAATTTAATACAGTGGCGTACGTTTGGGGGGGCCAGAGGGGTATAATTTCTGAATTTAATACATTGGCGTACGTTTGGGGGGGCCAGAGGGGTCGAATTTCTGAATTTAATACAGTGGCGTACGTGTGGGGGGGCCAGAGGGGTCGGATTTCTGAATTCAATACAGTGGCGTACTAATGTTTCCAAAGAATCAAGTTTATATTTAAAAGCCCCTCATCGAGCCACTAGATTGGAGATAGCGTGGACAATATCGGATCTGTACCAGCTTGGAATATCCATCTGTAGGATTTTCCACTCTGGAATCATGCTCCAAGCTGGCGACCCGATGATGGGCTTTTTGGTATGACCAAATTCTTTGGAACACACTCCATAAGATCTCTAGCTCCTGTTTGCATGAGTGGGACGTTTTTGTCTTAAACTTTTATTCACTCGCAGTTCTAAAAAGGAGCCCTGACGCGAATCAGGATTCCTTTCAAAAACTGTGGTTGAAGGAAGTTTAATTCCAGAGCCACTTCATAGTCAATGAAAATCTTATGAAGACAGCTCCGAAGAAATGGTTGCCATTTTAACGAAAATCACCGAGCAGCTTCCATTTGGTCGCAACTCAATCATATCGTTAAAATTGGAGTTGCCCACTCACGTACAACCACATACACACCTACAATAATAATCAACAGTATAACCTTTATTGAATTTGCAAGCAAGTTTACAAACACACTTTAGATATATTTTTATTTGAAAGTGGCAACTACTTGCTTGCAATCCGCAATATGAAATAAATAAAGTACAGTACAAAAATTAAAAGTCTTCTTTTTAAAATTCTCTTCCTACCCCCTCCCTCCTTCATTTAAATGGATCGATGGTACCATATGGGATCCTGAAAAAAAGAGAAAATCATGAATTAGGAATCCAGTACCAAAAAACGGATGTGTGGTATGTGTATGTGTATGTGTATGTGTATGTGTATGTGTATGTGTATGTGTATGTGTCTGTGTATGTGTCTGTGTGTGTGTCTGTGTCTGTGTGTCTGTGTGTGTGTGTCTGTGTGTGTGTGTCTGTGTTAATTATTATACTATAGTTTGTAAAGTGGTTATCGTTATTATTCATCAAAAATGTTGTATGTTAAGTTGTAATAAGTATAATATATTTTTATTATTTCAACAAACCTAGACTTTTATTTAATTACCCTATAATTAACTACTCATATAAACAAAACCAATAAAGGGAAAATGACCCTAATGGCTGCCAAACGGGCGATAGGGAATAAATGGGGACTACATCCACGGAACGCACACTTACTGGACACAACTGTGGTGAGTCCTCATGGTCGCCTATTGGGTCTTAGTTTGGTGGCCAAAAACAGATTAGAGGAAAGCCGAAATGGAGCTATCTAAACTTCAGAGGCTTGCCTGTCTGTGCATAACGGGTTCTATGAGAAGCAGCCCGACTGCGGCAATGGAAGCAATTCTCAATCTTCCGCCTCTTGCTCTGCATGTTAAGGCGGAAGCGAGAATGGATGCATACAGACTGGAATGCAATGGGAACTGGCATGAAGGAACCAACACCCATAGTCATTCCAGAATCCCAGATATTATCACAAATTCGCTTCTTGAAATGACATGTAACATCATGTTGGCCACAATTAACGACAACCATATTCAGATAAACTGGGATGGGTTGGAAGCATGCAGTAAGGAAGGAACGTTGGTGTGGTACACAGACGGATCTAAGACTGACATTGGAACAAGAGTTGGAGTCGTTGGGGAATCATGCATCTGTATTCCAGGCAGAAATCTACGCTATCGACATGTGTTTGCAATTGAATATCGAAGGGGGTATAGAGGCCAAAAGATCCTTATACTCTCTGATAGTCAGGCAGCAATAAACACTTTAGCATGTCCCAAGATCAGATCTAGATTGGTCTGGGAATGTCTACAAAAACTATTAACCCTGGCTAACAATAATAGAGTTACTCTTAAGTGGGTCCCGGGGCACAAGGGCATTGTAGGTAATGAAAAGGCAGACATCTAGCAAAGTTAGGGTCTGAGACTGCATTCACTGGTCCTGAACCAGTATTTGGGATATCTAAAACTGCTTCACGTGGTTTTAAATGTCGGTGGACTCAAATTAAATCAGTCGTCTCCTGGTCAAAAAACCCTCGGAGAAGCTGATAAACGAAACACTAAACGTTAGCAGGGGCCAGATAAGGATAGTGACGAATTTACTCACCGGTCATTGTACCCTAAGGAAGCACATGCATACAATCGGCATATATAGAGAGGAACCTATCTGTCGGTTGTGCATGGAAGAGGAAGAAACAGCCTCCCACATTATCTTCGATTGTGAAGCATTATCTCATTGGAGATATAGACTCCTGAGACTAGAAGATCCAAGGGAGGATTTCTCCAAGAAGGATACCTAGTGAAAAGACTGTTGAGGGCCACTGGTCTCTTCACATAAACGGCACAACCAAGTGCACAAAAAAGCCTAAATGCTGATGTGCCGAGGACTCTAAGCCTCTGACTGGTGGTGCAGAACCAAACAATCAATCAATCAATCACCCTTGAAAATGTTAACTTTACGCGCAATGCAAAAAAATCACGAGGATATAATTGTGACTCACCAGCATTTTCATCTATCTTTCACTACTTTCATTTCCCTCAACAATGCAGCTGCAATATCCTCTTGTATACTTGAACTACATTCTGCTTTCTTCTACTTCCCTGTAGTCACCAAATTTTTTTGTTCCAGTCGTTTATCTTTGGATACCTGAAATGAGAAACAACAAATTTATATACTATATGAATCGACAAATGCTATAAATGATAAATAACTATTTCTATAGTTGAAAGTGTCACACATATTTACCATTAGATTTTGATTTGAACCATGTTTTATTCATTTTATTAATAATTAATGTCACTGCAAATATTTGCAATTAATATATATTTATTCTGACATTCAACACCCAGTATATTAATTGCATATATTTGCAATGACAATAATTATTAATAAAATGAATAAAACATGGTTCAAATCAAAATCTAATGGTAAATATGTTTGACACCTTCAATTTATTTAAATGGTTATCTCTTGGGGTCACAGTAGGTATAGGCAGTTATAATAGCACAAAAGTACCTAAGTAGGTCCTTGGTCTAAACATGCTATTTAATTTATCAAGCGAACCTGTCTACACGTAGGTATATTTCTTTACTCAAAATTTACAATGTTGCTTTTTCGTCATAAATTCATTTTCAGATAAAGGATAGTGACGCGGCGAAAAACGTGACAATAAATAATAATAACCTATTGGTGGTTAAGTGTAAATGTCAGATAAATCGGCTAATCTTCGCCAGTCGCTTTAGCACGGGTGAACATAATATATTATGTAAATTAAACGAATTAACGATTATAAAAGAAGTTGTAACATGTCTTAGGCCAGAATTAATACGATTAAATTTATTTATATAAGTCACGTTGAGTTTAATTTTTATTAAAATCAAATCCAGTGCATTTTTCGATTTTCCAAATGAATTATAGGTAGGTAGGTACTCGTCTAGTTTGTAATATATAAAATTATACAAATTATATCTCTCATATTATACTCTGCATGGGATCTTCTATAACCAGCAGTTGCCAATGTCAAATATCATTATAAATGCTGTCACTATATATTTTACCCAGTAGAGGGTTTACGATTGCAATAAATATCTTGATAAACGATCTTTTAAATTATAACTGTTATAGATATTTGCCCACTCAACTCCAGGGAGGAGTCGTAGATGATTTATAGATCCATTTATCAATGTTCCACACCCTCTGTTAACTGCGAACCAATTCTAGATCTCTGCTTGTGATACTATTACTACTATGGGGATCGTTTTTTTAGCGGTGGAAACTGCTAAAGTATAACCGCTACACGTAATACCGTTACTTTATTTTTAAGAATACCGTGTATAGAATTGGAATTTTGCTATTAGGAATCTTCTTTTTAATTGGAATATAAAGAAAATTAATAACATTGTTTTTTGGCGTAAAATGTTAGATTTAAATAACTAATAATATATAACTACGTTCGTTTCTTATAACTGGTATTTTAACAGCTCCAAAATAACATACAGTCGTAACTTTATATTTAATTCACCGTCAGGATGTTGTTTCAGCTTGACTTGACCCCTTTCGTTGATGTAATGTCTTCTTTTGACTTTCACCGACTTGACTTGATCGAATAGTTGATAAAGCAACCGCCTTCATGCTCACTATTTCCGATACCATCTGGATGAATCGGACACGGGTGTTGCTATAAAGCAAATTATTTTCTAGTTTTATTTTGACTATGGAGTAAAATTTCGAATGAACGCTTTGTGAAATTGAAAGTTGACTTATTTATAGTGAATATGTATATTTACAGTGTTGTTTGATAAAAATTAGTGCTCTCTTTATAAACTTTTAAACTAACTTTTATTTTTCGTTTTTAACCACTTTAATTACATAAAATAGGACCAAGCCCAGGAAACGTGTTTATTAAAAAAAAAAAAAAGTTAATGAAGAGCCAGTATGCCATAGAGATATGAACACCTAATCGACATTTCTCTTTTTGTATAATTTACCCGACACTATTACAAAAATGATAAAATGCATGTTGGCGTGTCAACTGCCACCAAAATTAAATGGACGTGAAAATATTTTTCAAGTCACGTCTACCGACCTAATTTACGCAGTGATTAGTGAGAGCTGTTAATGAGCAGAATACTGTGTTGTTGGCTCCGGGGCTCTGATTGATTACCCAGACATGAACTACGCTGTCAAGTGATCGATCACAGTGACACTGTGACTAGCGACACGACTAGACGGTTACTTCACGTCTATAAATTGGATTGTGTGACATTTTGCGGTTGGGGTCCAACTTATGATAGGTATATACAGATTGTCACAAAATTAAAAGTATAAAAAATATTCTTCTTTGACTTTTACCGACTTGATGGAAGAGATTGCCTCTACATTTTATAAGATACAATCTTGAAACAAATCATTTTGTTATCAAGACTCGTTGAAAAGAAGGAATCGCATATAGAAGTCGCCGGGTACCATTATAATGTGGACGTTATCGGTAACGTTAATCTTCTTTTAGTAATGATCATCGACCGTTGGTATGACAAGTCATTTCTTCCAATTGACAGTTGTATTAATGTCAACTCGTTATCTCTTTGAAAGTTATTATAAAAGATGATGTTATGTTTTTTCGAAACGTACCTAAGGTTAATTAAGAGATTTGTCTTCTTCTCCATCTTCTAGACACTTGCTTATTATGTTTTTAGTTGAAAATAAATTAGTATCCTATTCACGCTTATTTAATTTTGTGTAAAATTCAAATTAAACAATCTTAACACGACTTGAATTATAAAATATTTGGGATGGTCCTCTTTGCATACATTTTACAGGAAAAAAAATCTTATTAGAATTATCTACATGGAGATTATTTTATATTATTAGAAACAGACGTTAACGTCATTCTATTTGCGTAAAACTGTCTGGGATTTGAGGTTATCAAATGTCATAGTCTCTATTTAAACAAACCCCCAACTCGATCCCAAATAAAGAAAGATCTAGAAAACGCTAAAAATAATTTGAAAACGGAACTGATTTTATGAAAAGTAAATTTACCATTTTTTTTTATATTAACGGATAAAGTTTAACGGTCGATTTTAATAGTGTAGGATGTAGTTCATACGCGCGGAACCGTTGACAAGCCTGCAAATCAAAACTGACGTTAATGCTGTACACGACAACCCGCATTACAGATTAAGCCTCTGATAACAGATTTAATGGAACGCTCTATATATCACGCGTTCGCTCATAATCAAGTTATCTTTGAGTCTGCCAACTTTCCAATTATGTAATCGAAGCCGGAAGGATCCCTCTTATTAACTTATCTTCGTTATATTATATTATGGAGTATGTTATAAACAGTGACGTACGTGAAGAACATTAATTCATCCACAATTAATAGATATTCGTCCTAGAATGGCTCTATGATATTTAAATTAATTATAAACCTGTTTATAATGGACTCTACAGCAGGGAATTTAACTCTCCTAAGATAAGTGCAAAGGTGAAAAAATGGGATTAAAAATAAATAGAAACAAAACGAAAATAATGAGAGTTGGTAAACAGTGTGAATTACAATCAACAGTAATGGTAAACAAAGATCCGAAATAGACGAAAAAGTAATGGCAGCTAATACTATGCCAATAAGAAACTACTAAAAACCAAACTATTAACAAGATACACTAAATTTAACATCTACAACAGAATAATAAGACCTGTGATAATGTATGGAGCAGAAACGATGACAATGACACAAAGAGATGATCAAAGGATTGATCCACTGCAGAAAGCATTTATGCGGCGCTACCACAAAAGGGGTGTCTATAACCACCTTATAATACCTATATAAGTGCGATTTTTGCAAATTCTTGAGGCACCACGTATAAAGTAACACTGTAGACTGACCAGAAGTTTAGTTGTTTGAATAAAACTTGAAATATAAGTAGACAAATATAGTTTTATAGGTACTGCCCTTTTATAGGTGAGTAAAGTAAAGACGTGTACCTACATATTCATATATACCTATGGCGGCTGTTTTCAAAGTATCACAGTTGATGGTTCGAGAGTGGTTTCGGTTATAAATCGCTTGAATCAGCACCGCAGTTCATAAAAAGTCGCCGCTATCGCATTAATTATGAACCCGCTGTTCACTGGCCTGATCTCAAACAGTTTGCATATGGACGTCATAAATAACTGTCAGTTATCTCTTCTGCAAACTTGCCGGCATTCTACAACATTCTCGGCAAATTTAAATCAACTCTTTTTTGCTTTTTCTTAAACGAAGATATGTTAATAGCTTGTGCTCTTCTTTATGTACGTGTGTCAGTTGGTATTACCTATACGTTTCATGTAAGAATGGCTTGATTATTATTTTTTTTTATTTTGGTTGTTCATATAATTATCCGCAAAATAATGAAATCATCAGTTGAATGTATCAATTTTAACGAATTTCCTTCGATTATGTATAATTTGGTGACAATTTAACCACCAAATTTAATTTACCTTCCCTACTTCAACAACAAAGGAGTCAACCTTCCATAGTTTTAATGTCTTGGTGAAAAACCTATTTCTGTTCTTCGCAACAGTCACTTTACCAGAAAATTTCAACAATCTTTCGATGAAGATCTTCATTCTTAAGCTGAAGTTGGGACAGGGTCTCCGAATAATGTTCGAGAAGGACACACTGATACAACTGGGACAATACTAGATGAATCCACATAAGTTTGGATACCATGATACAAGAGAACATATTCACTGAGTGAGGTGATGTATGCAGATAATCCTGGAGACATCGATAGGTCCAAAACGAACTATGGCACTGGGGCTAATATAAGACCTGGAAAACGAATATTCCTTAGCCTTTGTCTGTGTTTTAAGTAGAGACGATTGCCGCTATATAAAAAAATAAAATATGTACCCATTCCCAGGCACTGTTTAATGCAATTCAACAGTTAAATCTAAAGTCTAGATTACAACTACTCAATATTCTCCCAGTCAAACTAGATACGAAGCTTTTGTACTGGAAGTAGGTAGATAATATGGGAAGTGGTACAAATATTTAGTTGAACACACAACTCAAACGAATGAAATATGGAGGTTTGATCCATTTGAACCGATGTTTACTTCTTACCAAAGCAGAATCAATTATTTCCTTCACTAGATTCATTAGTGATTAATGTGTTGAAATTGAACAGCACACAAATGTGTAAGAAACAATGGATGATGATAAATTTCTAACATCAATCATATTTTGAAATGTTGATATAAAACATCGGCTGCGTACACTTCTGGCGACGGTAATAACCTTAACACAGGCCCCAGGTTTGACAGAAACCGGATTTCGCAGTGATTTACGAACTACTGCCCTCTATTCTTGACCCTCCGTTCTTTTACTATACGTCCCTTGTACAAATTCATATTTCTCATCACTCTTTTGATGGATGATGATATATTTCAAGTTGGTTTGGTGGGTAGTCAATGTTTGCTTTTTAATAAAAGGTAAAAGTATTTTTCCCAACAGTTTTGATCTAGTGCATCCGCCATAATTTTAAAAATAAAAAAATTGGAAATTTGAAATTTTTCCTACGATTGGAAAAAAGTAAAAATTATCCCTTGGCATAAATAAACTGAAACCAACATAAAAAATTGAAAATTAAGTGAAACTGCTGTTTTTTGTCAATTCCCTAAAAAATTTTAAACAGAGTTAAAATCCTCGATTTTCAACAATCTGGACATAATATTCCGATATCTTTACAAGGCTCGTAATAAAGATGGTCCGTCGAGTCGACAATAGGCGTGGTTTATCCTGCAGAGGCAGGACTAACAAACGTGACGTCGCTAAGCAAGATGGCTGCTACACGTTGTTCGCAACAAACTCGCAACGAATTTCGATTTTCTTTTTCTATGTTTTATTTCTATTTAAGCAGTTCGTTTATTATCTTGTCGAGTTAATAGTTTAGCTTGAATCGGTGATTATAACCTACTTGATTTTCTGCATTTATATTGCAGGATTAATTTCACCTACCACCTGTTGGTTGGTTGTTCACTTGTTGCGCGTTTATCAACTTTTGGGTAATGTCTAGCTGGAAAATGAAAATGTATTTTAAGGGGCTGGAAGTGGCAACAGCACGTGGCTACTTATATCAGCAAACGGGAAACAAAACATACTGAGGGAACAAATGTCAAAATTAAGTTTAAAAAAAAATCCTTCAACGACACACATCTTGAAAATCAATTTTTAAAGTTAGAAAACCTCGAATTGTTGGAACATTCTCATCAAGAAGTCGTCTAAGAAGTCGTAACGACTTTTTTACTTTTCCAAAAATTTAGAGTTAACTGAGTGGTCAAAAAGTGTCAGTAGTCCTTAGGAGAGGCAGTCAACACCTTCAAAAAATAGATTTTGTACGTACCAACGATCGACTGCTTCTAGAATTGAATGCAAAAATGCAATTCCCTTCGTTGGAAAACTATATAGTCTTTGAAAGTTATTTACTTTTTTTTTCTTTCTCTAAATATAATAGCGAAGCCTCGTATAACTTCCCGTTGGTAATTTTTTTTCTCTTCCCGATACACATAATCACGATGATTCATTAATTTGTTGATTCCATCTCACCATTATAAGAGCACCCTCTTTCAAGTGACTGAGATAGATGTCCTTCTATTTGTACGTCACTCAAAAAGCAGAAAAGATTAATGATACTATTTATACCCTTCCCGTCAGAGAGTGTGTTTATTTGCCCTCGTCATTCAACAGTTTGTCACAAACCACACGACAAGACCAACGCACCGGAATCATTCCTATCTGCTTTGCCACACTCAAAATCATTCATCATTTTTGTAGAACAATTACAAACAAAATAGTTTTTGAATCGAACCAAAACAATTATATTTTAATTCTTATTTATGGAGTTTCCAAAGTATCTAACTACTGAATTTTTAAAGACTAATTTTTAGTAGTATAGTCACTCTCAGTCCAATACCAATTATTGTCTTTAACTTCCTCTTACTAAGTACCAAGAACAAAGTGATTTTTTCTTGCTTCCTACCTTCTTTTTGTATGCATTTTTATACCCAATACTGCTTAGGCTATAATCCAGCATTAAGAACTGCCAGTATCCCAATCTTACAGTACAACTCAACGGCCTCGTCGAATCAACCCTTAGAACTAGTCGATCCAGAAGCTGAATATTTACGCGTGCAATAATAAAACTATGCATAAGTGGGTGATCAATGTACTTCGTATGCGACCGTGAAAAATTGGACTGCAAGCTTCAAAAGTGGTAAATTTTCCATTGAAGATGATGACCGATCGGGAAAGCCAGTTTCTGTGTCAGTCCCCGAAAATATCGATGCAGTTCATGACATGATTTTATCAGACCGTCGAATTGGGCTAGAACGGATATCTGAAGCACTGAATATTTCATACGAACGCGTTCATCATATAGTTCACGTCAATTTGGGCATGAGAAAAATTGTTGCAAAATGGATCCCCAAATGTTTGAATGTTGACCAAAAGCGTGCAAGGGTCGCGTTCGATCTGTGCTCGATTTGAAAACGATGTAGACTTCTTAAACCGAATTGTTACTATGGATGAGACTTGGGTACATTTCTACGATCCAGAAACAAAGCAACAATCGATGGAATGGCGACACTCTGGTTCTCCAAGACCTAAGAAGTTTCGTGTCCAAAAACATGCTGGAAAAGTTCTTCCTTCAGTTTTTTGGGATTTCCATAGAGAAATCATCATTGATTTTTTGGATAAGGGTAGAACAATAACTGGAGATTACTATTCGACATTACTGACCACTCTACGGGAAAAAATTAAATTTAAAAGACGCGGAAAGCTATCCAAAGGTGTTTTGTTTTAGTAGGACAACGCCCCTGCACACAAATCTCATGTTGCCATGCCAAAAATTCGTGATTTAGGGTTTGAATTACTAGAATACCTCCCTTATTCACCAGATTTGGCTACGTCCGACTATCATCTCTTTCCTCAACTGAAAAAAAGTTTAAAAGGTCGTAAATTGTCTTCCAACGAGGAGGTAATAAAAGCTGTGGAGGTCTGGTTTGCAAAGCAAGAAGAAACATTTTTTTTTAAAGGTCTAGAGATGTTGCAGGTTCGCAGTAATAAATGTATCCAATTAAGAGGAGAATATGTTGGGTAATAAAATATTTTTACATTGAAATTTTGTTTGGTTCTATAGTAGGTTAAGAATTTTTCAATATATCCTCGTACTCTGCTTCTGCGAGAACTTACATGGACTCAGAAAATCCCTCCAGTCAAACTAGTGGCCTACATAGAAGACACAAAGCTTCTGAAATGGAGGTAGATAACATGGGAAATGGTATAAAGATTCAGTTCAAGTGCCTGGACGCAACCCAATCGAATGAATGAATGAAACCTAGGTAGAAATTTAATCTTTTTGTTGTTAACATACCTACTTGGAACATTTTTAAGATTGTAAATGTTGATAGGATGTCTTTGGATCACTTAAATCACCCTGTATACATATGCATTGTGATGATTATCGGCATTCACGGCTGACAGACAGCTGATGGTCGGGTCAGTGCATAAGTAATTCCTAATAAAGAAAAGCTCCAACTCACCGACATTCTTGCTCAATTGATGCTAACGATATGTTATCGAAGAATTTAAAAATAATTACATCGAACAACAAGAGACTGAGTGAAACGCGTCCGTCCATCAATGTTCGAGTATAACGAATCGAAATCGGGAGCCGAGATCTCGGAGATACCAAAACTTCGAACAAGAGAAAGAACATCTTGCGGTATTCGATGCCTGACGAATTTAAAATCAAATCATACATTTTAGACATTTTATGTAGGACAATCCGTATAATATAAATCTTATCCTTCAAGGGGGTAATCCGGACTTATTTTGTTACATACAGGATACAGGAAACGGTAAAGTTACATCCGACAACTCACAACACGCTCCTTTAACACAAAAATCAAATATGTCACAGACAGATTCCCAACACTCAATTTAATCACGCCATAGTGACGTGTCTTCTTTAGTTGAGATGAAAATGGCTCAACAGGGGGTTTCTTTGTGTGCGGTTCTATCGAGGGAATATCTATATTGTTGACGAACTGAAGGTTGCAGACCACAAGGAAATTTATAATGAAAATCTAAGACTGGAATAAGAACAAAATATATATATGTATATAGTCGTAGACGTGAAAGGGATTATTAGGAAATTCCTTTTTGGACTATAAAGTGGATATGGGAAATATTTTTTGAACATCCAGCCTGTCCATCCGAAGGATGGATGGATGTTTGGTGTGGCTTGGCCTTAAGGAACGTTGCCTTTCTTTTGTGTTGTCAAGAATTTCACATCTGTTAATGTTTTGATTTTATTCAGTCAACTGTGATTAAAAATTTGCAATTTTGTTTTGAATAATGCCTAGACGTCAACTAGGTGCGGATGAAATTAGAATTATTATGAAAGTCAGTTAAAGTGTCATTACGTGGCTTCTTCGTAGATATCGAGCAATTGGAAAATCGAGAGAAAGATCTAGACTCTAGAGCTAGTCAGTGTTGTATGGCACTTTTTTTCTGTGTGTCATGGATGTTGAAACCAGGCAGCGTCCAATAATGACACTATGTATGATGGGGTGACATTCACTGTGCTAGTTGCTAGTTTATCCGCTATTTCATCTCCTTCTACTCCAGTGTGTACTGGAATCCACAGTATATTGTTCTCGCCTAGTTCATAAGGTTGCCTAGGCACTCCCACACAATTTTGGAACTTGTTACACAAGACCTCAGTGCTTTAATGGCTGCTTGACTATACGACTTTATGATAATCTTTTGCCTCGCATATCCTTTGTCAATATTGAACTGGGCACATTTTTTTATAGCGTGAATTCCCGCTTGAAAGATACTTGGGGTTCTTCCCAAGCTTTCGGAGTGTTTGGTTCCTGGCCCGTACACTCCTATCCTTTTTCTTTTTATTGCGTTTGAGCCGTCTGTGTTGGCATTCTTTCCAAGTTTGGTAATGGTTTTTGGATCCCATTTTTTTTGAAAAGTTAGCTGCTAGTACACCGCAAAACTTGTATGATATGTGATTTTGATGTTTGAAGCTATATGCTTAGCTGTGCATGTGAAACAATTTGTATCGACACACAAAAATTGATATGACTACCTAGAACTGGACGCTTCTGTTGATTGAATTTTTTATTTGTCAAAATGCAATTAGTATTTCTACAGTTGTTTCTTTCGTTTATTTAAAATTTTCGAAACACCCAACAACTATAGATACAACCGGTTTGTTAAAAAATCCTTTTACCTGTACCGCTTTAATCCATTCTTCAAAACCACACTTATACCGAATAATACAAGTCTTAAGTATGTCAATTGTAATAGCAGCGCCACTGGTTTTTAACTGTCAGTTAAGAAAAGCCTTAGCAAAGAGTAAATTAACAATGAAAAAAGATATTGTTTGGGCCGTCATCATTTATCTAACGTCAACAATACCTGTCCGGGGTTTGACAGTCCTATCAAAGCATAAATAATAGAGAAACACCGAAGGGGATCGAATGTTAAGGTAAAAACGTCTATAAAGCCATTACCACGGAACAGAAATAGAGGTGGATAATATTATCTGACTGTTAAATGATACTACATGAATTTTTTTTATTTAATAAAAAATATTTTTACAAATAAAAACTGAAACAATTTCATCCTTAAAAAAAAATTAAATTGATAAAATATTGTAAATCTAATATAAAGTCGATAGGTGATATTAAACTCCATCTCTAAAGTCGCATATAGTAGCCTAGTAGCGATTTTCATTACTGATACAGTGCCGTCTCTCGGTAGAATATCGTATTACTTTGATGCCGACATATAGACGAAAATCAATCAAGTGACGAGCGTTACAAAAGGATGTAATTTATTATTTGTCGCTTCTCATAGGTGATCAAAAAGAATACCTGTCAGTCTGCCCGTAGTTCACGGATGAACTATTAAAATACAAAAGAGCAGCCTCAACAATATCTTCTTCTTTTTTTTTTTAATAGATTTCTGAGATGAGATACGACGTATACAATAGAAGTAGTTGATATTAAAATGAACGAGATGACTTGTCGTTTTGAAAATAATTAACTGTATAATGTTTAATAATAAGGAAGACGATATGAAGTTTAAAAATATACGATTTTCTATTTTTAAATTTGAATTAATTAAACTATTAACTGGAATGAGTTTTCAAGGGAAAATGTTAAATGTCGAAATATTTTTATACCTTTGTTCAAAATTTACAACAAAAAGTCTTGTAAATAATACAAAATTATGAATATTGAACAAAAAAATGAAATTCTGGAACAAAACACAAGGCGTAACTCCTACAATTTCAAAAATTAGTACGTTGTAATTACAATCAATCGATTAAGGGGAAAAATTTACCTGGGAAAGTGAATTTTGAGTCGCTATCTCTAAGCATTAAGTGAGTTCACGAATAAAAAATATTTACATACTTACCTGTTCAAAATTTCCATGAAAAATACCGAAAATTCACAAAATGAGGCTGTTATTCGATATAGAAATCCACATTTTCTGACATAAAAGAGCGAAAGTAACATAAAAAATGGTGAAAATTCGTACTAGATGGTTTTATGATGGAGCAATTTTAAAACTCATCGCTAATATGTATCTTTGATGAATATTTAACTGAGCATACTTTCCTATGGAATGTTTACCGCTCATTTTTTTTCAGTTTCCAGCAATTTTCGCCGTAAAGTCGTTTCCTTTTGATATTCTAAATAAGAGTAAAATATGCGATGAACAATTACTAAAAAACTCAAATCTAAAATTTATGCATTTTTATGTTGACTTTTAGACAAACCGCCGAGCATACCGCGTGATTGCTCCTATACAAAAATGGTCAGTCAATCTCTTTTAAATCAGAACTAAACAGTTGATTGTCTTCCATTAAGAAGTTGGTTGAGACAAAAAAACATCTACCGACAATTACGATTCCTTATATACAAATGCAATTGAAGTGAACAGTATTTAAACGATATATAACTACTCGTGATGCATTGCTTTTATCGAAAACAGTAGCTCACCGATTTTATTTTTTCCTTTCTACACAAATTTTAAATTAAAAGATTAAAAAAAGGATTTGTAGATAAGGATATGGAACTATAGAAAGAATAAATGAATATTAAGAGAGCAAATCACGAACTAAACGGAATAATTGAAAAAGATGGTGGATCATAAGGGTAATTTTTTAAGAAAACGTAAATATCTCGAAAACAACCTTTTTGTACATTGGTTGTAATACGTAAAATTACCATTTTCTCATAGTAAACAAAGTTGTGTTGTGGTAGTCTGTGGTATCTAAACAATAAATAAATTGTACTAATTTCCACCGTCAAGAGGGAGATTTTTGCAGCGTATCCAATGGAAAAATCTGGTAATACCAGGGTGAAAAGTTATAGAGCTTTTTTATTATCTACAACTTTCCACTGGGAGATCATATTTTGGACCCATTTTTACTATTTCTCGTGTTTTTTCAACCGTAAAGTAATACCATGTACCTTTATAATATTTTCTTGCAGCTACCACTGTTATCGGAGATGTAAACTATGTAGTCACAAATACGGTGAAGATATAAAAAGTTTGTGTGAAGCGAAATTTTTTAAATTCCAACTTCCTGCTCGCTTATTTGTGTAAGAGCATCCATGTTATTCCAACTACATTAACATTGTTCGACGACGTACGCTTTTTAAAATTTGTCACATAGTTTTTACCGAAAGAATTACTATTCTCGTTGAAATGAGAAGTTTTATTCTTCTACATTGAATCGTTCTATCCTTTTTTTTTCTAATAAAGGAAATTCAGCAAGAAAAAGAACAAAATTTTTAACGATTTTTTAGAAATTATGGTACAGCTGTGTGTTGACCAAAGAAAAAAGAATAAAAATATACGTAATTATCTTCAAAAAGCTAATTCATCGTTCTGGAACTAATGAAAATATTGTTCGCTATACAAAAGTTTTTTTCGCCCCGTCATTTACCTCGCAAATAAACCATGTATAGTACTGACTGACAATTTTAAAGTGACAAGCTTCCAAAACAAGCTCACTGAACCATCATTAACTTTCTTCACGCTTCGGTGAGTTAATAGTTGAGGTGTCATTCTGCATCTGAACATCATTTCCTGATTCCACCACCATAATTTATCCCTACACGAACACACAACAATATAAAAGGACGAAGGTACCTATTTACTATTATCTTACGAGTTTTTAGTCATACTTAAAAAAAACACCGTTGCCATTTTGTTCAAAATAAATTCCCTACTGAAAAATCAAAACATTTACTAAAAATTGATGAACTATTAGTTATCTCACAAATATACGCAAGTCGAGCGGGGACCCACTTAAGAACGGAGAAAAAGCTCAAATAACAATTTTTCTGTATCACTAGAACCCCGAAGATACGCGGAGCCCGGAGCTAAAGCCCCGGCTAACCCCTTCGTTAATCCACCACTGCTAAATAATTTTGTTTATTATAAAGAATGCTTATCTCACACAGTGCCCAAATTCAAAGAATACCACCAAGTTAATAAAACAATAAATTGGCAGAATCTAATCAAGTATGTCACTTGGCAACGTCGTCGTTTCAACTTTTACGACTACCACGGCCGTAATAATTCATCCTCTCACATAACCTCACAAAAGCCAACCATTATCGAAATGAAATATAATTTTAGGTGTTTTTATTTCTTGCGAGTAGTAAATCTGTTGAATAATACCGACCGTGACGTTTGGCTTTGTGAGCGCCCCCTTTCGTAACCCGCTGGCAGTGAATTACACGCAAAATTGCACAGAGAGATCTATTTTCGAATGACATCATGACGATAGAAAATATGAGGAAGGTCTTGGCGGGGGGCCGACGTCCCAATAGATTTGACATAAATTAATGTGACAGGTCGGTACGTCCTTCGCAGGCAGCTGTACAGTATACGCCCTGTAATATTGTCCGACTTGTTATTATTGGCTTTCTCTAATATACATCGAGAAAAATAAAATCTCGCACCCTTAAATAATTGTTGAATAATGAACCTTCAATTTTCTTAACGTTTTGTAACTTTCTTGTTTTTTATGGAATCTTGACGAATCGTTTTCTAGAATAAAGCTTTATGATATGCGAAAATTGAATCTCCAAGTGCGCAATCTTTGCGATTCCATTACCACTTGTTTTTTGTCAATTTTACGAAATATGAATCCCGTTTCAACAATAACTCTATGGAGGATGGCCCGCCCTTGTTTAATCATCTGTTCTTGGATTTCATTTCAGCTAAAATTCTTTTAAGAAGTTCGTACTTAGATGAATTCTGGCAAAAGCTAAAACGATATACTTTGAGACACACTATACCTAATAATATACAGATTGCGAAAGTTACATCGGAACCCTCGGATTACACAAGTACGACAGAAAAACAGCTGAAAGAGAGAGAAAGAATAATTATGCGCGGTCATTAAGGCGTGTACTTTGTTTCACCTTAGGGGTGTATACTTATTTCCCGAGACTGGCCGAATGCTCATTGCCCCCCTATTTTAACCGCTATTGCCAAAAGCGCAGATTAATTTGTACAAATGATATTTTTGTCTCGTTATCGTTGACTTTTTTTCGAGGGTGAAAATACAGCACGTTTGTGCCAGCATTACGCCAAATAATCTTAGAGATATGAGATCAAATCTTTATCACAGATTTGGTTATTGTCTGGCACAGGAAGGTGGTTTATTTGAGCACTTAATTCATTAAAATTATGTTTACCTTTAGAATGGATTTTTATTTTTATTTTTTCAGGAAGTTTATATTTTATGTTTAAAATAGGTGTAGGTACCTACCTACTTATTTTATTTTTTCAATTTAATTTATTAATGGAAGCGATTTTTAGTTTATTAATTATGGTTCTCTCAAGAAATGCTGTTTTATTTTCAAGTTACAATGGCTAAAATAATATCCTATTGTAGTTAGAAATTGTCAAGTTGATCTGAAATGATCATGTTGACAAAAATGAATTTTAAGATGTACAGGTTACGTAATAACGATTGTATTTTTTTATTTCTTCAACACCCTCACTCCTTCCATGTTGGGAGCATACTGAATACCACCAACTAGTGAATTCTCTCTGTAAAGGACCATTCGGCCAGTCTCGGGAAATAAGTATACACCCCTAAGATGAAACAAAGTGATGACCGCGCACAATTATTCTTTCTCTCTCTTTCATATATCCTTGTCGTACTTGTGTAACCCGAGGCGAGGGTTCCGATGTAATTTTCGCAATCTGTATTTCAAAAATTGCATATTTCCGAAAAATAATAACGACACATGACTTATCCTAGCGAAGTCTACCAACAAAACTGGCCTTCTAGAATCTCTTGATTGAAGGAAATAAAGCAGAATTAACGAAGTATGAATTTTGGTTAGGAAAATCTGACTTCAATAACATTCTTTTGATGCATATTTTTCTTAGTGTAATCCCCTTGTGTCATTGTGTCACCACTAGTCATTCTTTAACAAATCCCATCGGGCATATTAATGGATAAAATATATCAGTATTAGTTATGGTTTTTGCTTTTGTACAGAAGATTTATTTGCGACTGGATTTTGTACAATAACAATAAGCAATAGTGACACATTATTCAACTTACAACAAATAGGCACAAGGCGGCTGTTGAAAGTGGATTTATGAGGATAGATTCTCGGTAAATTTCGCAATTTCTAAAAACGGTCTCGAATTATTTTGGAAAGTTTCATCTTACCTGCACAATATATACGAGATATAGACGGAAACAGTTTTGAAAAATGAGAAGCCAGGCTTCGCTTAAAGCTATCAGTAGGTCTAGGCTGGTAAAAAACTGTAAAGAATCGCTCAACAGGCTGACAAAAGACAACAAAGTATCTCTAATATGGGTGCCGGCACATTAGGAGATTGTAGGTAATGATAGAAGACACAAAGCTTCTGGAATGGAAGTAGATAACATGGGAACTGGTATAAAGATTCAGTTCAAGTGCTGTTGAGCGCATCCAATAGAGTGAATGAATTCTTTATTACTAAATTGGTAAATTATAAACACAAAGTATATAAAAAGGGATCCAAATAAGTGATAATAATTATCCTAAATATTAAATAGAACATAAACGTAATCCGCATAAATAAAAAAGTTCTCAAAAGAAAGAAAAATAAGAGAATTTCATTCGAATTTTATAGTCAGCATCTGCGAAATTGCATATTATAGTCGGCTATGATACTGACATAAATAATTTTTACGAGTAGTAGGCGGAAGAAAGAATGTTCCGAGGGACGTCGAATTATTGTTTTCCAATGTTTATGACACTGTTTCGATTTCATAACTCGACAGAACACGAGGGATACGAGTGTACATTTATTTTTTTTAATTTATCGAGCCCTATATCAATTTATACGGCCCGTTAGTCAACAGACCCCAACGTATCCACAAATCATTACAGATAAAATGAAAAAACATATTATTTTAGACGATTCTAATCCTAAGATATGTGTAGCATACAGTTATAATGCTCGTATTTATGGCAAATCGCATATATATATATATATATATATATCAGATTGCTGTTGTTCGTTTCATTTTCTATTGCATGATTTAGGAGTTGATTTATACCTACATATAATACAAAAGTAAGGTAACTGAATATATTGGTATATTTTCCCCTTTTTGGACCTGTCACATCATTTTTACTTGGATTAAAATCACACGTAGATCCAGAAATATATCCAAAACCTACTTTAAATACTTGGGAACAACAATTGACAGCACTGGTAACCAGGAAAGGGATATTATGGAAAGAACAGAAAAAACTTACCTGGGCTTATTAAAGAAGAGGAAATCTCAAAAAGAACCAAAATTACAGCATTCCAAACAGTTTTTAGACCGATACTTATTTATGGCAGCGAAACGTGGGTACTGGACCAAAAAATGAACAGTGTGAAGAATGTTATAATATAAAGGGTGCCTGGAAACTCTCTTGCATTGGATATTTGGTAAATTAGGTTAGATGTATATAAAATCACATCTAGTATCTGTAGTTTTCGTTTGGCAGCAGAGGTTCTAGACACCCTGTATATCGAAATTTCAACTATAAATGACGATTTCACTATTTTTTTTATGGTTACAGCTGCTTGTAATAAAATTAAAAATTTTCCTATACAATGTATTCGCGTTTATCTCTGTCACGAACGTATAATTTTTGAGGTAACAAGAATGGGCTAACTATGTGTTAACCTAATAATTATATAATAATATATTATAGTGACAAATATTTTAGGAAAATGGCAGGTCCATCAACGGCTGAATAATGCATAAATAATGATCTATCGGAAACACGGTGTAATTTGGAAATAATAAACAAGGATGGTTGTTTAAATAGGCCAGGTTTTCAACCAGATTAGAATTTTTAGTGAATTTATATGGTCGGTTTTTGAAAGTTTAAAACGAGTGTGTTAAAATGTATCTACAGATTGCGAAAATTACATCGAAACCCTCGCCAGGGATTACACAAGTACGACAAGGATATATGAGAGAGAGAGAAAGAATAATTGTGCGCGGTCATCACTTTGTTTCATCTTAGGGGTGTATACTTATTTCCCGAGACTGGCCGAATGGTCCTTTACAAAGAGAATTCACTAGTTGGTGGTATTCAGTATGCTCCCAACATGGAAGGAGTGGGGGAGTTAAAGAAATAAAAAAATACAATCGTTATTACGTAACCTGTACATCTTAAAGTTCATTTTTGTCAACATGATCATTTCAGACCAAGTTGACAATTTCTAACTACAATAGGATATTATTTTAGCCATCGTAACTTGAAAATAAAACAGCATTTCTCGAGAGAACCAAAATTAATAAACTAAAAATACCTTCCATTAATAAATTAAATTGAAAAAATAAGATAAGTAGGTAGGTACCTACACCTACTCTAAACATAAAATATAAACTTCCTGAAAAAATAAAAATAAAAATCCATTCTAAAGGTAAACTTAATTTTAATGAATTAAGTGCTCGAATAAACCACCTTCCTGTGCCAGACAATAACCAAATCTGTGATAAAGATTTGATCTCATATCTCTAAGATTATTTGGCGTAATGCTGGCACAAACGTGCTGTATTTTCACCCTCGAAAAAAAGTCAACGATAACGAGACAAAAATATCATTTGTACAAATTAATCTGCGCTTCTGGCAACAGCGGTTAAAATAGGGGGGCAATGAGTATTCGGCCAGTCTCGGGAAATAAGTATACACCCCTAAGGTGAAACAAAGTAGACGCCTTAATGACCGCGCATAATTATTCTTTCTCTCTCTTTCAGCTGTTTTTCTGTCGTACTTGTGTAATTCGAGGGTTCCGATGTAATTTACGCAATCTGTATGTAAATATGTTTTTAAAATTTGTATCGTTGAAGATTTTGTTTGACAATTTATCAGTTTATGGAATTGTTGAATCTTTTCCGAGTAGATTGGTGTTTTAAAGGTTCTGGTCGAATTGTCTCCCATTCAATTCAGGTATACTTTCTTCAAGAACAAAAGTTTAGAATGGACGATAACCTAGGAAGACAATGGAGGATGTACAATGGGTTACTTGTGGCCTAAGTACAGTGGGCCTAACTCACCTTCCCTACCCTACAGACAGACAGAATATCAACTTATTATTTACAGTTTTGTACTTCGTAAAATTTTTCCATTACACTATTGGTCAAAAAAATTGATTTCTCCTCCTTTTCACAATTATGACGCCGTAATTTTTAACTTGAAATTGCTAAAATAAGAATGTTCATGATATTTAAATGAACTGGTCTAAATATTTAATGCTGCAACCAAAAATAATGTTCGTGACTGGAAACGCAAAAGTCCCACGCCGCTGCTAATATTTCCTTCGCATGTGTACACCCGAGCGGTCGTAGCTAATAACCACACATTGTCTCGCTCTGGCACTTACTTATATTGTTATCAGTCCGTTCTATTGTTTGGTGCTCCTCATAGCCTGATGGATGTCTGTTCTCTACCCGATAATAATTCATTACGAATTATTATGCCTGAATTATACATACATAAAGCAGACGAATTTATGGCTTCGAGAAACTACGTATAATTATGTTTAATTGATTATGTTTTAATGTTTTTAACATCCACTGACGCTGGTTAAGTTGAATTAATGGGAAATTATGTCGGCTATTAATTGACCCCGAGGATAATAATTTAATGACTAACAAACAAATAAACAATGTCGGTTTTACGTCTTTATTTTATATGTGTTGATTTATAGTGGATAAGTTATGTTATGAATAATCGTTAATTCTGAGGATATTTGAATAAAATTTATAAAAATTTTAGAACAACGGTTATTTTGGAACTGTTAAAAAATCTTCACGACCATAATCTCTATCGGCCTGCATATACTTTTCTATTCAAAATTAAAAACGGGTTAAACAAGCCTGGCCCTGATTCTAACCTATTTTTATCCCACCTTTACTCTAATAGCCTGTAGTCACCTACTGTGTTCCCTTTTATATTCGCAAAGCCGCTTGCTGTAGGTAGATATATAAACTCTTTGAAAAATATCGAACGGGGTAATTTATATTATTATTATTATTATTTATAGGTGATTTAATCGAAAGTATTATTTACCTTTCTCGTCCGAAAAGGATACAAAGAATCTTGAAAGATGATAGGTACTTGAGGTAGCGATTATTTCAATTTTTAAATAAGGATTTGTCAGAAGGTTTTTGTGACATTGACATGGGTTGAAATAGTATATATCTTATACAATAATATTTTGAGTGACAGTAATACTCAATTTACATAAAAATAAATCCGCCACCCACGTGGCGTTAAAAGGTTTAACACTGTGACAAATATACAAGAAGGTATAGTTGTGAGTAAAATTAATTTGCACTGTAAGCAGATTTTTCATTATTGCGGGATAGTGATATCTGTACTCTATTTTTCCGATGAATAGCAGTTTTATCGATAACTGTAATAATAGAAATAATAAAATTTTTGTTAATAAAATACTCCATGTTTTGTCCCATTATTTTCTTGTTTCAGTTGACTGTACATATTTTGTATCATTTTTTCTGTAGATAACGACTAAAACATACCAAATTTCTTTCTGTCTATTGTCTCTAAATCTCTACTTTCCACTTTCAGAAATTTTAAAACCTGTGGTAAATAATATTATCAATAAAATATTCATGTTTTATACATACAACAATCAAACAAGTTATTATTATTCTCTGCGAGATGAAATCAAGCAGAATAAATAAATAAACTTGGATATTGTTTATGTTGGCATAAAATAATACTCTTCTAGTATATTTTTTTTACTCACAACTACTGTTCTGAATTACTTATATATAGGGTGTCCACAAACTCTCTCTGTCAAAGGCAAATTACATATTTAACCTACTTTACCATTATCCAAAAGGGAGCCAGCGCCTTTTGAAGATGACGTTTTATAAGCATATTTTTGAACTGCGATAAAACTGTTTCTACTGAGGACTAAGGAGATGGTTCTAATTCCATTCGTCACTTTAAGGATGTATGTATGTATGATGGGGTGACGTTCACTGAGACCTAAAAGATCTATTATGTACCCTTATTTCTACTTAGTACATCTCAGAGACTTTAGTCCTATTTCCTTGAGGAATTTTAGGATATCTGCAGGTTTCAACGTAGGTACATCTTCTATCCAATAATCTACTAGGATTCTAAATTGCTAAATCGCAAATATGTGGATGGAAGTCACTTTAAGGATACCCAAAAAAAGAGAAGATCTGACAATTGGAAAGATCTAGTAGGGCTTAGGCAATCAAAGATTCTTCTGGGTGACTACAACCTGTTGAGATCAAATGAATGCAAAAGTCAAAGCAAAACTGCACTAAGAGTTTTAACAGGAATCCTAACGGGACATTGTCGCCTGAATGGGCAACTTAAAAAGCTCAAAATAGTGGAGGAAGAAGATTGTAGGTTTTGTGGAATGGAAGAAGAATCCTCCATCCACATACTTGCGAACTGCACAGCAATTCAGAATCCTAGGGCACAGCACCTAAGAGACTACTGGATAGAAGAGGGACAGTTACCTAAGTTGAAGCCTGCAGATATCCTAAAATTCCTCGGGGAAATAGGACTAAAGGAGCTACTAGTCTCTGAGACTCTCCTCAGGAACTAAGTAGAAGTAAGGGGGCACAATAGATCTTTTAGGTCTCAGTGAATGTTACCCCAAAAGACATACATACATACAAGGATACCCAAAGGACTAAATAGAACCGTATACCTATTTAACGTATAAAATTTCAAAAAACATGATAATGGACGGACTTTTTAGAACGAAGCAAGTCTCCGATCCAAAAAAAAACCGGTACACTTTATACGGCAAACCAAACCAAATATTGTATCATCAATCGAATGATAAATATCGCGAACGTTCATCTTTTTTTTTTTATTTTATTTCACCGTAACAAACGATCCAGATACCGCCAATATGCTGTATATATCAAAGTGACTGTTCAAAATAAACGTTCTCTTTATGCCGAATCGTTTCGAAAATTTATAGCGTCAATATATTTATATGGAAGGCAATTTTGTGAAGAATAAGTCTCTCTCTATCTCACTCTGTTTATCTCATCCCCTAATACGTTGGTAGCAATAGTTTGTACAGATAATATAAACATATTACCCTCTCAGGACTTCAAGGAGTCGTAGTCATTACTGTAAGGCTTCTTTATGGTGTTAATGCCCTAGCGGTGTGCCTTAAACGTACTATCTACTACATCCGTTACGCATCAAAAGATTTACTACCATTTTGCGTACTTTTCCTAATTTATTTTTATCGCAAAAAACAAACCTATAGTCGTTATTGGGTTAGGTTATTCTCCCGTACTAAACACCACCGTACTTTATATCCACCGTTAATAATTCAGTCACTGCGCTATCAAGTCGACTATGTACATATGTCGGGTCATTAGCAAACTGTGTACATCAACGGCTGCCATCATAAACACGTCATCGTGCAGAACGCTTCACTCGTTAGTCTTCGTAAATAGACGACTATTAAGACTTTTGCGGATACCGTGGTAGCGGTTAAGTAAATATAAATAAAGAAAAACGTTGAAAAATTTCCAAAAAAAAATAAAAATAAACGGAATTGTTGGTAGTAACTGGAATTTGTTCAAGTTATACGTTGGTATTGGTGAGATATAGAAGAAAGAAAGAAAATTAGATAAGAAAATCAGCAGATTTTTTCTTCTTCTATATTCCAGAAGCTTCCAAAGGTACATGCCGTTTGGTTCCCATATGAGGAAATGAGAGAAAAAATAGGTATATTCACTGAGACCTAAAAGATCTATTGTGCCCCCTTATTTCTACTTAGTTCCTGATGAACGTCTCAAAGACTAGTAGCTCCTTTTGTCCTATTTCCCTGAGGAATTTTAGGTTATCTGCAGGCTTCAACTTGGGTAACTGTCCCTTTTCTATCCAGTAGTCCCCCAGGTGCAGTGCCCTAGCATTCTGAAATACTATGCAGTTCGCAAGTATGTGGATGGAGGTTTCTTCTCCCATTCCACAGAATCTACATTCTTTCTTCCTCCACTATTTTGAGCTCAGTGCTGTAATGGTTGCTTGAAAAAAAATGTGTAATTTGATTCCCGATGACTCCAATCGGTCAAACTTTAGATTGATCTGTATCTGTATCTGTAGAGTAGGAAGGGTGAGTGTAGGCTCACAGCACTTAGGCCACATGTGACCCGATTGTACATCCTCCCGAGGAGTTGTCTTCCTAGGTCATTGTCCATCCTGTCCTTCTCAGGAAGGTGGACAGGTCACTAGGAGACATCTCCTTTATATCGGCAGGTGTAGGCCAAGACTCACCGAACACACACTCTCTTATTGACGATAACTCCGGACACTCGCATAAGACATGCCTGACAGTTTCATCTTCCTGTTCACACATCCTGCATAGAGGTGTGTCCACTAGCCCCATAGTATGGAGGTGTTTCCCTAGTTGACAGTGACCAGTCAGAAATCCTACTGTTAAACGTAGGTTTCTCCTGGTCATCGCTAAATATTTTTTCGGCTCCAGCTTCCCAGGGTCGCTCAGGGTGATCCTGGCAAGACTGCATCCTTTGATTCCATCCCATCTCTTAAGGGATTGAGTATGGGTGTAGCGTTTGGCTAGTTCCGCAATTGTCGAAGTCGTTAGGCCGTAGGTGTCACTGGGTCCTAGAAATTTTAGTCCAGCGGCTTCCCTGGCTAAAGAATCAGCAATGCGATTAGATTGATATTATCCACGATTATTTATTAGGACCTTTTATGCATCCAACGATTGAACATTTTATAGAAAATGAGCTTGACGTATGCGGTTTATGCATGTTGTTGCTTCTACACGTTTTGCATTATTCGTACAGGGGTTTTCCAGACCAATGGCCTTCAATGTCCAAAAAGAACTATCACAATTACTTTTCCAGTAAAGAATTTGGCAACATAATATTATATTGTTATTCAATTTCTTGATGCATTTTATTTTTATTACAATTTTTTCTAATAATATTGATAAAAGTATAATCAAATATGAATAACAATATATCCTCGGAACGAATTTAATAGTCATTTTATATTATCAATAACCCTATGACGTATAATTAATATTTACATTCATTATTCTGTCAAATATTATTAATAACGGACAATTATATTTACAAGCAATATGCTGGTATGTCGAATAAATAAATAAATCATAATAACGTATGGTCCTTGTAAATTAAGAATTTCATTTAAGAATCACTTGGATGTAGTTGATAGGTTACGGTCGAGGTCAAACTTGTACCAAACAAATTGAGTTAAATTTATCACGTTTGACATTTGATTCAGTCACTTATAAGCAGTGTGAAGAAAATAATAATAATAAGACAAGCAGATCGTATTTTTTTTTCAAGTAAAATTTCTATCTTCACTCCATAAGTGTCAACTGTCAATGTAGTCAAACTCTCCAACTGTTTTACGATCAAGATCTATATCGAATCATCTCCAAGGTTATGCTTTTTCATATCCAATTGATTGCTGTGGCAAGTTCATCACCCTGATATATTTTGAATTCCTCCAACTCTAGGATAACCAAAAACTTCAACTCCTAGAGCTCAACAAAGTCTTATAATTGTTCGTCGATGTCGCTCCAAAACTCTGGTGTACCATAAGAATGGAGTCGAACTATCCTTCAAATTTCATGCCGGGCATACCATTCTGAGGTAGTTGGATGATAATCTTTTGAGTTTTCCATTTTGAAGACTTTGCCCAAACTTATTATATGTCTGGCTCGAATTTACATTTGATTTTTCGTGAAAAATTTAGACCTGAACTGCTGTAACTGAGATTTTACCTTGTTTAAGATAAGATAAAACAAATATGTGGCTTCTAGGAGCCTCTCCGTGTAGACACTTCTGTTATTCTACAGGTCCTTATCTAGGCCCTTCCTTATTACTAGACAAACCTCGGGTCCTTCATATACTAGGATGATTGCGTTGCGGTTTTTCCTCAGCATAGTCAGGCCTTCGCAATAGCATAGTATGTGTATTGAGGCAAAACCTGCATATGGTTGCATATGGCCAATACGATGTTATTCATGTGTTTGTTAAGTCTACAATGCCATATCAGGAGCAGAACCAGATTCCTGATTGTTTTCCTATTCTGGCTCAGTAGATACTCTGTGAATTTTATCGAGGGTTCCTTGATGAACTCTTTGGTCTGTCTCATTACTGGCGCCACCATTCTCAAGACCGCGTTTTTGTCCAAGTACTGCTTTAACATTTATCTATACTTCTATAGCAAAAGTTTAAAGATCTAGTTCAGGTAGTAGCGTTAAAGAGATTCTTCTATCGATTATTTATACACAACTAATTACTAAAAGATAATATTTCATGAATAATTTATTATTAATAGTTAGAAAAGTAATCGCAGATCATCTTCTAGAAAGCCGATGCGGTATAGTTTGAAAGAAACCTTTTTTGCGTTTCATAATAACAATAAAATTTAAATAATTATCTGTTAAATAGCAATCCCAGAGTTTTAACGAGTGCTCGTCTCGATAATTAGTCACTTTCTCTGACAACTTCATGTAAGTGATAATGATAATTTACGACTAGTGACATTTTGTGCTCGACCTCGTTATCGTCGACAAGCTATAACTTATGTTATTTCCGCTGTTTTGTATCATAAAAATTGAAAAAAAAAAATCGCGCCTGTCTAATTAATACGTATGATTTATGGGCTTTAAAAAACCGGCATGTTAATGGATGTCTTCTCATGTGCAACCAAACGTTCCCAACTAAATAAGGCTTCAAGAATAAATCATTTAAATTTTAACTATAAACAATCCTATTGTCTGGTATAGAGTTCGTTAACATAGTAGACACCCTGTATAATATGTGTCGGGTCGACGAGAAAGAGAATGTCATCCAAGAGGGCAATAAGAACGATCGTATTTTAAGATTAAAGCTAAGTTAGGCATCTCCAGCAGAATGTAATAACAGTTGTCAAATATTTTACTAAAGACCCGGCAAGAATTTAAAGTGTTACATAAATTTTTACCTAAAAGAGTTTTATTGCGTCGATAAAACAGTATATGTTACTGTAAAAAATACCACCAGGATTACTTTACGTTAGCTTTTTTTAAAGGGGGTTTTTATATCCTCTTTAATTTCGATTTTCTTTTAGATATCGTCATTAAAATAGGTATAAAAGGTACCACCTCTGAACTTCCTGTACTGCTTTTCATGACGACACCTACGGCCTGACGAATTCGACAATTGCGTTACACCCAAGCTCAATCTCTAAAGGGATGGGATGAAATCAAGGGATGCAGTCTTGCCAGGATCACCCTGTGCGATCCTGGGAAACTGGAGTCGAAAAAATATTTGGCGATGACCAGGAAAAACCTAAGTTTAATGGTAGGATCTCTGACTGGCTACTGTCAATTGAGAAAACACCTCCATACAATGGGGCTAGTGGACACATCTCTATGCAAGATGAGTGAACAGGAAGAGAGTGTGTATTCGGTGAGTCTTGGTCCACATCTGCGGATATGAAGGAAATGTCTCCTAGTGACCTGTCCACCTTCCTGGAAAAGACAGGAAGACAACTCCTCGGGAGGATGTACAATTGGTCACATGTGACCTAAGTGCTATGGGCCTAGCTCACCCTCCCTACCCTACAGAATACAGAATGCTGACTATTAGTATAACGTTTATACCTCATCTGTGAACCTCCATTCAACGTTCCAATTAATAAGTTCATTAGCCCATGCCAATCGAGCATGCATATGAATTTGTGATAATCGAATTTCTCTCGAAAGTGTCGTCGAGAACGTAAGTTAACCTAGTGTAGTCTTCGACTCTACTGTATGATCCGACCAGTACTTAAGGGTTGCTCAATATCTACGGAGATGCTACGAAATGACAACTCTCTGAAGACGACCCGTCTCAATCATACCAATAGATCTATTCGCAGTAGGTATGTTTACTACTATAGTCTAGGCAAAATTCTCCGGTCTATTGATCAACATGCATGGTTTTTATTTGACGAAACACCATGAGGCCGGGTATTTAATTTAATATTTACTATAGGGTGGCAATAATTACATATAATTATATTGTTTAAAGTGAATTAACGTCGGGACATCCTTTAGAAATAAATTAAGTTCCGAATGATTTGGTACAGCTGTTCTTTGGCGGCGTAAATGTTTGTTTTGAAAAATGCGTGATGGAAAGTAGTAGTTTTTCGTTATAGCGACGACGATCTATTTGAAACAGTTTATGTTGATCTTAAGTTGAACACCACGTGGACTTCCGAGAACTGTATATCACCACCGCAAAGCCGTAAAGATACGGGCTGTTTCACATAAATTATCCTCGCCTCATTTGATAGCCTAGCACAGTAAGTGCTTTTCTAAATTCTCCCAAATGCCATTTACACTCTTAACTACGCACTAAAAATTCGTATACGACTACTATATCTGTATATTTATAGCCGAACTGTCAAATAAACAAAAGATTTTATTGCGCATTGTTTTCTTTTTCGAGATGAGAAATATACAAAAGTTTATGGTTTTTCACAGGAAATATTGTTGCATTTTGTTGCAACTCTTTAAAATCAAACCTTAGATCCATCATAAAGCCAATAATTTGTGGCGATTGTCGAAGTTAATAGAAAGATGATGTATTCGCATAGGCAACCCTCGCAACGCATCAATCTTCATTGCCGATGTCAACGCTAATCTGGCGGATGGGACACAATCCGATATAATGGCCGGCAGGGGCCAGTTACGTAAGCCCGTTGTGTTCCGAACAGCTTCATATTGTTACAGCTGTCAGATGGATGTTAACAAAGAACGAGCCGAACTCTCGACTACAAAAGGCACGTCGATTAACTGTGTTTCTATAAGTACATGCGGCTATCCATCGATTATTCAACTTTTTTTTATTAATACTGAACACTTCTCATTATTTTTTTTTTACATGAAATTACCCATAAATTGGTACAAAAGTTATTTATTCATTTTTTTAACATTGTATCTACACATTAAGACAAAGATATCCAATACCAAAAACATTTGACTGCAGAAGAGTAACAGCTCATGGTGTTTTATCGGTTGCTAGTTCATTTGACAGTATATAAAGTAAGTGAGTGGGTCCCAGGTCACAAACGAATCGCTGGCAATGAAAAAAATGACGAACTTGCAAGAGCAGGATCGTTAACACTGATGAACGGACCCGAACCATCTTCGGGCATCCCCAGGTCATGGTTAAAAGCACATATTATGTAACTGTGAGACGCTGGATCACAGGAGGCAAAAACTATGTGGAAGACCCTAAATTACTTCTACAACCAACCAGTAAAGAACCTGTATGAGCTAATACAGGGAACGGATTGGCTGAATAGGCTGTAGTCAGAACAGTAGGGACGGCTCCTTTTTTTTTAAAAAAAAGTGAGGTTAGGAAACAGATATATGATAGAAAACCACAAGTAAAAGTGAATTACAGTTTTACGAATGACTCCTCCAGAGCTCCCAACTGTCCCATCTACTCTACAATCTATCTGTGCCGTTACAACTATGATTTAGCACCAAAACATTTAAATTTCCAAACCAAAGTTCATAAAACACAAGTTCTTTAAAAGAAAATTTCAAAAATTTTGAAACTAAATCGTATGGACTTGATTACCCTTCGAATACACCACTGTAAAACTTCAGAATTAAAAAAAAAATCCATTAGATTTTGACATATTTATAGATTAAAAATATTCTTGAAATCCCCCCATATGAAAATAATCTTTTTGATGCATAAATCGGATTAATATCAAAATAAAGTTGTCTGCAATTTATTTTATCCTTTTTAAAATCAAAGTTATGGGACGTAAACCAGTAGCTCTGTGGTCATATATATTCGGTTTAGTTAATATTTTCAAAATATGATTGGTCAAACTTTTTATTAACCAAAAAAAAAAAAAGAAACTGAGTCATTGAATAATGATTACTGAATACCAGGTAGAAAAAAGGTAGGTAATTTATTCTAAAACTGCATTAGATAGCACTTTTCACAAACATACCGTGACCTATAACAAAAGAACAATGCGTTTGTCTTTTATACGAGCCGAATAACCCCGGCACTTTTGAATTTCTCATTATTTTTCAACAATGAAACCAGACTACCCAAAACTAAAATGTGAAATTGCTACGGTCAAAGCTGGAAAAATGATTATTTTAAGTCACGATTTGGAAATAAATACTTTTTTTTAGTTGGACAACTGTCCACTAAAGTTACAAATATTTTTAAAAGGCCATGTTAAAGATTTTTATAGGTGCTACTGTAATGTTTAACCTTAAAAAAATTTAAATATTTTACCTATGCAGTGTCGAAAGATATTTTTAGTTCAATTGTGTCGTTTGCATGGGAAAACTGAAAAATACCGATTTTCTCTATTTAAATTGATTATTTAATGGGGGGGAGGAGCATCGTTTTTATGGATTTAAACATTTTAAAACGTCGAGACGGTAACTTTTATGTTTATAGTATTCAATTAAATAAAAGTCAGGTACTCTCTAGAGATGAGTATAATGTCAATTCACGACGGGGTATTGAAGGTTTATCCATTTTAAATTTTAATAACAAATTTATAACATTAATCTTTTGGTGTTTACAATACAAGCCATAAAATATAACTAATTTTACGACGTGCCTTGATAAATATTCACAACTCAAGCAGAAGTAAATTTCATAGTAAAGATTTGATTTGAAATCACCACCAAGGCCGTTACCCATTTGACCATAATTATTCTAATCATAGTCAATAAAATTACAGATAAAACTACTAATTAGTACTTGTCAATAAAAAGGCGTACATAATTTTTTTAATTAAATGTAATGTTCCCCCTAGATCTAGATCAGATAAAAAAGAATGTGGTACCATTTGAAAAAAAAAGGTGTTACGATTACCATAACTTTCTCCGAATCTACTGGTTAGATTCAGTTGAAATTTGGTAAAAATATAAATATTTGTGACCCAATTATGGACGTGTAATGTAAATAAGTGAATTTTTTATATTGGGGTGCGTAAATTTAGAAAATGAAAAAAAGTTTTGCAAACATATCAAATGAAAAGTTTTTCAAATATATATTTTTTACAATTTTGTTTTTTAGTTATTTAAAAAAATAGTTAAAATTTGACATATTGCTCCCTCGTATTTCTACTGAGTTTTAAATAAAAAAAAATACAGGAAAATTTTAGAAAACTTTATAAGATGTTGAACATAATCATGAACCAATTCAATTTTTAATGCGCATTATAAAAAAAATTCGACAAAGTGCAACAACTACCTTCGTAAATATACATGAATAATTTATAGATTTGTCACACAAGTTGTTTCTACATATTAATAATGTCACAGGGTATATACATATATATATATAGAATGGGCGTTATATGGATGACACATCCACACAACAAATGATAGAACACGGTATTTGTTACTGATTTATATCTCAGATATATTCAGTTGTTCGAAAAGGTACACCGCACACACCATTAATCGTTGTGTTGGCTTCTGTTCTGTAAAGGATGACTGAGAGAGATGGAAATTTATAGGCCAATCATTTATGTTCTATAATACTAATTTATTTCAAGACTAATGGGGTTTATTGTAATATTTCATTATCCTATTTCGGTTTAAGTACTAATGCCATCGACTATATATATAGTACAACTGAAGTTTCTTCTTTAACCATTTTACAAAGACCTTCGTATTCATAGTATCGTGATAATCGACCGATTTTGATTTTGATTAAAAAAGAGATCCTCCCCGTCAACAAGACCATGCCTTTCAAATGCATAAACAATAGTATGACTTTTTCCTTCAGAGTTTATACTTTCGTCCTGCCATATTCTTTTTTATACGATCCTGCACTGTGTACTATGATGTCAAACTAGTGGCCTACATTTAGATTAGATTTTATGAGGTGGCTTTTGGCCTAATCCACTGCGACCTTTTCAGATCTATTGTGGTCGTCTAAACTCTAGATTACATTCTCCAGCCTGACTCTTTTTAAAAAGTCTATTAGCGTGGAGCGTGTCCTGGTGAGTTCCTCCACCATTTCAGATATTTGTGGGTGACCCAATTCTTAGTTTGTTTCCTTGTTATGGTTTTTGCAACGTCGCAGAAGGGTTCCGACCCAACGAATGGCATTGATAAGCCTTGCTTGGCCATTTCATCTGCTTTTTCGTTGCCCTTATACCCAGGCTACCGTAACATTGCTACGCTCACCCAGTGTGTTTAGGGCCCGCACACAATCCCATACTAGCTTAGAATTGACCTCTACGGAGCTGAGTGTGTGTGAAGATGGCAATTGAACAATATGTTCTCTTCTGCCTTTAAATTTCTTCCACACAGTGGTGAATCGCCGTCATTTCCGACTGGAAAATTGTGACGTTCCTTGATAGGCTTACTGGGAAGGTTATCCCTTGCTTTAGCCCTGCTATACCGGCTCCTACGCCGTTTAACGTCTTTGACCCGTCTGTATACCAAAAAACATCCGCATGTATGGGTACACCTTTTTTCCAGTCTTCCCTGTAATGGCTTACATAGAAGACACACAGCTTCTGGAATGGAAGCAGATAACATGGAAAATGGTCCTTTCAAGTGCCTGGACTGTGGAGCAAAACCCAATCGAATGAATAAATAAAATTGTCCATCATTAACAATTGTAAACTGCTCTAACTGCGAAATTAAAATCGAAATCAACTCAAAAAAGTAAAATTAGTGCCTAATTTTTTGTTGTAGTTACCCATAATCTAATAAAATTTGATATAAAAGCGTATATTATTTTATTTCGATCGTAGAAAAAAATGTTGTGTGCAGCACGTGCAAAAAAGCATATTGTGCTACCTTTGTATCTACATCTAAAGCACGTCTCGGCATTTTAACTGTTTAAACTCAAAATAACAATATGTACTAAACGATATGAATAAAAAAAATTATTATTTATCTAAATTTGAGTAATATAAATTGTGTTCAAGAACAGGTCTAAATTAAATAAAGATGGTGGGTACTGGCCTAGCTGAGTGAACACACATGTGCTGCCGTTGACATGCTCATAAAATATGATTCTCTGAAGGATAACAAATGCATTATTACTAGTGTTAATGGTTATAATAAATAAAACTTGGACAATGGATTCTTAATCCTCTAGATTTATTAGCATCTGACTGTCGAGGATACATAAAGGATGATGAGAATCGAATAAATCACATTTACAGCTGGATGAACGTTTTTGGTTTTTTATTTATTAATGTTGTTTATTCTACACCTGCTTCATCCACATCAAATTATTTTGGATATCGTTCATATGTTCATATTGATACGACGACAGGAATATTATAATATAATTTAATCGAGAATTGGTTAATGTTGATGAAAAGTTGTCTACTTTGTTTTAAGTAGGCGTCGATGTCAAAATAAATTCACTACTTGGGAGATGTGCACTATTAATACCAGCAAAACGGTCGTTTTGGTGCCAACGATATTTCAAGTGTTGATTTTTAAGAGCAATTAGATTTCGTCCAGATCTTATCTGGTTCTTGAGATGGGTTACAAGGTATCTTGAAAAATTCTCTGACAGCCAGACTCTGCTTAAAGCTATCAGTAACCCAACAACTAAATCTAGACTAGAAAAAAACTGTAAAGAATCCTTCAACAGGTTGGCAAGAGACAGCAAATGGCCTGAGGAAACATCTGCACAAAACGGGCAATGTTAGTGAACCTACGTGCAGGAAATGTGAACCTTATGATGAAACACCTTCTCACATACTCTGCTTCTGCGAGAACTTACAGATTTTGGAGAGGAAACAATACAACCATTACAACTACTGAAAATCCCTCCAGTCAAACTAGTGGCCTACATAGACGACACAAACCTGTAAAATTCTTGAGTTAATTCAAGTTAAAATGACCAAATCATCGACCCGTTTTATATTATAATAAAAACCAGGTGCAATTTTTTTTTGAATTGAATTTGAAACATGATATACTACCTCTGTGAATGAAGTTAGTCTGTTGGCTAATAAAATATCCGTAACCATATAATAATTGCCGGGATAACAACAACAAACTGTGAGAAAGCACCGGGCTCTAAAAGGCTCACAACTCACAACAATAACAAAAAAATCGTACGTATAGAAGCTCAATAATTTAGACAGATAAAACGATGCCTTTTTTGAAGGGTAGGAAAGTTACTACACTGAGAAAAATATAGTTCTGTATGGAATATGAAAAGAGAATGTTATATTTCATATTTCTAGCGTATTATATCCCATTGACAAAGGGTGAAAATGGTTAAGAATAAAAAAGCAGAAAGAACAAGTTCTAGAATGGGTCTACAAAAACTATTAACCTTGGCTAACCATAATAGAGTTACTCTTGAGTGGGTCCCGGTGCACAAGGGTATTGTAGGAAATTAAAAGTCAGACATCCTAGCAAAGCTAGGATCTGAGAATGTATTCACTGGGATTATAAAACTGCAGCACGTGGTTGTGCATCTCGAAGGAGTCAAACTAAACATATATATTCTGTTCTTATTTAGTTTATTATTATTCTATGAATACTGAGAGAGTTTTTAAATTAATATCAGTTCGGGATAATAGAAAATGGTAGTCAAGAGATTTTGGACAAAAATATTGCTTAAAAACTGTAGAAGTAGTTTAGTGTTTAATTTGGTTTTAGAAAAAAATAATGTTTCTGTGTGTATTATGGATTCCTTTGAAATGCCAGGCGGCCGGGTAGCTCGGTCATATATCTAAGGCAAATAAAAATAATGTCATGTCAGACACACATGACAAAGTGAGGTACTCCATCATGAGGCATTAGAAACGGCCGTGTCTTCACGCAATAATGCGGACACAAAGCCTCGTTTCGTCAACACAATTGGATCACTTTTCACAGAACGAAAGCAGGTTTGACGAATTTTCAGTTACAATTATCACTTTTAGAACAAAAAAAATCACAAATTTTAAGACAGGATCACTGTTAATCCTTTTAACGTTTACTTTTTACTCTGATAACGAGGAGGAAATTATATGGAGTGTCCCATTTAAAAATTTAATTTATTTCTCGGATATCAGCTTTTAGAGTTGCAGAATTCTCCGTGGCTGACTTTTATTTTTTGAAAAGAAAGATTATCTACGGTTAGAAGAGTGAACCACAACCGCAATACGTCCTGAGAGTCATTCTGGTGCGGTTTATAATAGAATAAAGCCGGCTTATTTATTAAGGTAGTATAAAGTACGTCTGGACATTTATTATATATGGCGTGAGTTTTACAGAGCTCGTATATTTATCTTCAACCAAACCGTAACTCTATAATAATTCATTTTATATAGCCTTTTCAATTTAACCAGTCACAGAGATACAGGATGGTCAATATACTCTTCAAAAATAAATTTTAGGTTACCTATAGTTGTGAGTAAAGTTAGTTTGCACAGTTTCACAATAAAATAACTGTATGCGGCAAGGTCTTTTCTTTGAGGTTTGAAAAACCGAAAAGATAAAAAAGTCATCTCTTCACCTACCCACAAGCGAACAATTGACTCTCATTGGTGCAGTATAGGTTCCGATTGGTCTATGAAAAATGTACTTGAATTGTTAGTTCACATGGACTGTCAATTGACTGTCAAGGTGACTGTCAATTTGCTTGAATATTTTCAATGAAGACGAACATAGTTTTAATACCTTGATAGAACCTTTCTCTTTACTCTACACTACAGTCACCAGAGATTTTAAAGTAGTTGTGGAGATAGAGAGAGCTTTAAAGCTCAAATTACTACCGAGAAAAATAAATTTTTACTTTGAGGGTCCCAAATTCGAGATAGATATGATATTTTGGTCTTATAGCCTAATCAAAGTACACATAAAACCTCATAAAAAATACAAAAAACTTGAAAATTCAAAATTGGGTATTTAAAAGGGTGGGGTTTAACATGAGAAAAAGTTTACGATGTTAGGCATACAATTTTCCGGAAAATCGTCGAATGAAATTTTTTGTTTTTTCGCTCTAAATGTTTAAATAATAAATATACAGAAAAACTTCCAAATCAAAATTTGTAGCTGATGCATTTATCTACAAATTTTGTCTAAAAAGTTTTTCTCTAAATTAAAAAGTTTACGAGATAAAATTATATTCAGTGGTATTCAATTCGTGGTTACGCGTGAGCCAAATTTATTAACCGCTTGACTTAAAAGTTAATAACTTTGGGCTTATAACATTCTGAAAAAATAAATAAACTCATGTAAAATATAAAGAAAGATCTCAACTTTTAGATAGAAATACTTTCAAATTTGAAAAAGTAGATTTTCTGACTGTAATATCAGTTTATTATAATTCCTATTTAATTAATAATTATCCCAGCGAAAATTCCTTTTGGATTTAGCATTGCAAATGAGCATAAAACATTATTATTATAAAAGTAAAGCCATCAATAGTTAGAATTTTATACGAATGCTTCTTAAAAATCTGTTTTTTTGCATGCTTAACTTTACACTTCATTCAATTATATCTTTTTTCGAAATTAATATAATTGGATGAAACTTTACTACTAAACACTTTGAAGCATCTACTTTCGAAACTACTATACGGGTTTTCTATAAATATCAAATTTTTTAAATAATAGACAATTATTTAAAATAAATACTTAAATCAGAGGTCTGTCAGCAAACCTTCTATAACTTTTTATACCGTTTATGATATTATCTAAAAATTTGTGGACTTTATAATGAACCTATTTAGAAGTGATCGAGATACAAAAGAACACAACTATGGCTCAAGTAAGAAAGAGGAGGGTTGTGCCCCCATACAAATGAAAAAGCTGGTGAGAGAGCGTGGAAAATCGATGATAATACATTAAAAAAAATTTTTTTTCAATGTATTTGTAGATACCCATTTTAGAACACATTTCATATGAAAAGTTTTTTTCTAAATGTCATTGTTTATTTACTATCATAAAATTAAAAACATGAAAATTGATGATTTTCAAAAATACTACCATGAAAATTTCGTATAAATTTTAAAAACTAATGCAGACACAGAAAAAATGTTCAGACAAATTATGTAGATAAATGTATTAGGTACAATTTTTGATTTGAACATTTTTCTGTGTTTTCATTATTTAAACAATTAGAGCGAAAAAACAAAAACAAAAATTTTCACTCGACGATTTTCCGGAAAATCGCATGCTTAGCATCGTAAAGCTTTTCTCATTTTAATCACAACCCTTTTAAATACTCAATTTTGAATTTCCAAGTTTTTTGTGTAGGAAAGGAATTAAGTAGTCTGTATTTCGAAAACTAGAAATTTGCTAAATAAGTACCTATATTCTATTTGGGACTTCGTCAGGCAATAATTTGGAACATAAACTTATTCACTTACATAATTAACTTGAAAACTACCCAGCGTAACCTTAGAGATAATCGATAATCACCACTTGTCATCAAATTTTAATATATTTCTTTAAAAACGCTAATTTATATCCATTTAATTACCCATTATCTGACAACGATTAGAATAATTTAGACATAAGTATGCCTAACAGTTTTGAATTTTAACTAGGCTGTACATAAAAATAACATAATTTGCATGAATAATAAGAGCCAAGTTTATAAGGTAATAGCTTTGCAGATAAAACTGCCAAATTACAAAAAAAAAATTATAATAATATGAATAAGTTACCTTTAGATTATTCAGAATGATTAGGTTTATGTAAATATTGTATCCATATTATTTTTACAACATAATACTCCTGCATCGGTTTGAGCCATTTGTTTAATTGGAGGTCTTCTTCAGAGAATTAATTTCGCGGCTTCTCCATAGTTATCGAGTAATCGACCCCGATCGAGAGCTCGTAGGGTACTGTGGGTACTTATCGGATCATACAACAGCATCTGGTGTCTAGGTTTCAATTGAAACAATACTTCTAAGGTTACACTTACGTTCAAGAAAACTTTTGAGTATAGTTCCATTTCCATAAATTCATGGCATTGGCTACTCAACATGAGAATTATTGGAATACTGAATAGAAGTCCGCATGAGTCGAGATATGGACGGTTTTCGAGTTTGTGCATGGCTCTTTCCTCTAGTGCTCAGAAATCGAAGAGCAGTATATACAGGAAATTCATCCGTTCAGAGGTGCGAGGCTAATAAATATAAGAGGAAGACTGAAGCTGAAGCCTACAGAGTCTCTTGAACTGAGTAGAAGAAGATGGACTAAATGGTTCAAATTTCAGGCCTACACATGACACAAAACGAGTAAAATTCCTTCTCTATCATCGCTTATGGCTCTAGTAAATTTTTGTTTGTGTATAGTAATAGCGTATTGGACAAGCGAACACACTAGCCGCACAAAAAAGTCCTTTTATAAGAAAATAGCGGTCGAATCTGTTCTGTCAGTTCCGAGTCGGATTCCTGACCGTCGTCATTTAAGGCCCAGCTACAGGCTACAGCTACACTCATGGATAATACATCTCAACACGTCAGTTCGGGTAATCAATCGTGATTTATGTGTATTGAATGGGCCCGTGAATGGCGGCTCTTTCACAAAGACTTCGGCAATAATGTATTTTGACTAGACGAAAATGGATTTCGGAAACATTCCCAATATGCACGTTCGAAGAAAGAGAGGCGAAAAGAAACCGATGCAAGATAATGTTTTTTTTCTTCAACGAACATAAGCGTATCAAAAAAACTTTTCAAAATAATATTTTGGAGTTGTTGGCTAAAATAATGACTACCGATGCTTTAGTTACTACACTTTTTTATAGTTTGTAAGGATACAGACGGAAAATCTATAAAAAAAATGAACGCATTATTTATTTTCCTGGTCCTTCGAGCGAAATATGAGCAAAAATAACAAAAAAATGGAAGATTGGTGAGAAGCAAACGTTTAATATGTCAAAAATTTACACTCATTATTAATTTTCCTGGTCCTTTGAGCGAAATATAAAAAAATAGTATAAAGAAAGAAATTAATAAACTAAATTAGTTGAGCAGCGACCACTATACTATAAAATATAAACCGTGTATTACACATATGTTGTCAGTTAAATTGTAGAAAGAGCAATGGAAGGCTGAAAGAGTGTCGACAAGCAAATAGAAGAAGCAATAACACGCTGATCTGCGGTCGAGGGTGTCAAAGCTCAGAACGGAGGGGATGGAACAATGCGTGTGACGTCACAGACAGCAGAGAGCGCTTGTCGTATGGCCAGCAAAGCGTTAGTGCCGTCAGTTCAGTCATGGTAAGGTTCGAAAGTCGATCGTATCGTATAGTTTGAAATTTAACTCCTCGCGGGTGTTTAACGAACTATTTCAAATAGTTTCTGTGTTTTTGTGTATCTATAGTGTTGTGAAGTTTTTTTTTGTTCGGCTTATGGAACACATTTTGACATTATGTTAACTTCACCGAATCAATATTTAAGACCGGAGTACCTTACACCACTACCGACTACGGTAAGTTGATATTTTTTGTAAACAATAATTAGTAATAAATTAAATATTCTGGCTAGATAAGATTGTGGAGTAGCTATATTAAGAATTAACAAAGAAGAAATTACAAAAATACAAAAAGAACAAAAGCACATAACCTTTTCTAAATTGTTTTGTTTCTATTATTTTCTATCTTCCATTTAGTTTTGTTGTTTTTTCAATATTGAAATGAGTTTTTTATAAAAACGTTTTACTTTTTAATTATAAAGAAGGTATATCTTCAGGCACCAAATATGATTAAAAAAATTAGACAAATAATGCTGGATTACTTAAACAGACAAAAAATAATGCTTTGCACCACAATTTAATACTTAGTTGTTGTTTTGTTTATATTTAATTATTAATTGTAATAAAATTTTGAATACCAAGTGAATCATGTTTGAAATTGCCGACGAATTGTGCGACGCTACGTGATGGCAGACATTTACAAAGTTATTTATTTTACATGTTAAGTATCCTAGTACATCCCTGACCATAGTTGAGTACATATCTTGTTTTGGTATCGACATAAACCTAACAATACTTCAATAACTATGAATAATGAATAATAATTATTGAATTCGATTGTTTTCTTGGTGTAACTTCGAATCCCATGAAATTATAATAGGAACTTTCCTGAATCTAATTCAAAAGGAATATTCCCAATCTGTACATAAACTAGGAAGTAAAACAGTTTAAATTGAGAACCTCCTTTTTTAGAAATCAGTTAAACATGTATAAAAAGAGTAAGGACTCAAATCCAAGAAATTTCAGCTTTCTTTCCTTGATCTTATTTATAATTTTGACTAATTTTGAATTTTATTTATATTTGATTGGTTACCCGATTCCCCAAAATTCCAAACCTTTTCCAAATTATACTGAACCATTAATTATGGCCTTTAAATTATCATTTAAAAATCACATTAACGCAAAATATAGGATGAAAATTTTTAAATTACAACGCCCAGCTCATAAATTTCAATCATAAATCTTTATATTGTTTCCTGTATCTGAAATATTAATTATTATTATCTCTACACATAAATAAATATTATTTATGATATCTCGTATACTTATTATGTACACAAGACTTTTGTTTCATCCCGTCATAAAAAGCATCTAATCAAACAAAGTGAACAAAAAATTATTTTTAAAGTAAAATCATCTCTTTTGTTACAGCTGGACGCGAAGAAAAGCCCATTAGCTTTGCTTGCACAAACATGTAGTCAAATAGGTGCAGATACTCCCAACGCCAAACTGCTCCAGAGCTCTGAGAAATCTACAAAGTCCAAAACAGATTCTCAACGAGACAAAACCGACTCCACAAACAAATCCTCCAAATTGGACGTGAGCAGTCCAAGAGAAAAATCCAAATCTCCCGAAGAACGATCCAATTCAGTTTCGGGTACGAATAGAGTACGAACTCCAGTGGCGTCAAGACCTATCAGCAACGGAAGATGTTCGAGTAATTTGAGTAATTCCCCTAGAGCTTCACCGGCTGAAAGAAAAAGTCCTGCTACTGAAAGTCATTTAGACGGACACGCGACTCCTGAGAAATCTATAGGAAGAACAACTCCGCATACACCGTCCTCTTCAGCTTCGAAAACTGCTTTTACTCCAAATATACTAACGTCATCTTCGGATCCTGCTATAAAGGATCTCCCGTTAGGTACTTTTAAACCAGGGGTACCTCAGACAAGTTCTCCTTTTTTGGGAGGATATCCATCACCGTCGTTCAGTTTACCGATGGATTTAATGGCTTCCACGTTGATGAATCAACATCATGCTTTAAAAAACGGCGGACTAGTTCCTTATCTCAGTTACGGAAGACTGAAAGCGCAGGACTCGTTATCTTCGGTGTGTAGAGATCCTTATTGTACAGGTTGTAGTGTTAGTTCTCACTTATTAGGTGCGAGTGTCGTCAAATCTTGCCCGGCCGGGTGTACTCAATGTGATCATGCGAAACCGCCCACAACGACTGCTTATATGAGTCACAGTCCAGCAGCTACGGCTTACGCTCACGCTCAGCTAGCAGCCTTAGCCGCAGCTTCTCACCTTCCGTACGTGTGTAATTGGATATCGGGAGATGCTGCTTATTGTGGAAAAAGGTTTTCAAGTCCAGAAGAACTTTTAACCCACTTAAGGACTCATACTAGTGGAGCTATTTCTGATAATAGCTCGGCTTTGTCGATGTTAGGATCACCAGGATTACCGCAAACGCATCCTTTGCTTCACAGAACATATCCAACGCCACCGCTTAGTCCTTTGGCGACGGCAAGATATCATCCTTACGGTAAACCGTCCTTATTACCTTCTTCTCTTAGTTCCTCTTCGTTGGGTGGATTTCCGTTGGGGCATCCAGGTATTTCTCCATATTTTTCTCCTTATTCTCTGTACGGGCCTAGGCTGGGTGCTGCTCCTGGTATGCACCAATAGATGTTCTCGTGAAGCCAAATACTTAAAAGCTGTGTTATAGACTTTACTAGTCTTACAAGATTACCTAGACGCTTCGAGCGATTGGGCAAACGTCATTTGCTAAATTTCACACTATTACTAATAGTGTAATATTTTCTGTTGTTTTCATTGTGCCCACTCGCTTGGAGTGTCGATATGAAAAATAAGGTTTCACCTGGTGTATTATTGTGTGGACGTATACAGTGTGATATTATTTTTAATACCTGTACATTTTTAAATGATATCTCGACTATCTATGTAAATATTTTGTTAAAAATACCTATGGTATAGGGTGTTTTTTTTTTATTGTTGCAAAAATGTTTTTTTTTTCGAGTAATCAGTGTCCAAATTGTAAAAGTTTTTGGTATCTACTATTTTTTTAATATTAATTTTTAAATAATGTTCTTTCTAAAACACCCTGTACACGCTTAAAGTATCTTCAATTCTTAAGAGTTGCATGTACTTAATACGTAAAAATTGAAACAGTGTTTTTTTGTTTTAGATTTTTCATTTAACTCGAAAGAATTGAAAATATTTTAATTCATTTGAAATCTTGGTATATATATATATGTATATATTTATGTGTACAGATCTCAAAAAAAGTAATTTATTGCTAAACAGGCCGATCATTTCAGCAACCACTAGTTTCTACTAATTTTCATCAAATTAGTGACATCTTCTAGAAGTTATATGCACCATCATTGTAATATATTAAACATATTCAACAACGTCTTTTTTACTCAGTTTTCCATTATTTGTATTTTTAATTTTTGTATTATCTTCAACCTTCCTAATATCTCTAAATCTTTCTGTAGGCTCGTACCTATATTTTGTTCTTTTTCGATATTTATCATAGTTGTTTATAAATAAAATTATTTTTAAAATGCGAAATTTTTTATTTTATAAATTTGAAAAAAAAAGGTGTATATAATTGTGAAGATACTGTATCTACTTTCAAATTGTCCTCTGTCCCTTTTGATTATCTCTGTAATTTTAGTTAAATGAGTTTATAGTTTATATTGTTAAATTTTGATGTAATTATTGTTTTATTTCTTTTACAAAAACTATATTAAAAATATTTAAGTACTTAATTTATTGTTTTTTAATTTGACCTTTAAAAAATTGGGGGGCACCTTAAAATATCAGATGATTGATATCCGATTCTAAAGTACCGATTACGTTATAAAAATGCGAATTAAATGGATTTTAAATTTGGGGGGGGGGGCAATTAAGAAAATTATTTTTTATGTAAACTGTGCCGAGCGACATATGAAAGTCCTTATTGCGAGGATCTGAAATATACATATTTTGTAATTTTAAAATTAATAGATGAAAATTGACCAGAAATTGAAAAAAATCCGGAAAATAGTTCTTTAATAAAAAAAATATATACGTAAATTTTTTAAGTTCACGGTTATATAACGTAAGTAAATGAATTTTAGATACGGAGGATTTTTTTTTGGGGGGGCACATAGAAAAATCGAAAAAAAATTTTTGGAAACTGTATCTTATGACATATCAAATGAAAGAATTCATCGAGAAGCTTTCAAATATATATTTTTTATAATCTTAAAAAGAAAGGATTTAAAAAAATTCTTTTCACATTCACAATTAAATAAAAAAAGTTGTTTTTCCTTCTAAATGAAAAAACGATCTCCTTAATGTTATATTTACACGAATGTAGTTAAATACCGACAAAGATTAACGACGTCAGTTTAACTTTTCGTCAGCCATAAAACAAAAATAATTGGGACATTGTAACGAGTGAGAAGAGCTATCTATCTAATCCTAGAATTAGATCGGCAGCGACAGCTGCTCAATATATTCTGCAAAAACATATAATATATTTTTCCTAGTGACGACAGCTGCCTCTCTTTCTCTCTCTTGGACTTGTTAAGTGTCGCCAATATATTTAGTGAGGCATCTTACGAGTTAAAAATCTTTAAAATTCCACCAATATTATCTATCCGAAATTTAAATAGAAACCTACACAAAATTTTAAACGTTAAGCAAAAATCATAAATAACCCAGTTCTACGACTATGGACCGTTTAGTTCACTGCGTATGCTTCATTTGCATTTTATTACCTATTGTTATTTGACCGATTACCGGGTGGCCTCGTCACAATTTCTTTCTTCTTAGTCTGGATACATTGTAAAACATAAATAAGAGATATAATTTCTTGAGACACCCGACCTCCGTTTTCCGTCAGAAGAACGTAGATAATTGTAATGATAGCTTAGGTTTATGGTGTGTGGGTCTATAAGGCCCTCCACTGCGACTCGCAAGAGTCTATTGTGGCTGACACCTATTCAGATTTCACCAAACAAACTTAGCTTCTTAACAAAGCCGATTAGCTTATTTAGTGAATGATATTTCAGGTCCGAGGGCGAGAGAGCATCCCTGTCAAACATCAGATACCTGATTCGAGCCGCGGCGGGACAGGCACAAATTATATGCTCTGCTGTTTCATCATTTTCCAGACAAAGACGGCAGGTCGGATCTTCCGACAATCCAAGTTTTAGCATATGATGATTCAGATGACAGTGGCCTGTTAGACAACGTAGGTCATGTCTGCTATAGTCTAACATTTGTTTGGAGACATTATTTGAAGGATGTATGAAAGCCTTTGAATGAACCAATCCTGGTAGAAGTCTCTTCTTGCCGTCCAGGTATTCAGTGTTTGTTTTGCAAAACAAAAACGTGCGGCACCCTCCCTTGCAAGAGAGTCTGCCTTCTCGTTTCCTTCCATGCCATAATGGCCAGGGATCCAGACCAGCACTACTTTATTGAGTTCTCCTATTGAGGAGAGTCTTTTTTGGTTAGAGCTAAGTGCTTTCAAAGCCGCTTGGCTGTCCGAGAAAATTTTTCATTGTTGTATGTATGAGATTGGCTTGGCAATCTCTCCACACATGAAACAATGGCAGTCATTTTAGTATTTAGCAGGTGTATTTTTTCTTCTCTTACTTCAGGTATTTTGTCTATTAAAAGATACTAATAGTGACGGTACTATTTGTAAAAAGTTGTAGCAAAAATATTGTCGAAGTTACTAGACTAATAAGAAGTGTTGACGTGTAGAAAAAACATTCCCGATTCTCGTTTTAAAAGTTTCCCAAGAACACATTAATAGGCATTTAACTGACAACAGTAGTGACATATTTATGATTCCTGCTCTCACATATATGAATGTTTACCATACATTAATGTTATTTATTTCTATTTCAGTTGGCGTTTCTATTAGCCTATAACTACTAAGCTACTACCGAAGAGATTTATAGTAAAAACTTTCTATAGTTAATTTCATCTAAAGGTTAAATGTCTGTATATTTTATAGTTTTTATTATCGAATAAATTATACTCGGTCATAACTTACTTTGATAGTTATTTTCTTTCGTTTTACGGCGGTACTAAAATAAATTATGTTTGCAACATGTTTTTATGGGTTGGTAATTTAAGTTTCCTCTGACAAGGTGAACGTTATTTTTGCTCGAACAAGTCTACCGCTATAAAACGCGGCGACTATGACTCTGCCAACACCAATTATATCACTTCTTACCGAGATATTCATTAAATTAAATGAATGAGAAAAAAAAACAATTCCTACTTTGTTTTCTTCTGTATCTGTAGAGTAGGGAGGGTGAGTGTAGGCTCACAGCACCTAGGCCACATGTGACCCATTGTACATCCTCCCGAGGAGTTGTCTTCCTAGGTCATTGTCCATCCTGTCCTTCTCAGGAAGGTGGACAGGTCACTAGGAGACATCTCCTTTATATCGGCAGGTGTAGGCCAAGACTCACCGAACACACACTCTCTTATTGACGACAACTCCGGACACTCGCACAAGACATGCCTAACAGTTTCATCTTCCTGTCCACACATCCTGCATAGAGGCGTGTCCACTAGCCCCATAGTATGGAGGTGTTTCCCTAGTTGACAGTGACCAGCCAGAAATCCTACTGTTAAACGTAGGTTTCTCCTGGTCATCGCCAAATACTTCTTCGGCTCCAGCTTCCCAGGGTCGCCCAGGGTGATCCTGGCAAGATTGCATCCTTTGATTCCATCTCATCTCTTAAGGGATTGAGTATGGGTGTAGCGCTTGGCTAGTTCCGCAATTGTCGAAGTCGTTAGGCCGTAGGTGTCACTGGGTCCTAGAATTTTTAGTCCAGCGGCTTCCCTGGCTAAAGAATTAGCAATGCGATTTCCTTTACTCCTGTCGTGCCCTTTAACCCACCTCAGGATAATATTGTTATCTGCCGAGGCGTCAGCTAAATCTTGGTGGCACTCTAGTACTAGCCTCGATATAACACGTTGTCTGTTTAAGGCTAATAGGGCTTGTCTACTATCAGTGCAGATTATTATGTTTTTGCCAGAAATTCCTCTTCTGGTTAGTTCTTTTGTGGCAATTGAGATACCAGCCAGTTCTGTTTGAACTACGCTGGTATTGTTTCCTTATATATAAATATATAAATTTGTAACGCCACTGTACATCATCAGAACGTTTTTTTTTTTTTTTTTTTTAATTCGTAACCAGCAAGATTTCTCGAAATTATAAAACCACACATCGAAGATTTATAACGTTGTTAATGACTGGGAACCTTCAAGAAGGTATAACTAACCTCACCATCGTTAAGTTGGAATCGGCGACACCATAATTTCGTGGGTAGCAAAGCTGTGATTTCAGAAATGGCTCCTTGGGGAAATTCTAGTAATTTGTTACATCTACCTTGTGATCTGAAGTCTATCGGCATGGCGGCGGTCAGTCAGTCCGCCAACGAGACGTAATAAAATCGGTTAGGAACAAGGGTCCTGACCACTTTTGCGGAAATCCAAGACAGACTTAATGGATGTAGAATGCGATTTATTTATCATTTTATAAACTCAAATATTCATTACTAAGAACATCCCATGGAAAATGAACTTTTATTAAAATGGGTTAGGAATGCCTAGAGAAAAACAGCATTGGGTGGGTCCAAATAGAATGAACCAGCAAAGAAAGAGCTTACATCGTCTATTGCGGTATTAATATCAATACAATTTTGGAAAAAAGATAGGACCAATTGAAAGATCTAGTAGGTTAGGTTGGTGGTGAGTTCCGAAATTGTGACTTTTATCTCCACCTAATCAAATTTCACCAAACTAATTTAACTTCTCAATTGGTTTATCTTCTGAAAGACATTTCAAACCTGACATGAGCTACTTGATTCCGACCAAAGACGGTGCAGGCACAAAGTATACGCTCTGCTGTTTCATTATTTTTCAGACAAAGACAGCTCGTCGGATCTTCGACAGTCCATGTCGTACTATATGATCATTATGAGGACAGTGGCCTGCTAAAAGGACCATTGGATATCGTATTTTTTGTCCGGTACATCCTCTTCTGATGTTTTTATCAATATCGTAGCTTGTTTGAGATATTCATCAAAAGATGTATGAAAACAAATCCTCCTAAATTATGCTCAAAAACTCGAAGAGATGTAAATGGTATGTTTTGGTCCTGTTATGACAACTTCCCTTTTCATCCATGCCAGAATCGTCAGGAATCGGGAAGAAAGACACTTTGTTGAGACTTATTAAAGATAGTAATGCAAGATATCTGCATTTAATAGATTTGTTGCACATCTTTGCTTAGATTTAGATGTTTCGTAGTTTCCGATTTTCTCGAAAATAATTAATTTATTACAGAGAGTCAAAAATTACATCTGATATACCGAATTTGTTGGAATTTTTGAAACCAACAAACTAAAATTATCCAAAAACAGTCTAGAACCAGAATAAAAATTAATTTGTCGCTTTGTGCTCTAATCATTAGGTCAGAAGCAATTTGCGTCTATTCCTATACATAATGAATAAAATTCCGAATTCACCTGTCAAGTAAAACAATGCTTCGTAGTTTATTTCACAGAATTATCTTCACCGAAGGTGGTGTTTTGCAGTGGTAGTGCTAATCTATTAGATGCAACAGGATGTAGTTTATTTTATTTGAATAATGAGCTTCAATTAAATCACGGCACTAAAACTATTTCATTTAACGTCTTTTGTTTTATAGTACGGCGGATACTAATTTAAAAAAAAAAATAACCCAATGTGACATTTATCTTTATATTGTCTTCTTTCCTTCTACATTATTTTTATATCACATTTATAACAGTGTTGTCTTCATATTTAGCTGTCAGCAACCAGATTAATACCATTTTGCATTGTTTCATATAAAATTTTCCCGCATAGCTTTTGATTTATCTACTTCATATTTATATGGAACGTATAGTTGTGAGTAAAATTAGTTTGCACTGTTTCAAAATAAAATAACAGTATGCGGCAAGGATTAAAAAACCGAATCATTGTCATTGTAGTCCAGTAAATAAAGGCACCAATCTGTTCATCTCATTATTGTCGGACTTTTTTTTTGCAGCTTGTAGGTATTCATGTGTAGATTACTCTCTGAAAATATGTCCTCCGCGGGATTTGCGGAAGGGGCTGGAAAATGGCCAATAATCCCAAAAATTTAGTTTTTGGCCGATATCTCCCGAAATATGCTACTTAGAGAAGTGGGGTTTTGATAGAAATGAAGTACAGTTCATTACCTACAAAAATGGTTCTCATCATTTTTGTCCCTGGATCAATATTTCTTGTAAAAAAAGGCTTGCAAAAATTTTCCGGAAAACTAAAAAACTTAGCCAAAAATTTTAAAAACCATCGAAAAGAGGAAATTTTCAACTTTCCAATGGTGTGCATTAAAGACCGATATTGTCAATCATTGTTTATCAATTTGCGGTAGACCCGAGAATTTTCAGAAAACTCCGGAAATAAAAAAAAACGTCCCAAGAAAAACTTGTTGTTTATAAAAGTACACAAAAATTATTTATTCATTCTTTCGGAATACATTCACCACCTATCAAAGTCCCACTATCCAAAAGGTTTCGTTAAAACTACGCTTAATTTAAAAAATATGAACGGATTGATAAGGGCGGTCAAATATTCAGGAAAAATAAAGTTTGGACAGTTTTTTCAATATTCCTGGAAAATAAAAAAACGAAAAAGTTACACGATGTTATAGGTACAGGTCCCTCCTTTCATATGCATTTTGAATCATGAAAAAAGATTCATTTTTACTCAAGCCAATTTGCCCGCCCTCCCATGTCTACATTCACGGAGCGTGCTCCCGGAGACGCCGCGCAGCAGCTCGAAATCCAAGGTACGCTTGGGGCCGTTTATCTCGAAAACGGTTAAACTTTTGACAAAAATGATAAGGATCATTTTTGTAGATAATAAACTGCTCTCCATTCCTAGCAAAACCCCACTTCTCTAAGTGTCATATTTCCGGAGATATCGGCGGAAAACTCAATTTTTAGGATTATTGTCCATTTTTCAGCCACTTCCGCAAATTTCGCAGAGAACATATTTTCAGAGAGTAATCTACCCGTGAATATCTACAAGTTGCAAAAAAAAAGTCCGACAATAATGAGATGAGCAGGTTGGGGGGTTTCTCGGTCTTTATTTACTGGACTATTGATGCAACGTAGCTTCCGATGAAAAATTTACTTGAATTGTTAGTCCACATGGACTGTTAACGTCCTAGGGTGGGTTTAGTTCATTTCTGTTATTAACGAGACTGTGTTCTTAGATATTACTAACTACTACTACTAGTCGCAAAAAATAACACAAAATATTTACAGGAAACAAGAAAATAATGGGTAAAAGCATCACAGATATCGGTAAAAAAAAAAATTGATCGGAAAAAGAGAGTACAGAAATCGCTAGTTCGTCGGGATCCTGCAATAATGACAAATTTGTCTGAAACCGGTTCTGTTTTTGCTTACAGATTTCTTTACACGAAAAAATATGCTTGTTTGATATCAATCGACTAGCCTCTACGTGTTAAAAACTATGTTAACCTGTTTTTCCAAACAACTTAATTGAAATTATCGATTATTTATATAAAATGGTTCCGCATAAAGTAGCGGTATTAATTATTACCTATGTAGGCTTGACAGAGATAATTATTGAAAGAAAATGATGTAGAGGCGGTGTTTACGTAACAAACAAACTTCTCATATTATATTTTTAGTTGTTTGAATAGTTCTGTCGGTCAGCGTTGTCATGTGACGTGTCACTTAGCCCGAATAAAAATGATTTATACTTAATAATAATTTTAAAACCGAGAATCGTGATTGTTATCTTTTCCAATCTACAACACAACGTTTGTGGTCGAAATTATATAGCCCCAAGATACACTACAATTTGGTGAACATAAAAATGAAAACAACAAAGACCCTAACTTCCTAATTCTAATGCGATATAGTTATTTTAATTGCATATAATTTTAAATTGAAATAATGACCGGTTAAGTCTTAGCCAGCATGTATTTATCCTAAGTATACCATTAGCACTACAATGATTTCAAAGTATTAGGAACAATTTTTTGGCGACGTCAGGGCGGCTGTTAATCACTTGGGGGGCAGGGAAAATTATTGTGGCGCCCGCCTGTATACCACTTTGATTTTTGTCGGCACTTTGTAACAAAAACAAACTAAAAATCCAATTTCATATTATACGAACGGTTTTTGTTTGAAGATTTAATTTGTACAACAGGGTTTTTAACATTTGTTATATTCTGCACCCTTCCTTTACTTGGTCCCTGAATCCTATGAAAGAAAATAATTTTTGAAAACCATCAGAGAAACTAAGAACTGTCTACATCAGAAACAAAGTCACAGAATTCCGTTTTAACCAAGTCAAATTCGATTTTAGACTTTACTAATGCTTAAATTTATATGCTTGAAAACCTGATCAAATAGAAACTAACTGTTCTAAATATTTGAAGATTTTAAGAAATGTCGAGACTCTGTCTACCGGAAAGAAACGATACAGAGTTCTAAATTTCCAAAAATAAGTATTTCTTTCCAGTTTTCTGAACTCTATTCGACTCCTATGAAAGCAACTAATTTTTGGAGATCATCAGAGTAGCTTACGACTGTATACAGCAGCTATAATGCTGTAGAGCTCTTTATTTTTCAAGGTCACCACCTTTTTGAAATTTCTCAAGCTACAGTTTACTTGTTGTACGACACAAAGTCAGATGCTAAGCCTAAGGATTAAACAGAACTAAATTGCCACAAATGAACTAATCAGAAAAGGAATTTCTGGAAAAAACATAATAATCTGCACTGATAGCAGACAAGCTCTACTAGTCTTGAGCAGACAACGTGTTAGATCAGGGCTAGTATTAGAGTGTCATCGAGATTTAGCTAACGCCTCGGTAGATCACAATATTGTCCTGAGGTGGGTTAAGGGGCACGACAGGAGCAAAGCTAACCGCATTGCTGATTCTTTAGCCAGGGAAGCGGCTGGACTAAGAATTCTTGGACCCGGTGACGAATTCGACAATTGCGGAACTAGGTAAACGTTACGCCGATGCTCAAGGGATGCAGTCTTACCAGGATCACCCTGGGCGACTACGTTTAACGGTAGGATTTCTGACGTCAATGGAACATGAACACTGTTTTGGAGCTAATCGGCCGTAAAAGTCCTCTAATGAACTGTTTCGTCTATCTCTGCCCTGCCATTCTAGAGAAAGCCGTGCCACTAAATCTTAAATTTATTTGTAGCTTTTAAGAACTGTCCGGACTCTACCAATCAAAGTTCTTATTTTTCAAAAATTAACACAACTCAATTGTTTCGATCCTTCTTCAAATATTTCTGTTCCAAACGAGTCTTCCAAGAATGTCCAGGTATTTAAGTTGCAGGAAACAAATAAAATTTTATGTCAACCATCTCAACTGACCAATATAAATATCTTGTATCTATCCCATCAAAACGACAGAACGTAGAAAAGATAAAACAAAAATATTTTTTCCGTTGAATAATAGCACCATGAAGTATTGTTCCGTGGTAGGAGTTCTTTTTTTTATTGCATTTATCGTTCTCTGCGGTGTTGTTAGCGTTACGGGCGTGTTGATATACCTGAAATATGGATCTAATATCGACCCAGCGTCTGGTAGTGTGTCTATAACTTACCCCGGGGATTAATATACCGCACCTCGTCATGACATAACATGAAAATATGGCATTATTTTGTCCAAACAACTTTATTAACGTCAAACACGTAAACCGCATTTCGCTGTTTCACACTTATTAACGAAGAATGTGGAAATGCCGAACGGAACATTTTAATAATGTCATTTCCTGCTTTTACATCATTATTAAAAGTCCGTAATGTTGATAAACGTTTTTTTTTTCAAACGATATTACCACGATTAATGAATAAATATTGTTTATGTTAAAGTATTTTTTGCCTTTCGACGATTCATTAGAGGTACACACATTTTCCATAACTATCTCGTATTATAAGAAATATAGTAACTGGGTAAATAGCACAAAATATGACGAATTTACCTGATTTACTCAAATAATATATTCCTTCTTGCCGAGATACAAGGTTTTTGTTCATATTTGCAACAAAAAACATTTTGTACAAAGAGCCACTCTACATACTCACGAAAAATAGACTTAAAAGCAGCCCTTTATATGTCTCTCCCCTATTTCATTGCTTAAGTAACTTCACTATATGTATGAACAGACTATACACCTACATACGTGTTGCAAAAGTTCTATAATTTTCTTCCATTGGTTCGTGTTTCTTATTTTCGCCTACCAGTCCGGTACTCCTACCTATTTCGGGTCTTGAATGACAGCAATAGTGTCGTTCTTGTTTCTAGCGTCTCCCAACTATTTATCATACTTCTAGGATCATATTGAACAACGTACTTGACAGAGGATGTCCTTCTTTTAGGTTAGGTTAGGTTCTATGTGAGTGAGGCCTTCTCACCACCTCCACTGCAACCCCTGTTGGGTCTATTGTGCGTCTGACGAAGTCCATGGTTGTAATTGGTGATACTTTTTTGAATTCGTTCGTTACCCTGCCCAAAGCTGGGCATGAGCATAAGATGTTCTCCGCAGTTTCGTCCTCCAAATTACAGAATCGACAATCTGAGGTTTGAACCAAACTCATCTCCTTTAGGTGGTAATTTAGTAGACATTGTCTTGTAAGCAGTCTTGACAGGATGCGTAGGTTTGTTTTACTCCATTCCAGGATCTGCTTATTTTTTGTAGGTACTCGAAGGGTTGTATATGAACGCCTTCGAGTGAGAGAGCCCCAATATGTCTGCCCAGCACGTGAAGGTTTTCTTCTCCTCCCAGGTAGCTATGGCTGATCTAGCAGTGCTTTCCGCAATGCCAAAAAATGGTTCAGGTCCGATAAATAGACACTCTGATCCATTTTTTGCCTTCTCGTTGCCCTCCACTCTTCGATGTCCCAGCACCCAGTCCAAAATGACTCTGTTCTCCTTATTTTAGTGTAGCATTTGTCTCAAAACTTTTGGCTCACTTTAATCTTCGATTTTGTTTTCGAGAGTCGTTTTAGTGAGATTTACCCGTTTTTTTGGTTCATAATCTTGTAAAGTAGGTTCCCTTTAACAGTGTCATACGCCTTTTGGAAGTCAATAAAAATTGCATATATTGTTATGTCGTATTCGTCGTATCCCATTGTTTGTGATTGCTCAGAGTGATCTTTCTACACCTTGATAGTTCCTAAACAGCATTTATCTACAATTTCTATACATTTTGCAGGAATTTGACACTATTATTGAGTCACATTTTATAGTACGGGAGAAAATTTAACGGCAAAAAATGGATGTAAAGAAATTTTGTATTTTAGACCTCGTATTATAATAAGGTAAGATGACTAATACATTCGCATCTCTTACACAATCTGGGTTATAATGAATGTGAGAACAGTTTTGAATTGAACACAACATTAGTGAACGGTCGGAGCATACATCAAAGTCTTCGTCGCTGACAATACAATCTATTAATCCTTGTCACGGCCGGCCGCTACTAATTTATTATTACCGTATCCTGTTATCTCACTTGTTCTATTGCCCTCTCTCGTACACGCATACAACTACCGAATAGAAAACATTGGAGAGAAAAAAAAACAACTATACGATAAACATCAATCAATTTTCTCGACAATGGTAACAATAAATAACAAACTATTAATTTCCTTCAAAAAATATATTTTAATCAGCAAGGTAATAAAAATTCTTCATCGGCTTTCGTTAGAGAGATCAAATTATTTAATGCCTCAATTAAATTGAGCGTTCGCAATAGGTTTTTTTTAATAACATAATGGGCATGATGACAGTCATTAAGAATCACTGAAATAGATGTTCTAAAGAAATCACAATCCGCCATCTTGGGTCCAGCACCGATTAGAAGCAGGTGACGTCATGCTTTTGTGAATATCATTTGTTATATTGTTAGAGCTTCAATTGTATTTGCTTTAAACTATGAAGAATCTCAGTTTTCTATGACCAAACCTACGATTTACTTAAAATGACTTTTTAACTTGCAAGTTGTCGAATTTTTACGAAAGTGTGATGTCATAGCTAGACGCGATTACTATTCAAACCCTCATTTTTCGCAGAAATCAAATTTTTATTTATATATACGCGAACAAATAAGTTAGCATGAAATCTCGAAAAAATAACATGTTTGTTGTGGTTGCCAAATCGCTCGACTATAAATACGGCGAGAATGATAAATTTCGATGTCTATCTTAACTGACAGTCGTTGGGTGTAAATCAAACCAATTATCCAATGTTAAAATCGTCGAAACTATTATTCGGATTATTAGTGTGAGTGGGCGTTGATTAATTGCTACTAAATATACATATCTAATTAATTTTGACTTGTAATAAATAGTGTAATGAGGTTGTCTCAGTGATCTTTGGACATTTGACAATTACTTAATCGAAACTGAAACTAAAATGAAGTACCATCATTATTATTTTCGTTTTTGGTACGAGCTACTCGAATATAAATTTTTTTTAAAACATTGAAAGTATCGCTGAGATCTTTTGTTATATTCTCATATCAATAATGGTCGATCTACAAATAGTATTGACATCTAATAAATCCACCTTCTGTGTAATGTAAGGCTCAGAAAAATAAATCCCAAACTAGGAAAATTCCTATTTATAACTTGGACATTTGAAATGTATCAACATGCCAATTAAGGCAGACTTACTTTGAAGGTTCCAGACAAAACAAATACAGTTATAGATTGGAGATTAACCGGACGGTAGCGTTAAAGTTAGCACACACGATGTAATGTATTATTTCCAACTATTCTAAAAAGATTTGTATCCAATTTTTGTTATTAACAATATGTTTGTGTATTTGTATGTTTGTAATTAAGCCGATTTTGACCCACTTTCAACGAACAGATTTAATTTAAACTTTGTACACTTGTCAAGGTCAGATGACGATACAATATAGTAATAAAATATAAGGTGTTCCACTTATAACGCAACCTTTAAACTCGATTCTTATCCACTTTAAAAGCTCAGATTTATTCTAAATTTTGCACACTCGTCAAGAATCGATGACTATACAATATAGTAATGAAATATAGGGTGTTCCATTTATAACGCAACCTTTAAACTCGATTCTTACCCACTTTAAACGCTCAGATTTATTCTAAATTTTGCACACTCGTCAAGAATTGATGACTTTACAATATAGTAGTAAAATATAGGGTGTTCCATTTATAACGCAACCTTTAAACTCGATTTTTACCCACTTTAAACTCTCATATTAATTTTAAATTTTGTACACTCATTAAGGACCAATGATTTTACAATATAGTAGTAAAATATAGGGTGTTCCATTTATAACGCAACCTATAAACTCGACTCTTACTCACTTTAAACGCTCAGATTTATTCTAAATTTTGCACACTCGTCAAGAATCGATGACTATACAATATAGTAGTAAAATATAGGGTGTTCCATTTATAACGCAACCTTTAAACTCAATTTTTACCCACTTTAAACTCTCATATTAATTTTAAAATTTGCACACTCATTAACGACCGATGATTTTACAATATAGTAGTAAAATATAGGGTGTTCCATTTTTAACGCAACCTTTAAACTCGAATATTACCCACTTTAAACGCTTAGATTAATTTTAAATTTTGCACACTAGTCAAGGATCGATGACTATACAATATAGTAGTAAAATATGGTGCTCCATTTGAAAAAAATCTGATCGGGCATCGACTACGCTTTTACCACAACGACATTAATTTTATTCCTAAATTAAGAAATATTTTTTACTTATTATTTCGATTCGTACCTGCAAAGCGTGTTTTTTAAACTATAATTTATATTTTTTGTGTAGATAGAAAAATACGTTTTCATCCGTAAATTTTGTTTAGTTCAGGACAGTGTTTGTGGCATAAAAAACCTCGATGGATTACAAAATCCAACCACATCCTCAAACTCGCGACTCGTTCTCCTCGTATAACGACAGCACAATAAACAAATACCCGACTGAACGATGCCATTGTTTCCGAAAAACTTAACATTAATGATTTTTGAAAAGGCATACAAGAAGAGAATAAGCAATTTTGTTTATACTCCGCCAAGAATATAAATTACCAGTTGTCGAATAAAAGGCCAATTACCCTCGCGTTATATATCACGCTGTTGACGTTTTACCTGTCTATAATCCATCACCATATAAAATGATCGTTTAAGCGAACCCAAGCCGAGTACATCGTTGCCAGATTTATTTTCTATTTAAAATGAAAATATAAACATAAAACCGTAAATAATTGACAGGTCTAACGTTCTGGGTTTAGCCTTAATTTGTTTTTTCTAACAATAATTTAGAAAAAAATATAAAAAATATTCCGGGAAACCTGCTGCGATGGTAGCGTTAATCAACGGTGTCTTGCGACCATGTTTTGTTACAGCTTCATTCGCAACTACTGATTTATGAACTTTAATAATTGCATGAGCTGTCGCAATTCAAATCCTGATTCTAAAACGCCCGACGCGACTGCTGTGGCTGGCCGTTTACTCGTAACTTGACGTGGCGTGAGTTAAATAATGTACAGTTCATTACTCATACGTATAAATTGATCAAGAAGAACAAAAGAGGAATTACACTGTTGTCACACTATTTTTCTGGTTTCTTTTTGATAAAATATTATTCTAGAACGCTAACGCTTTGAATACATTTAAACTTTTAGAGATCACTTCGAACCATCAAATAGACAAATTCATGAGATATTAGATATGCATCACAAACATAGTGGTGTTTAATACACTCGACCCTTTGAAGATATTACTTCAATTTGAAAACAACCGAATCGCATAATGGGAAAACGCATATAGATGCATCTATTATGGAAACCAGACACAATATAGGGTGATTCAAAAAGTGTTAATGATATAATACTGAAACTTTTAATATAGGTAAATATACAGACTATGTCTCGACGGTTTTCCTAGTGCATCACTAACAAGTCGAACCTCCCTTGGGAAAAGACTCATGCTGACACAATTCTTGAGTGGCCTTCAACTAGTGCCCAAGCAAACATAAAGTTACAAATTGGCGCCCAACGTGGGGCCAATCTTAAGAAAAGTATTATCTCCACCTTTAACTATCGCCCAAGTGAACGTCTAGCTGAAGAATATTTCACAATATTCCGCTGACTCGGCATCTGGCCTTAAGGATTTGATAATAAAAGCTTCACAGATTTAGATTTGTGAGTGTAAGTGACGCCACATGGTATCATTTGTTCTTGGTATAGGAAATAGGTTAATCAGCATAAAGGTCAAGATAATGGGTGACATGTCAAAAACTGTTTTATTATTCAACGTCACAAATGTCATTTATATCAATCTTTTTAAATGGAACTGGTATATTGTTTTCCTCTTTTATTTAAATCCAAAAACATTGAGCTTTCCTGTTGGACATCTCCCTGTATTTGTAGTTATTATGTAAACAAGTATGAAGAAGGTGTGCACCACCTACGTTCAACACGCCCTAGACCTTTTAACCCCCACTGCAACTGAAAGATGCAATCCGGAATGTATTTGTCACGATGTTCGGTCGTGAAGAGGCAATTTAAATGCAGATCTCAAAATACAATCCACTCTTACATAGTTTGAAAGTGTTTACAAGCTGTACGTACTGTGTCTTATTGGGTGATCTCTCTGTGGCTACTGGTTCTTTCTATATACCATTGGGTTAATTTATTATGTTGTATTTATGTAATCACAGTGAAAATGGTCGCGTAGATTTGTTTTACTGTGAGAGATACACACTTCCGAGTCGTTTTGTTGAATTTTACACAAACAAGGCGATCTTAAAAGGACATTAAATAACATTATTTCTAGTGGGACGACTGTTAGATCAAATACCTAAGGAGGATCCGCTGTTTCTCAAGACGAATATGGTCATAACAAGCTTCGAAGTATTTCTGTTACACATTTTTTTTTTAAAACGGTGAAGTCTACTAATTTTCAGTGTATTATATCTAGATTCTTATACCGAAAAAGATTTTGACGTATTTAAAATCGTTAATATAAACAGTGTCTTCAAAGTAAACTTAAATACTGTTGTGGGACATGAAAAATATCTCAAATTACTTTGTATGTATGTATATATGATGGGGGGACATTCACTGAGACCTAAAAGATCTATTGTGCCCCCTTACTAGTATAGTAATGGTAATTTGATCCCATTCCTTCTTGTTGCTTAATTAAGTAACGAATTTCTTTGAAAAATTATACCTTTTCATCATACCATCTTGTTCCAACTTTTTTGATGAGGTGATTTTTCTTTTTAATGATTCCCTCTCTACTTATTCTGTATTCCGTTCTTTCTACAACACTTTCCACCACCATATGTAGTGGTGTGAGGTTGAGAATCACTTCCACGCAAATTACTTTGGAAACACCCTGTATTTTAACATAAACTTATCGATAGCAGCAACTTTTTTATTTCTTAAAACCCAAACCGGCAAAGTAAAACTCCGGGACATTTATGAACGTCACGTTTCGGAAGTGGAAAAAAAAGAAGAAGAAAAGTTGTTGAAGTGATTTGTCGATTTGATTTCAGCCAAGCAGCCAGCTCGAACCTATGGAAAAGATTCAGAACAAATGACTCGAACTGCACAATTAGCAGCAGCAAGATTGATGGTGCAATATTTCTTGTCGTTAAAAAGATCGAACAACAAAGAAAACGCGTTAATTTCAGAGTCAGCGTTTAGTGGATCGTATGAAGGCTGGGAGGCCATAAAACTAGAGTAATAATGGTCGGACCAGATACTACAAATAACCATGACGAATCGACGACTAAGAAAATTTATGTATATAGATAGAAATTATACAGAAAGTTGTTGTTTATTATTAAAATTTTAAAACCCAATTAATACTTACCACCCAATTGGAACTAAGTCAGCATGTAATGGCACGTTGACAGTTACACCGAAAGACCGGGATAATAACAAAGAACTAGGGGTATAGAGAAAAAAAAAAAGAAACCCGATATAATCTACGTTTACAAATACTCGAGATAAATCACCCTAATCCCCGAAGGCTATCATTACAACTCCTCTACCCCTATTTATAATTCATGGTGGATTACATGTTTTATATTTGACAAAGGCGGGGGGCCGCCGTATTAAGCGGCACCGAACAGCTTGTTGCTTGTTGTCAATGCGCGACACGCTGACAGCTGGACAAAGGAGCGGTTTTCCAGGGTGATGAACTAAGCACCTCCATGTAACCGCATCTCATGCCATTTTCAGATCACTATTACTAGACCCGTTCGTAGATATGTTTCTCTAATTTATTTTGTCATACTTATATGATTATTTGAAAAAAAAAGCTTTTAATAGAAATCTCGAGAAAGAATAAATTCATAATGAAAATCGAAAAAAAAAATTCAAAGATACATTTTTTGGACAATTAATTTCGGAATTATGACCTACTTCATCGAATATTGTTATAATTTACCTATATATTTAAACATATTGAAAATATAAACAAAAAAATACAATTTACAATTTATTTCCAACTCACCCCCTGTAATATCAGTCGATAAGTTGTTTGAGACTTCTTCAGGTCATCCTGCAACAAAAAAAATTTTTTTTTTAGTTACTAGTTCAACATATACAGAGTGTTTATTTGTTCAAGATCCAATACCAATGAATTTAAAATGGGACCACCTTATAGTTGGGTAAATTTTATCCAAAATAAATTGCAAACGTTTAAATACGTGTTCGTCTACTTTGCACCCTTTTTTATCAAATTTTTCATCTAATATCCCTACTTAAATTATTTTCGACAACAATTCTATTCATCCTGAAATATTCCACATACTGTACTATTGAGAAGTAAAACAGTTCATAGTAGCAAGGACCCATCTGTCCTAGCGCAATTCGACCTAGAAAAGGGTATCCTCATCCGCCGCCACTCAAGTGTCAGATACGGACTGGCACCGGGTTTGTTGCCGCCCCTTTGTCTCCGCTTCTGTATAACGTGTCAACATTTTAAAATCAACTTATATAACATTTTAATAAGCGCATAAATTATACCATACCATACCATAGGCGGTGCATTTATTGAATATTTCATATTTTTTAAGGTGCTATTTATACGAGGGTTGCTATTTATAATTTGAGCCTTGGCTTACCAAGTGTTACAGCGACTTGAAAATTTTGTCTCAGCGAAAAAATGGAATTAACTCGTGAACATTTTTGTGCGATGATTTTTTACGACTTTCGACGTGGCTTATCAAGACAAGAGTGCATCGATCAACTCACTTCGACTTTTGGCGATGAAGCCCCATCCTCGGCCACTGTTAAACGCTGGTATAACGAATTTAATCGTGGCCGCAGTTGGCTCGGGGACCAAAGTCGTGAAGGTCGTCCAAAATCAGTTGTTCCACAAAACATCGATGCTGTGCACGAACTGATAAAGCAAGATTGACATGCGACATATCGCGAGATAGAGGCATCTTTGGGCATTAGTATGACAAGCATCAATAAGATATTGCATGAACATTTAGCGGTTAAAAAGATTTGTTCGCGTTGGATCCCACATAATTTGACAGAAGCTCAAAAGGATGCTCGTGTCAATTGGTGCAAAGAAATGCTCAAGAAATACAATCGCGGTGCATCAAAAGCTGTGTATAACATCTACACAGGTGACGAATCTTGGATCTATGCATATGAGCCCGAAACAAAACAGCAAACCACTGTATGGGTCTTCCAAAACGAACCCAATCCGACAAAAGTGCGCGAAGCACCTCGAAGCAAATGATTGCCTGTTTCTTCGGAATAACTGGACATGTGGCAGTCGTGCCGTTAGAGCAACGTAGAACGGTAAATTCTGAATGGTACACAACCATTTGTTATCCAGAAGTGCTTCGTGAAATACGAAAAAACAACCGGCAACGAAGGATCATTCTTCATCATGACAATGCCAGTTCTCACACATCGGCTAAAAGAACCACCTATTTGACTGGCCAAAACGTCGAATTAATGGGTCATCCTCCGTACAGCCCTAATTTGGCACCAAATGACTTCTTTTTATTTCCTCATAACAAGAATAAATTACGTGGCCAACGTTTTTCGGCGCCTGAAGAAGCTGTTGATGCATTCAAAAACCATGTTTTGGACGTACTTCAATCGGAATGGAAAAAGTGTTACGAAAATTAGTTCGAGCGCAAGCAAAAGTGTATTGATCATCATGGAGAATACTTCGAAAAACAATAGAGCCATTTTTAATAATAAATAACTGTCTTTTCATTATTAGGCTCAAAATATATATAGCAAACTATGTATTTATAGGTAATAATTATTTGCCATTTCGGAAAAATAATTTTTAGGGTCCTCTCCAAAGTGGGAAACTTATTTTTAGACAAAAAGTTATTCTTGGTAATTCGATTTAAGACTCTAGAAAACTTTTATGAAAATTTTCGGAATCTACGGGGTCGAAGTGTCCAGAAAATGTTAGTCCCGATTTTGGAAATTTGAAAAGTGACTGCGCAACGATCACAAATACACGCGTCAATTTAAAAAATCGTAGAAGCCATAATAATGGGAATTTTGAGCTGAAATTTAAGAGGTGCACTATAAGATGATAAACGGATATAGAAAAAATACCAGCGAAAGCATATCTAAGATATTTCTTATACAAGGGTACCCGAAAGTAATGCTAGCTTCATGTGCATTCAGTATTCTCCTCATTTTTATCAAATATTGTCTACAAAAAGTCGATAAAATTCTATTTTCGTCTAATAACTTTATAATATAATTATTCTTGGTTTGTGCCAGTCCATATCTGACTCGCAGAAGCCGTATCCGTCACTCAACACGCAATCTTTGTACGGGTTGGGTTACTTGTCTTGTTACTGAACATAACTACAGCCTGTCGACCGTGGTAATCTAATATGACAGCTCTCGACTGTTGTGTCGTGTCGGCGATGTCACACAAAAATCATCCTGAGAAGAGAGTGCATCGTATCGGTATTAGAGACAAGGATAACATCGGGAGACCAAAGGTATTACAACAAAATAATAAAATAAAGAAAAGAAAATAAATAAAGCCTTCTCTTTCTTCTTGGGATTTGATTTCTTTGCAACCACCGGCAGTTTCAGTTAGTTATATGTATACGGTGGTCAAAATAAAACAGATTGATGACTATTTTAATTATAAAGCCAAACAAAACTTTGATCTTCCTAACAGTCGTTAAATCTAATAAGCGCCTTCTAAAAGCCTTTCTGTATTTGCCAATTTATTTATTTCGCTTTCGCCTCCGCATAAACAGAACCAACCCGTCGAGCTGAAGTAATAAATTTCAGAAATCAGATTTTATGGGGTAAGTAATATAGAAAGCGGAACGTCGGACAGTAATGGTAAGGCAACATGACTTTGATAAATGAAGCTAAGTGTTTAATAGACTAATCGATATAATGCTAGCGTGTGGTTTGAGTGGCATCCCCAGTAATTACTGGCGGTCTTTCGGCTCTAAGAGGATAACGCGACCACCGACAGTTATTTACAGAGCAAAATCTGATTTTTAAGGACGCTCCTGGTTGTTACAATGACTGTAAGTTAATTATATGAAAGATAATAATCAACGTTTGTCTGCGGCTCGGGCGGTTAAACCGCTACCCGACGGGTTGAATATAGGGATTGTCTGCAAGGCCAAGCTGCGGTACCCACCCTATTAACGAGATAATAGCTCCAGAATATATCCCTATAATTGCCATACTCGCAAAACTTAATCTGCTTCTAAACATGATATTACCGCACAATCTGGTCGGTGGAAATAATTGTATGAAATGTGGAAATACAAATATGTTTCGATGCTGTTAAATCACCAAGAATCACTGAAATAATTATATAAGATATAGAGGTTCTATAGAAATCAGAATCTGCTAACTTAAACATCGACTAGAAGCACGTGGCGTCACGGTTTTGTAAACATAATTTGACGTTTTGTAAATCGATCGACCTTCTAGTGTATGTATTGCATCTCTTATGTTATGTAGATTTGATATATTATATTTATTGTTAGGATTATAAGAATAAACATGATGACTGATTTTGAAAAATTGAAGTGAATTTCACTCAGTATTAAATAGATTAAAAGGTTTTTTTTCTATTAAATTTATTGACGTATGAAACAAGCGCTTACGGTTTTATAAAGAGCATCGCTTCGTCGGTATAACCTGTGTGTGTGTGATGTACAGCTTGGAAATATTAATTGGCAAATATGCATTTTGCCGGAAGCGTGATCATTGGCAGATCATAATTTTCCGGCAAACATAGTTGACAAATTAATCCATTCTGATTTAGTGATTTGCATTCACCTCGAAGCAACGTCTATTTTGTATTAATAAATTCCATAATTTAAATGCATTTCGCTGATATGATGTGTTGATTCGTTTCGATGCAATCACTCCGATGGGAAAACGTCAAAAACACACCGATTGGGGATGTTTTTATCCCTGTAATTGATAGCGGGGCTTTTTCTATCATCGATCATTTTAAAACTGTCTGGAGTTTTACTAAACCAATCGGTCTCATAATAAAATTAATCTGACAATAAGAATCGGAATTTCACCATTTTCTCCGCCCCTCGTTGGGCGCCAATTTTTTATTTAACGTGAAAATTTCATACCAACTACAAAATCGTATATATTTATTGTATAAATTCCATTTACCAACATACAAACTTAACTCCCCAACGGCTCGCTTAGAATAAAAATCATCAAAGCGAAAGCAAAGTTTTTGTATGTGTATAATTTCCAATTATCTTCTTGAATAGTGACAACTTTTAACCGGAGCATACATCAAAGGGCGAAAAACACGATTAGCCCTATGATAACGTATAGGATGACATCACGTGCGCTCCAGTAATCTTCACCCTTTTTTAAAACGCGACAATGGTTGTCAGGGTGATGCACGTTTCCCACCACTTATTTTCCATTGTGGTCTGACGGTGTGAAGTGCTAGAAGACATGTCCTTGGCGATCCCTAGGCTAATAGATATAGACCAGTCGATAAAAAGTATTTTTTAATTTCCATGCATTAATTTTAGCAAAAGGATGAAAAATAAATTGAAAAAATCTGAGGGTTTTTAAGTAAATAAGTTAAAAATTAAATTTTTTTCTTCTACAAATATATTTATGATCAAAAAATAGTGAAATACTGACGGGTCTATAATTTTTCATTGTGGCTTGACGGTGTGAAGTGGCTTCAGACATGTCCTTTGCGATCCCCAGGCTAATAGATACGCTTTTTAGAAGTCCTTATTAAAATTTCCGTGCAGCTGGCAATGAATAGGATGCAAATTAGTCGTATTTCAAAGACCTCTCTTCGGTTATATTTATATTCGAGGCAATCACTACGAGAATGAGATCTGTTGATTTTTTTTTTATTTTTTTTTCTACTTGTTCAATGGTAATTGATTTTTTCTCTTCTTCTTCTGCTTCTTCTTCGTAATAACTTTGTGATTGATCATGACATATAATACGTTTTTAAATAGTGTACAGAAACTAGAGTTCAATTAGAAAATTTTTGATATAATTTATGTAAATATGCTCTGTACGCTGAAATGATGACAGATGCCAAAAAGAAACGCACTAATTGGAATTCTAATGAAACAAATAATATTATAATAATTTTTCATTGTGCGTTTTCCATAATTTATGAATACGAAATTATATTTTGTATTACAAAAGCTAAACAAACATAAATAATAATCAATTTGGTGAAATAAATTTTGTACAATTTTACATTTATTGCCTCGGTTATATTGAGATATTACTTTTATAATTTTGAATAATAAATGCATAATAATTATTAATTGCTGTAATTGCCGGCACGAATGGAATTAACAAATGCAATAAACTATCATCTATTCGATCTATGGGATTTTCAATAAAAATTATATTGAAATCGCGGTGTTTAATAACGGTGTAAATAAAAGAGTTTCACCCAAACGTAAATTTTTTACATCGAGAAAATATTGACAATATTGAATATTTACTAATTCCACCCCGTATATTCCGAAAATCTCCATAAACATTTTCTAAAGGCTTTAATAAAAACTTTTTTTTGTTCCCCCATTTTCAGTTATTCCTGTATACACAATATCGTAGATACGTTTTCACTGATTTTTATCCATATTCGTTCATCATCTGAGAAAGTGTATCTAGAATTTCAGCACAAAAATCCCATTATTATGGCCTCTACCAATTTTTGACTTTAACTTGACCGAAATTTTTGAATTTTAAAATTTGTAAAATTGGAACTAGGATTTTTTCGAGACATTTATATATAAAATACTAATTCAACGCAGTAGATTCCAAAAATACCCGTAAATATTTTCTAAAAGCTTTAATAAAAACCCTTTTTCGTTCCCCTAGTTTCGGTTAATCCTGTATACACAATATCGTATATACGTTTTTGCTGATTTTTATCCATATTCGTTCATCATCTGAGAAAGTGTATCTAGAATTTCAGCACAAAATTCCCATTATTATGGCCTCTACCATTTTTTGACTTGATCTCATTTTTTGAATTTTAAAATTTTTAAAATTGACACTAGGGTTTTTTCGAGACTTTTATATATGGAAATCCTCTAATTCAATCCCGTATATTCCGAAAATCTTCATAAACATTTACTAAAGGCTTTAATAAAAACTTTTTTTTGTTCCCCCACTTTCGGTTATTCCTGTATACACAATATCGTAGATACGTTTTCACTGATTTTTATCCATATTCGTTCATCATCTGAGAAAGTGTCCCTAGAATTTGAGCACAAAAATCCCATTATTATGGCCTCTACCAATTTTTGACTTTAACTTGACCGAAATTTTTGAATTTTAAAATTTGTAAAATTGGAACTAGGATTTTTTCGAGACATTTATATATATAAAAATACTAATTCAACGCAGTAGATTCCAAAAATACCCGTAAATATTTTCTAAAAGCTTTAATAAAAACCCTTTTTCGTTCCCCTAGTTTCGGTTAATCCTGTATACACAATATCGTATATACGTTTTTGCTGATTTTTATCCATATTCGTTCATCATCTGAGAAAGTGTATCTAGAATTTCAGCACAAGATTCCCATTATTATGGCCTCTACCAATTTTTGACTTTAACTTGATCTCATTTTTTGAATTTTAAAATTTTTAAAATTGACACTAGGGTTTTTTCGAGACTTTTATATATGGAAATCCTCTAATTCAATCCCGTAGATTTCGAAAATATCCATAAATATTTTCTAAAGGCTTTAATAAAAACTTTTTTTTGTTCCCCCACTTTCGATTATTCCTGTATACCTTAGACTAGAGAAAGACTAGAGAAACAGAGAGGACTCGTAATGTGACAAGCGACGTGTTCCGTTCAGGCACCAATGCGGTTTGACCAGAGGCGTACCATTATGTTGGAAATAAGCAACAAGAAACAATAAATGAAATCTATTAAATGTTAAGTTTTTATTCAACTATAATAATAAAATAAGGAAATTGTTTTATTTCTAGACAATACAATTACAATATAAATAAATATAATAGTAGGTAATTAATACTAAAATCACTAATTCATAATTTTAACTAAACAAACTAAACTAAAAATATATACCTAATATAACTATAGCTTATGTGTATTACTGAACCTTAAATAATATTAATTTCGTATATTGTTGACGTACGGGGTCCTTAACTTCCGATATTTTTTTAGTAATAAAATAAATCCTTATATTTAAATATTTTAAGATTAATGCCTGAATTAAAAAGTAAATGTCGTTGTTGTTGTTCTCAGCAGCGTGGTCTTTTAAACCAGAAAAACAGTTTGACTCATGGCCTGATGCAGAATTTTATTTTTTGAAATATCTATAAAAGCACTCTTTTGCATTTTTTTTCATATAATCTAATAAAATGTTCAGCCTTCCTACAAATCTTTATAACATCCTGTGATGGATATGTTAGCCCTCCTCGAGATTTGTTTTCTATTAAGGAATTTAAGAAATTGGCTTTTCCCCTATTACAGCAGTTAAACAGCGTTCACATTTCAAAGATTTTTGTAAGTGCCAAAAAACAAATCCTGCAATATATACAACAATTTGATGTGAACATTCGCTTATTACAGCTGGATTCATTATATACTCATGATCCTCCCATACACTTTGCAGGGAATAATGTTCTTGGGGCTCACTATCTGTAAGCCGTGAGTGACTCATATTAATATTATTTTCAGGTTGGCTTTGACTAGATCCCACCAATATAGGTATCCCCTCTAATGGAATGCAGTTACCCAAACCCCCCTTTCGAATTTCAGCTCTAACTATCAATCTTTTAAAAGCAGCAGTGAACTGCCTACAAGTGGGGTTGTTATTCCAACCACCTCGTGAACGTATGGATGAAAAAAATAGTTCAATGTGATCCTGGCTAACTTTATACATTGGAAGATAGATTAATTTCTTTTCTTCACACACCAAGTCATTATACATCAAAAGTATATTTTAACACGTTCATAAAGATTATTATTACAAATCGTACCGCACGCCTCTGGGAATTATTGCTTATCCTATGATTTGAAACTGATTAATTACCAAAACTTGAATGAAAACATAAAATAAACAAACTCAACTGGTAATAATTATGATTCTGGAATTGGGACACGTACATTATACAAATACAAAATTGATTAATAATAGAAAACAACTTGAAATATGATAAAATACAACAAGTATTATTTGGTGCTTTTTTTACTTACCTATGAAACGGAATACCTGGTTCCTTTTTGTTACTACGACTTTTACACTGGTATGCAGCACAAAAAACCATTGTAAAAAACTCCCTATCAAAGTTCTTTTCAGTTATAAATCACACAAAAACTGATTAAAACAGACGTGGTGTCACACAAGCTTTAGTCACCAATCTAATGGCGGACGGTCGGTAACCAGGCACAGTTTATTATGATTGCTTAGGTTGCTAGTTACGCGTCCTCTCTCTTCTCTTGTCTAAGCTGTATACACAATATCGTAGATACGTTTTTGCTGATTTTTATCCATATTCGTTCATCATTTGAGAAAGTGTATCTAGAATTTCAGCACAAAATTCTCATTATTATGGCCTCTACCATTTTTTGACTTTAGCTTGATATCATTTTTTGAATTTTAAAATTTTTAAAATTGAAACTAGGGTTTTTTCGAGACTTTTATATATGGAAATCCACTAATTCTACCCATAAAAATGTTCAAGCTTCATATCTGAATCACTACAGACACACACACACTTCACTTTCCGTGTATGGATTTTATGTGTAAAATATTTAATTTTTTCAACGTACTCCAACCCACTTTTTTCCTTTTAAGTTTGGCTATTGACAATTGAAATTGTCCGCCACTGGACAAAATATGGCAAATAATAGAAACGCCTCCTATAATATATTGATACGTAACATAAAATGACAAATGTTAGCAAATGTGTAAATGAATCGAGAAGAGTAAATCAGGGGACCGCTAAACATTAAACTCAATTACCAAATATAGTGATCGATATAAACGAGTGAATTTTCGGTACGCCGAAGCAGTAATTTACCGGTATTTGCACGCTTACATTTTAGCCCCGAGATTTATAGAGAACAATATATCAACTCAAAGTACCAATTTACTGAGTTGTAAAGCACGACCCGATGTTATTAAAAGCTCTATACAATCAATAGCTCAAATGGCATCATTAATTTTCTTGCTTCGGTTACTTCTTTACAAGCTGTATTGCAACACAAAACCTTAACTGTCAAGGGAAAATGAAATATGTGACTTTTGCTTTCTTCTCTTTAATGAAATATTGAAATATATTGCGTGTTCGTGCCTTTATTGCTGCCTGTCACTTACAAATATATTTTATATACAATGTGTGCTCCTTTCAGACTAAACATTACCTACATAAACAGTAAATATTCGCAGCTTTGTTCGATTTTATTTCTAATAAATGCAACAAAGAAAATAACTGTTTAAAAAACAGGGACGTACATATTTCAATTAAAACTACTTCTATTGAAGTTTATGTCTTGTTTTCCAAAAGACAAATTTAATATTTCCACATGTGGTAGAAGCAACTGTTACTCAGTTAATCTTCATTAACCGAGAAAGGACACATCGTAGTCGTTATTCAGCCAGTAAATGGCCGAGAAATCAGAGCACCAGCCAGGGTTTTAATTTTTAACTTGAATGTGCTCGTGACATTTACTACCACCCGCTCCGTTCACTTTTTACGACTCACTAAAACAAATGCGTTATGTGTTGGGGAAGGAGAGAAGTAATTGGTGAAATATTACGTTTTCTTTTTCGTTTCAATTAGATTACTTTTTGGTAAAAGTCTAATACGTTTAATTTTAAGTTAGATTTAAGAAACGATTCCGAGAGCGCAACTGTTTTTGTACTCAACTAAACCTTTTAGTTTAATCCTGAGAAAACTCTCTAAAACAAGTTATATTTTGAAGGAATTTTAGGATATTTAAGAGTCAGTCTTATCAACAATATCATAGTTTTTACAGAACTTTACAAATAATGACTTTTATAGGTAAATTTTTTGAGTCATATTACTGTAATTTTCGTAGAGATCAGTAGTTTTTGGGTTTATCGCTTTTAGAGAGACAAACTAAGCAGAATTAAAGAATATCTATGGGATGTTTTGACTTCATCTCCAGATTTAAATTGCCTATTTCAAGAACATAGAGTTTCTCGAAATATTCCATAATTCCGTCTCAATTTAATCGCTGTCATGATTTTCTTTCGATTGCTCTACTTTTCAGTAAAATCAAGTAAATTTATTGAAATTTCATTTAACAACAGTTTCTTTAGTATAATTCCAAATGCGCGCCCAAACTAGTACACAGAAAATTGAGAACTCGCATTGAAACATCAAATAAAAAGTAGAACTTGATATAACGTGTAATTTAAGTGAAATATTTGATTGTATCCTTCAGAAATAAACTCAATTGCTGATACAAACTCAGTTAGCATGAAAATTCCCAAGGGAGAGTACTTATTTCTTTACTATTTTCATTTCATTTTTATAGTGTGTATGACATATACAAATAAGTAAGAGACCTTCCTATTCCTAGAGCACTCAGTTACGCACAATTACACTTAATAACATACCGAAATATTCAATAAACCACTAAACAATATTAAAAAAACACACAATATAACTCAAATATACATAAAAACAACATAAATGGTACATGTGCATGTCCAGTTCATCATTTTCTCTATTTTTAGCATATTATTTTCAATAAAAGTAGTTAATGCCCGGCCCAAGCAAGGCAAATCTCGAACCACACCACCTTTAATTTAATTTAATTTAACCCCTTATAGCCTATTTAACCACCTATAGCCTATTTAACCCCCTATAGACTATTTAACCCTTTATAGCCTATTTAACCCCCTATAGTTTATTTAACCCCCTATAGCCTATTCAACCCATATAGCCTATTTAACCCCCTATAGCATATTTAACCCCTATAGCCTATTCAACCCCCTATAGCATATTTAACCCCCTATAGCCTTTTTAACCCCATATAGCCGTTTTAACCCCCTATAGCCTTTTTAACCCCATATAGCCGTTTTAACCCCATATAGCCTTTTTAACCCCATATAGTCTTTTTAACCCCCTATAGCCTATTTGACCCCCTATAGCCTATTTAACCCCCTGTAACCTATTTAACCGCCTATAGCCTATTGTCCCCTAGTGACCTTCCTGGAAAGGACAGGATGGACGATGACCTACGAATATAACTCCTCGGGAGGATGTACAATGGGTCACATGTGACCTAAGTGCTGTGGGCCTAACTCACCCTCGTTACTTTACAGATACAGAGATTCCCTGTCTTCCAGTAAGTCTCTTTATATACAAAGTAACAATTTTTGTGTCAAACATTTACTATTATTAATAAATCACCCTGTATTTAAATTTATTACCACTATCAAAATGTGTAAATATTTAACAATTTTGCATATTTTTCACACATGTCAATAATAATATATTTATTGAGGCCAACCCATTTTCTCCTATTATCACCTTCCTTATTTGAAATCCAATACACTATTTTAATTATTTACTTTATTATACAGGTGCGAAATATTGACTATTAATATATTGTAGAAAAATGGGTGCAGTCAGTTGGGTAGAAATTTTATAGACGTTCATTAAATAAATATAAAAATTTTGTCGATGACTCGGCTTCAAACTATAAGTCAACTTTGTAATGTCACAGTCTTTTCTGTAAAGACGTTGTCGATGCATGTATTAAAAATGTTAGGTTAAAATTACCATTATTTTGACCTCTACTATTTTTTGACTTGGCGCATGTATTTGCGACCGTTCACTAATTTAAGATCCCGACTAACTCCATAAGAGATTTTTAAAATTTGTAACAAAATTACCAAGCCTTAAATAAATAAGTTTCTCATATTATCTACTTTGGGGATGACCCTGTATATATTTGAAGTTAAATAAAGTAAGATTGAGGTACTAAATAATGTCGAAAACATTTCAGTATATAACAACAAAGTCTGTAAAGACGTTGTCGATACATCTATCATTTGAAATGGGAAACTGTTACATGCTCGAGATCACTTTGTACCTAAAAATGACACTGTATCAGCATCATATATTTCCTCGATGGAATTTATGACTCTTACTTTACAACAAATGGAATCATAATTCATTTACGAGGAAAGTTATCGCCGTAGCATTTTCAAATTTTCCACCACATAACCCACATTAAGATTTAGATACGCGCGTCCACATTTATGGGGTACGGAGAAAAAGAAGAAAAGAAGACGTTAAATTATGGAGTGTAAAAATAAGCGATATGTGGCCTGATCCTTTTATTGCTTTCCAAGCTGTAAATTATCCTGGTTGGAGAAGCGGAGAAGCGCAGAAAAGAATTACGACGTGAAATAAGAGATGTTCGGAAGGTTAAAAACACTCGAGGGAGAACTTTCTAGAGTATCTATCTCTATTTTCATCTCTAAAATATGTGGTTTTTATTCAATCGTATTAACTTCTTTGGTATACTGATATTCAAAAATACGAGTGAATTGCGACCACTAAATGTTGGGGATTTTTACAAATATTGAGGATTTATAATTAATAACAGTTTTATTCAACAAAAGCTATTAACCCGGGCTAACCATAATAGCGTTACTCTTAAGTGGGTCTTGGGGCACAAGGGCATAGTAGGAAATGAAAAGGCAGACATCCTCTAGGGTCTGAGACTGCATTCACTGGTCCCGAACCAGTATTTGGGATATCTAAAACTGCTGCACGTGGTTGTACATCTCGGTGGACTCAAACTAAACATCAGTCGTACTGAAGACACGTGCCAAAACAGGAACACAGCCAAACTACTGGCCAAAAAACACTCGGAGACGCTGACTAACGAAATTCTAAGCCTTAGCAGGGGCAAGATAAGGATAGTGACGGGTTTACTCACCGGTCACTGTAGGGAGGAACCTATCTGTCGGTTGGGTATAGAAGAGGAGGAAACAGCCTCTCACATTATCTTCGATTGTGAAGCATTATCTCATTGGATATATAGACTTCTAGGACTAGAACATCCAAGGGAGGATTTCTCCAAGAAGGACCTAGTGAAAAGACTGTTGAGCCTGATAAGGGCCACTGGGCTCTTTATATATACAGCACAACCAAAAGCACAAAAGTGAGATATCGAGGACTCAAAGCCTCTGACCGGTGGTGTTGAACTAATCAATCAATCAATTCAACAAGGTTTTGTCTTTCGCTTTTTTGAATTGAGATTATAACGTAACCTCACAAATTAGAACACACCCTACACCATCAGTCAGATGGCAACAAAGGATTTTTATGTCGACCCTGGTATCTAATTTACGATTTAAAATTCGAATCAAAGACATTTATCAATAAATCAAGTCGAATATATATAAATTTATTGTCGATGACATTTTTATCACGACTATGTTTCGACCTCGATCACAACAGAGGCATAAATTAATCGGAACAATTATTTTTATGGCTCATACATAAGTTGATTATTTATTAGTTGATTGATTATCCGACTGTCGTGAATTAATAACATGTTCTTAAATGATATAAATTATGATAGAGAGAGAAATACAGCTTCATTAATGTTGATATTTTATTATTTCCGAATGGATTATTTATTTGTTTTCCACTATAAAAATATTCTTGCTACAAACTTCTACTTATTTAATTACTTTGTCTAGAAGAACCTGTCGAAAATTTAACTTTACAATTGACATCTGTCAGTTACAGAATAAGATTCTTCGAGACGAACTTTTTTTTTTTTTTTTTTTCGATAGGTTAAAATAATATTTGGTACGCCTATGTTTATTCTTTAATAGAATAGTGGAGTGTTAATTATCCACCGGTCGATCTTAAGAGTATCCATCAGTTGTAAAAAGCATTAATTAGGAGGAGTACGTGAAACATATTTTAACAGAGAATATAATGTAATTAGTACGATTAATACCATGTTAACTGATAGTGATGAGTTCGTTCCAGGTATGGTGTTGGTCAATCGAATGTAATACGTTCGTTTCTACAGGATTGGACTTGGTAATAATATTTTTATAAGATTATAGATATTATTTTTGATTAATAAAGTAGTTTACAATGATTTGCGAAAATATTATATAGCTGCCACGGTAACTAGTAGAATCCCTGGTCTTTTGGGAGCTCTCTCAAATACTAGGGGAAGGTCGCCTATGTTGGCACACTTAACTTCAATGCTTTCTAATCTGCTTATTTGCAAACGAAACATTTACTGTTTTAACTGTGTAGATTCTGTATATAACAGCTATGGATGATAGTCATTCAAATTCTGACCTTCAAGAAACACGACTGGTCTGCTTTCGTTTTCAACTTGACCTTACCTTGATACTTTTAATGTTTTAAATAAATTAACGTATTATTTTAAAATGTAAATAATTTCGCATGAATTTAATTCTGGTTTTTTATTTAATGCCAAAAGGCATTAAATAGCTCATGTATCTTTTATCCAGCTTACTTTGTACATTATTATTTTGTTCTATATAAAAAGTTCTTGAAGTGCCTGAAGGGAGACACCTTCTCCGAAAATCAGCGAAAACGTATCTACTATGTTGTGTACCCGAAAGTGACGGGAACAAAATTTCGAATAAAAAAATTTTGACTAAAGACTAGAAAATGTTTATACAGTGTGACCCATTTTGTTTGGAAGCACCCCTATAAAATCAGCATTTTTCAACCGATTTTGATTTAGTCTTTTTTGTTAGATTCAGTATCAAAAACAGAATTTGAGCACAAATTTTCATACCATAATAGCTATTTTCAAGGCACTCTACGTTAATTTTTCTTTGCCAAAAAAGACGAAAGTATATTAGGCATTTTTTTTTCTCAGATATGACTACACCACTGAATTCAGAATCATCACAAATGTAAACTATCAGAATTTTATAAAAAAAGTTTTATTAACAACAAAGTTATCACTACATGAATTTGGAAAAAGTTGTTTTTTAATTAATTTTTTACTAAGAATGTAGGCACATTTTAAAAATGGCAACATGGTAAAGAAAAACTAGGACTCAAACATATTGCACTGTAAAAATTCGAAGCCGATACCTTAACCCGTTCTGGAGTTATAGCTTCTGAGAGTAATGTAAAATTGTGCTGATGTGACGAAAATACAAATTAACACCAAATAATACATTTTGATTATTAAACTACTTAATAATAATTTAATTCTACATTTTTGTAGCCTCGACTAGACCTCCGTTAATTTCCACACATTTCTCGTATCGTTTGCGACTATGTCTTAGCGCTTTTTTTATTTCATGTGGCGTTATTCCAGCACACGCCTGTCGTATTCTGTCACACAGTTCTGCTCTATTCCTTGGACGTGTCTTATACACTTTTTGTGTCAAAAGCCCCCACAGATAAAAATCCAATATAGTTAAATCGGGCGATCTAGGAGGCCATTCGATTAACTCGCTACCGCGACCTATCCAACCATTTGGAAATTTTTCGTTAAGCCGCTGCCTGACAATCCTAGAATAGTGTACAGAACAACCATCTCACTGAAATATCAAATTTCTTCTTTCTGCTAGTGGCAGTTCGTCAATCACTGCGGATAACTCACCTTCCAAGAATTCCATGAAGTTATTTAGTTTTTGTTTACCATGTTGCCATTTTTAAAATGTGTCTACATTCTTAGTAAAAAATTAATTAAAAAACAACTTTTTCCAAATTCATGTAGTGATAACTTTGTTGTTGATAAAACTTGTTTTATAAAATTTTGATAGTTTACATTTGTGATGATTCTGAATTCAGTGGTGTAGTCATATTTGAGAAAAAAAATGCCTAATATACTGTCGTCTTTTTTGGCAAAGAAAAATTAACGTAGAGGGCCTTGAAAATAGCTATTATTGTATGAAAATTTGTGCTCAAATACTGTTTTTGATACTGAATCTAACAAAAAAGACTAAATCAAAATCGGTTGAAAAATGCTGATTTTATAGGGGTGCTTCCAAACAAAATGGGTCACACTGTAGATATTTTCGGGGTCGCAGTAGTATATTTTTCCGATTTTGGAAAAGGGTGGGTAATTCCTATTTAGTGTAATACAATCAATCACACATACCATACTATAAATGTTATGCCATTAACAATAAAGGCTCACGTAAATCACAATATCTGAATATTTGTTCGTGGAATATATTTCTTCCACAGTGTATATCGACGATATACGGAATTTAACGTAAAAAAGATCTAATTAAAATCGAAAACAATGGCCATGTATTACCTGGGAAGTGTAAACTGTTTCCTCCTGTCAAATAAATAATTCAGAAGTCATCATATATATCCGACGTTTCCAGAACACATGTCGAATAAATTCATTGTTTCCACAGAACCATAAATCTCGAAGTTTTTCATTGTTCACTGGCTAGCGATTTACATTTTCTATATCTAGACGGAAAGTGGCTCGTAAATTGCTAAAATGTAGTATGAAAAGCCTCGTATATTTCTTTCCCTACAACTCCATTCTTACAGGGTGTTTCAATCTCAAACAACTATTTTGAATTTTAATTAATCACAAAATAGCGTAAAATTAGTTGAATTGTTTTTTGAAGACATGCCTCGATGCATTCGCTAGTGGTAGAGTTTGCAGATTTATTGATTAGTTTGAGTCACCGGCACCTCAGCCTTTTAGGCTTTTTGTCCTCAAGGTTGTTCCGTACTAGTAGCCCCTATTGAGCTCGACAGTATTTTCACTAGGTCCTTCTTGGAGATATCCTCCTCTCTAGTCCAGAGTCTTTACCTCAATTCATACAGTGCTTTGCTTTCGAAGATATTGTTTGAAGGTGTTCTAAGCGAGTGTGGATTGTGTGTGTGTGCCTTAAACGCACTCCAAGACATTTGCAAGGTCAGGGTATCCTGGGTAAAATGCACCTCTATTTAGAGAATTATAGATTTAGAAAGCCACAATAGAATATAGAATAGACTAAGCTACCTCATCGAATTTAATCTAATCTACAATATAATGTAGTCGAATTTCATTCATTCATTGGGTTGTCCTCAACAGCCCAGGGACATGAAACTGAATATTAGTACCATTTCCAATGTTATCTACTTCCATTCCGTAATGGTTGAATTATTTCCTTTCCAAAGTGCTTCCGTCTGAGTCCTTGTAAGTTCTAGTAGAAGCACAGTATGTTCGTAGGTGTTTCATCAAAGAGTTCATGTTTTCTGAACAAAAGTTCACTATAACTATGTCCATTTTGTGCAGTGTCCAGTCACCAGGACGATAACTGCCTTCAAATGTCTCTTATCCTCTTTTAGAGTTCCTTGTCTACCTTGATCAGTAAACTTTTTGTATGGAAATGTCCTTGTTTCAACCTCCATTTGAGTTTGTGATACTCTTCCAGTTAGTGCCCGATTTTCCCTCGTATGAAAATCTTTGTGATTCCTCAAAACGATTCCGATATCATTAGCTGCAATCCCCTTCTGTGCCGAACGTAATTTCGAAACAATCTAAGTTTACGTATAGATGATGAATATATTTGAGTAGATCCTCCTCGTAAACGTTTCCCTACCACTTCTTGTGGCGCGAGTGTTGCGGCAACACAGGATCATTCATCATGTTAACTGAACCGCTCGTCCTGACGGACATCGTTAAGGGAGGATAGTATGCTGATAAAAGCACCCATAAATCTAGACAGCGCTGAAGTACTTTATGCCTGCATACGATTTCTATGCCGTGCTAGAAAAGCGATCATATAACTTGCTGATTCAGTGAGCACGTCGCAGTAGATGGCAGGAATCATACGTTAAACGAAACCGGTGTTCACCCGGCTAAAATGGATGTTTTTTTTATAATAGACGACGTCAACTTAGCCACCGCGTGCATATAAAAAGTAAATATATTTATATATAAATATTCGTTTTCTCCGGAAAAGTATTTCGACGGCGCACGTGTGTGTGTGTGCTGCACCGCATTATTAAAGTAGTAATTCACCATCACGGACGACTTCTATGTGCCAGCTAATCAAATTTACGATCTGCTAGCAGCGTTTTGTTGGCGACTGCGTCTCTACATCTTTCTTCTTGTGTGTGTGTGTGTGTGTGTGTGTAAATATGCGTTAATTTGTCTGTCGTCTCAAGTCGTATTTCTTTATTTAAACAACCATTTGACTCTCACCTAGCCTGCCATTTACTTCGGTCTTTTTTTTTTCTTCTACTTTACCAGGCGCCGCTCGATACGCTTCTCTGGCCATTCGCTGTCTTCCACTAATACTCTAATAGCAACCAAGTGCTTCCTGTTTCGACCCTTGACAGTTTTACTACTCTTCAGAGTATATATATAACGTTTTCTTTCGTCAACAACCTCGATACCGGGCTAAGTGCATATATACGTTTAGTCAGCCAGAGTAAAATATGGCAGTAGGGGGGTCATCAACTAAATTTAATCAGGACGTCGACAGATACCGCGTTTTTTTCATTAATTTTATATACTACCAAGACGTCAGTTTCATTTTAAATAGTTTGTTCATTTATTTTAGATTTATTGCTTTTCATAAATGTTATCAATGTTAGATTATGGTTGGTAAAAGACTCAGAGTGAAAAAACGACGAGTAGTAACGATGTCATTTATTCCAGGACACACTGGAATAGAAGGAAACGAAATAGCAGATAAACTAGCAAAGAGGGGGAGTGAAATACCCTTTTGGGGGCCGGAACCTTTTTGCGGAATCAGCTCCAATGTAATATTGGAAGAAATAGGTAAAGCCGAAGAAAAGAGAAGATCTGACAATTGGAAAGATCTAGAAGGGCTTAGGCAATCAAAGGTTCTTCTGGGTGACTACAACCTGTTGAGATCAAATGAATGCATAAGTCAAAGCAAAACTGCACTAAGAGTTTTAACAGGAATCCTAACGGGACATTGTCGCCTGAATGGGCACCTTAAAAAGCTCAAAATAGTGGAGGAAGAAGATTGTAGGTTTTGTGGAATGGAAGAAGAATCCTCCATCCACATACTTGCGAACTGCACAGCAATTCAGAATCCTAGGGCACAGCACCTGGGAGACTACTGGATAGAAGAGGGACAGTTACCTAAGTTGAAGCCTGCAGATATCCTAAAATTCCTCGGGGAAATAGGACTAAAGGAGCTACTAGTCTCTGAGACTTTCCTCAGGAACTAAGTAGAAGTAAGGGGGCTCAATAGATCTTTTAGGTCTCAGTGAATGTTACCCCAAAAGACATACATACATACATACAACGATGTCATTTGCTAAAAACGCTTCCAGGAGGTGGAAGTCATTAAAAATACATCGAGAAATATCCTGGCCACAATAATCCCAATGGCTAAACATTAATTTCTGAAGAATCAGAAGAGCTGGGAATGTTAGAAATGTCTTAAGACAGTAAAAGCTGCTGCCCTCAGTATATAATGAAGATGGTTGTCTGTAAAGTCTGGGAAAGTTTTTTCGGTTTTCTTCGTACAAGTCTTCAAGATAAGAATTTCTTTTCAATTCCATCAATTTGGAAAGGATTTTCAATCAAACGAAACAACACATTTTGTTCTTTGAGTTTCTGAAAACGCGTTTGAAACTCAATTTTCAGTTTTTCCAACAAGTTCAAAAAGCTTTTCTTGCAATTGAAGTGAGTAAAATTTGTATCTTCCATTTATCTGGTAAATTTTAGCTCAAAAGCAGACAAGTCCTATATGAATTTGCCTTGAGTCTATAATTTCAAATTCAAATGCAGTGTAGACCTCAACTAATTTGTAATAATTATTATATAAGGGACAGTATGTATAATGAAAAAAATGTTTTTTATTGAATTTTTTGTACGTTTATGATTTTGGTAGGTTGATAGTAATCAACAATCACAATCATTTATTATACCCGATTTGGCATCGGCATCAACGCGAGACAAGTTTTTGAGGCGCGGAGACCGTTTCTGTCGAACATGTACCGACGAGAATTGGATACAGATGCCCTTATTACCGGTCCAGCGTTAATTCATGCCACATCAGACCGGCTCCTAACACAGCTACTATGTGACATGCCAATCCATCAATCAACGTATAAAGCTCGCCGCCTTTTAGACCAGTCACCAAAGAAACAATCAATATTATTATTTATTAGGCTGGAGGATGAAATTATTTGTTTTTTGTGTCCCAAATATAATTCGGGAGGTTTTTGATGCGCTGACACCAAAAATTCCCTAAAATTAAGTCTATCGACTGTAATTTTTGAGATAAAGAATGAATATTTTTGAATCTGTTAGAAGGAAGTTTGAACTTGATACAAATATGAGTCAAAAATTGAAAATTCTTTCCAAATAGAGATGTTTTCCCAATAAACATTTTCGTTTATATAATAGTAACCGTAAAGTTACCATTACTATTTTATAAAACTGGAATTTATATAAGCTAAGCATAGTAATATTTCTGTAACTCTTATAAACCCTTTACAACACTTAGATGGAGCAATTTATAAGAGTTGCGAACACCTTTATTTAGTAACGTTATAAAACCCATAAGTCTATAACTAAAAGTAACGGAAATATTTCCCGTACCTTTATAAAACTTCATCTAGGAAGAGGATGTAATGATATTTAGTTTTATTACTGACTTGGTTACTCTTATAAACTTTTCCTATAGAGTTGTTGGTAACCTTACCATTACTAAATTATTTCTTTGTCAAGCTGTCATCTGTCACATGTTCAATATGTGTTTTCACTTTTTAGCATTTATTGGTTATTATATTGTTTATTTTTGTTAATTCCACAATTTTAAACATCAGGCAGTATAGTAATTCATTTTTGTCTCCATGTTTATATGATATTAAGATGGATGATGTACTTGATTTTTTTCCAGCTATTAATCATAGTTTTATTCACAATTTTCTTACACAGTTAATAACCACTCCTATTTTGGGTTAACTTTTTACTGAAACACAAAGAGAAAACATCAGTTACCCAAAGTTTCATAACGTATTTATAAAAGAACTTGTTACTAAAAGTTTCATAACGTATTTATAGAAGAAGTATCCGAAGTTTTAAAAAGGTAAACAACGATGCTATTATGAAACTCAGAAACCATTAGTTTTATTACGGAAGTAACGGCAAACCTTATATAAATTTGTTATATAAATTGAGGTAACGATTACTTCAAGTTTTATAACACAGTCATATAAATAGTTACAACACTTCATTATAAATCTAGAACTTACGTAATGGCATAACACCCTAATAAACCTAATTTACTATAAGTGTTGCAATAAAACTACAAAGCATTTCCTTATATAATTGTGTAACCTTTATGAATACGCTATAAAAATATCAGTTACTATTAAGTCACGAAAATTGTTTATTGGGAACCAGGCTATTGAAACTGGGTAAGAGACAGTTACCGACCTGATGACTGAGATTGCACCGTGATGAAACAAAATGGGCAAAGTTAGTGAACCAATGTACAGGAAAATTGAACTCTTTGTTGAAACACCTTTTCACATACTCTGCTTCTGCGAGAACATGGACTCAGACGGAAGCACTTTGGAAAGGAAACTATACAACCATTACAACTACTGAAAATCCCTCCAGTCAAACTAGTGGCTTAAATAGAAGACACAAAGCTTCTGGAATGGAAGTAGTAGTTAATATGGGAAATGGTACAAATATTCAGTTCAAGTGGCTGAACTGCTGAGCATAACCCAATCGAATGAATGAAGCTGCTACGAACATGTGTGTTTTATCGTTAATGAGGTACAGGGTGTTGATTTACGTTGACCTACGAAAATTGAACTATTTTCCATATTTTTAGTAATATTTTGAATAAATAACAAATCATAGTAAGGAATTTATTTTCCCTTCGATCTCCTGTACTATCTGTAATTATATCTGGTAGCTACTTGTAAATCGACCACCGTTACTTGTAAGCAACTTATGTGCCGCGCCTTGAAACCCATTTTGATTCGATTCCACAGTCGCGCTTTCCTTTTTTAGATTATATCTCTTCAGTTAACCATAATCATCAAATACTTTGACAATCTAACCAAGACTCATATAATTACTTCATTAACTTGGAACAATAATTAAAACTATCGTTAATGCCAATTACTTTTAATTTATTATTAATTAATTATTTTTTTCGTTTTTGTTGAAAAATCTGTTTTGACACATGACATCTTATTAAATTGAACGTCAAATCTACCCCCCGTCATAGACTGGTAACTAATGGATTTAATTATTCCATAGACAGTAAGGACGTTAACAGGGAATATATAGCGTTGGTCCTGGAGGATTAGCACACGATAAGAGTGATGTATGGCGGGAAGTCGTGAAGACGTGGCGGGAGATTAGTGGGGATCGCTTGTAGAGCACGGGGTTACTTCCGGTCGTGACAGCTCAGATAAATCACCTATCTCGTGCTAGGGTCGATTAATGGTCGAACAAATGTGGAAAACCACCTCTGCACTTTGGGGTATTTCTAGTGAAACATCGTCGGAAGCCGGCAAATATTGAGAGTTTATGTTCTGCTGGCTGATTTATTAGCTCATTTCACTGATCCAATATATATATATAATACGAGGGGACATTTTTATACGATAAATTTTGAAAGTACCTGTTAAATCATTGAATATTAAGGATGGTATGTGTAATTAAAATAATCCTCGGACCGTTTACCAGCTTCATTAGTGGAAACCCCAGCGAGTTCCGTAACAAACCCGGCGGGTTACTCTACCCAACCAACCTAATTAATTCCCACTGAGCCCAACAACATTATATATAGGTATATTATATAGAGAGAGAGAAATATCTTTTGTCATAAAGGCTTTGAACGTTTACTTCCAGCCGGTGTAATTTGCTGTTAGAGGTCACTTCTCAACAATTCAATGTAGTAAGAGTGATGTGTCCGAATCAGAGAGTATAGTGTGCTATCATTATTGCCGGCCGACTGGAACAAATACGATGATTAGCGGGTGTATACCTGTCGGATAGAAACGGCCACTACCAGAATTTGTCGGTTTACAGGGCAGGTCATTAAATGTGACGGGTGCACTGGAACGTAAGTTTTCGGTGAGTTGGGGAAATTGCTCTTTACCGAGTCAAGTCGAGCGTAAAACCCGAATCAAACAATGTTAAGAATAAGCACCAACGGTACAATTTCAATAAAGATATATAATTATTAATAATATATTATAATATGTATAATATATTAATTTTCCATGAAGGACGTATATTAAAACTTAAATTGTTGCTTTTTTAAAACTGCGCAAAAGGGAAAACACAAAATTACAAACAAATGTTTTGAAATTTCTGAAAGTGTAGAGTAGTATGTTCTAGTCGCTATTTAAGCAGAAAATTATACAAAATATGAACAGGCAACTGAAACAAGAAAATAATGGGTCAAAGCATGGAGCTGGTGAAAGAATACATAGCTGAAAAATGATTCAAGAAAATCCATTATTACAGTTATCGGTAAAACTGCTTTTCATCGGAAAAAGAGAGTACAGAAATCGCTAGTGCGTCGAGATCCTGAAATAATGAAAAATTTGTCTGCTTCTGCTTACAGATTTCTTTATCTCGCCGACAAATTAACTTTACTCACATCAATACTACCATAGCTTTCGTGGATCAGTTCATGAAGGGTGTAAATAAAAAAACTATGAAATTGTTAGAAAAAAACTTCATTAGTGATATTAAGCAATTAAAAAAAATTATACATTTCCACTAAGGGTATATACAGATTGCGTAAATTACTTTGGAACCCTGGCATCGGATTACACAAGTACGACAAGGATATATGAAAGAGAGAGAGAAAGAATAATTGTGCGCGTTCATCACTTTGTTTCATCTTAGGGGTGTATACTTATTTCCCGAGACTGGCCGAATGGTCCTTTACAGAGAGAATTCACTAGTTGGTGGTATTCAGTATGCTCCCAACATGGAAGGAGTGAGGGTGTTAAAGAAATAAAAAAATACAATCGTTATTACGTAACCTGTACATCTTAAAATTCATTTTTGTCAACATGATCATTTTAGACCAAGTTGACAATTTCTAACTACAATAGGATATTATTTTAGCCTTTGTAACTTGAAAATAAAACAGCATTTCTTGAGAGAACCATAATTAATAAACTAAAAATCCCTTCCATTAATAAATTAAATTGAAAAAATAAAATAAGTAGGTAGGTACTTACACCTATTCTAAACATAAAATATAAACTTCCTGAAAAAGTAAAAATAAAAATCCATTCTAAAGGTGAACATAAATTTAATGAATTAAGTGCTCAAATAAACCACCTTCCTGTGCCAGACAATAACCAAATCTGTGATAAAGATTTGATCTCATATCTCTAAGATTATTTGGCGTAATGCTGGCACAAACGTGCTGTATTTTCACCCTCGACAAAACGAGACAAAAATATCATTTGTACAAATTAATCTGCGCTTCTGGCAACAGCGGTTAAAATAGGGGGGCAATGAGCATTCGGCCAGTCTCGGGAAATAAGTATACACCCCTAAGGTGAAACAAAGTACACGCCTTAATGACCGCGCATAATTATTCTTTCTCTCTCTTTCAGCTGTTTTTCTGTCGTACTTGTGTAATCCGGACGGTTCGGATGTAATTTACGCAATCTGTTTAACAATTAACCGAGACCTAAAGAAAATTTCGTGATAAAATGAAATTTCTGTTTGTGTTTTATAACCGATTCTTTTTTCATTAATTGAGACATGTCATGCATGTTGTACAACCATTTGAATGCAGTTAAGGTCGTAAGACGCCTTCTTTCGAAGATAGCATATAACATATCCAACTAGTAATTAAACAATGACGTAGGTACATAATATTCTACTAAAGGAATTACAAATAAGAGACATTAATGGAAGTATAAATATACCTATATTTTTTTTCCTTTTTCCCATGAAGTAAATTTAATTAATCCTTTCAAAATATTTTGCAACCGCCCATAATGTCCTTGTCTCGATATTACTCGTAAATTCCAATTTTTGTTTATTTTATCAAATAATCTTTTTTTTTTTTTTCTTGTGTACGCCTATGTAATTAGAGGTGGTTGGAAGATTACTACTTTTTGAAAGTTCCCCGTGATGCATGATAATGAGATCGAATTATAAGGGACAAATAATAACTGTCATTACTATGCATGAGTTATGAACAGCAACTGAGAAAAAAATTTTAATAACGCAATTTCTTTAATAACTGATTGCACTAAATCACGAAGGGCATATTTATACAGTGGTGGATGTCTATTTTTTAATATCTTGTCGGTTTTTGAAATACACAATTTATAAGTAACAAAAAATATATTTAACAAAATTTTTTTGAAGCATCAACCGCTGAGCTTAATCCGTACCAGAGTTCTCAAGTATAGTGAAGACTCGTTTACGATAAAAAGTGTGCAATTATGTCGTTTATAAACGGTTGAAATTTAACCAATTTCCAATAATTATAAATAAAAAACAATTTTTAATTCCCAGCTTTAGAGCCCTCTAGTTCATTAACGAAGGATGAAAGGAGAAAATTTTATATAAGTAAAAGTAATTTACACCGTTTCATAATTTGTCGGCCATATAAAGAAATCTATAAGAAGCAGAACCGGTTTCAGACAGATTTTTCATTATTGCAGGTTCCCGACGCACTAGCGATTTCTGTACTCTCTTTTTCCGATGAATAGCAATTGTTTTACTGATAATTGTAATGGAATATTTTGAAACTTTTGTCAATTTGAGCAGCTCCATTATTTTCTAGTTAAAGTTGCCTGTACATATTTTGTATCATATTTTTCGTTGTTTAACCGTCCTTTGCCGTTACGTCATACATTCCAGCTTTATCTTTCATTCAAGAAATGGATGAGACGGAATTATGACGTTATTAACGTATCTCTTAGCTGATGTCGACGAAAATTTTATTTGTTACTTTTGACAGTTCAGTTGTTATATGTTCGGTATTTTTGGTAATTTTCGCGACACAAAGAGTTTACTGAATAAGGTAGACAAGGAACTCTCAACGAGGCTATTGAAACTGAGTAAGAGACATTTGATGACAGTTACCGACGAACAATAACTCATTAGAAGTGTCAGTGTGAAGTTTGACTTCAAAAAAGTAAACCAGAGTTACGCAATAAATTAAAAGAAAAAAGATGTCCGCCGAAATTGTGAAAATCGAAAAATTGGGGTATCGAGCCATCATCAAGTACCTGTATTTAAAGGGGTTAAGAGGTAAGCAGATTTACGAAGATATGCTTAATACCCTTGGTGATCAATGTCCTTCGTATGCAACCGTAAAAAATTGGACTGCAAATTTTCCATTGAAGATGATGACCGATCGGGAAGGCCAGTTTCTGTGTCAGTCCCCGAAAATATCGATGTAGTTCATGACATGATTTTATCAGAACGTCGAATTTGGCTAAAACGGATATCTGAAGCACTGAATATTTCATACGAACACGTTCATCATATAGTTCACGTCAATTTGGACATGAGAAAAATTGCTGCAAAATGGATCCCCAAATGTTTGAATGTTGACCAAAAGCGTGCAAGGGTAGAAGCATCGCGTTCAATCTGTGCTCGATTTGAAAACGATGTAGACTTCTTAAATCGAATTGTTACTATGGATGAGACTTGGGTACATTTCTACGATCCAGAAACAAAGCAACAATCGATGGAATGGCTACACTCTGGTTCTCCAAGACCTAAGAAGTTTCGTGTCCAAAAATCTGCTGAAAAAGTTCTTGCCTCAGTTTTTCGGGATTGCCATGATTGATGTTTTGGATAAGGGTAGAACAATAACTGGAGATTACTATTCGACATTACGGACAAAAATTAAAGAGAAAAGACGCGAAAATCTATCCAAAGGTGTTTTGTTTTTGCAGGACAACGCCCCTGCACACAAATCTCATGTTGCCCCAAAAATATAACCGTATAATACATTTTTTATTAATATTATAGGTCCGTAATTTTTTAAATTCAGTAAAAAATCATACTCAGGGGCGTTAAACATCCTCAAGCTAGAAATTTTAAACAAATCAGTTAAAAAAACGGAAAACAAAACTAAATTATGTAAAAAAGTACGCAACGCATAAAGCAAAATACAATTTTTGGCATCACTAATTTATTCATACAAACACACGTTGACATATGTCATTGATTATAATTTTGAGGTTAAGTGTAAAATAACATTCAACTAATATAAGACAAACGTAAAACAGCAGAATACGTCACCGCACGTAACGGCAAAGGATGGTTAAACAAACTCTACCAAATTTCTATTATCTCAAATCCCTACTCTCCACTTTCAGAAATTTAGGAGCCTTTGGTAAAAAAAATGTCATAAAAAACAGTCCATGTGGACTAACAATTCAAGTACATCTTTCATAGACCAGCTACATTGCACCAATGAAAATCAATTGTTCGCTTGTGGGTAGGTCAAGAGATGACTTTTTTTATCTTTTCGGCTCTTTAAACCTCAAACAGACCTTGTCGCATAATGTTATTTTATTGTGAAACAGTGCAAACTAATTTTAATTTTTAAAATTTCTGTCCTGTGGCATAGAAAATTGCAAATTTGAATCAGAAACTTTCGATACAACAAAATTTTTGTACCTTACAACGTTTTATATAGCAAAAGAGCGATTTGATTTATTTTATATCTTTAGCTTGTAGCGATTTTATGGCGTTTATGACGTTTACGACAACCATAAAGAGAGTTACCTGCGCCAAGTTGCATGTAGGAGCCGGGAATGAAATCACTAATCAGTATGTATCTATCTTAAGGCAATAAATTGTAGATTCGATAAAAGCCGGAGTTCGTGTGGCGTTCAGTAGCCATAAAAGTTCAGTGTTTTCGTATTCTCTTTATAAAATACGGCTAATTATTAACCATATACATAAAGATTAAGATCGACTTTCAATTCTTAATTACCTTACGACCTTATTTATATTGAATATTAAATTACTTTTAATATTAGCGAAGTAGTCAAAAAAAAAAAAAAACAATTTTGTGTGTACCCTGTAGAATTTTATATACCCAGCAACGTCGGCGGCTATGAGCGATTGCTGTAAATCAAGTATGTTTTTGTGGGAATAATGTGAGCCGAGAATTGGCATGTTTATGGAGCAATTATAGAAATGAGCTACTTTAACGGCCATCAGCCGGAATGATTAGTGGCTTCATTATTTTCACCAATCACGTTTTCTCATAAATACTACATGTATCGTATAATTAAAAACGTTTATTTTCAATGTTTCGTACGATTTTATATCCGCTATTTAGCAATATTTCATATGTTCCAGCCCAATCGCAAAAAGGTATTTTATAATTTGATGGCTCTGCAACTGTTTTGTTTTATTGGTATTTTATTTAAACTTCGAAAATCCTATTTGGTTATATTAGACACGCATCGAACACTATTCTGTTGTAGGCAGCTATAGAAAGCGATTGAGTTTTGCTTAACAGCCCAGGCATTTGAACTGAATCTTTATACCAGTTCCCATATTATCTACTACTTCCATTCTGGAAGCTTTGTGTCTTATATGTAGGCCACTAGATTGACTGGAGGGGTTTTCAGTAGTTGTAATGGTTGTGCTTCTGTCTGAGTCCATGTAAGTTCTCGTAGAAGCAAAGTATGTGTCATCGAGTTCACATTTCCTGCTAATGATGAGCAAAGCAAGACCAAGACCAAGATCGAACTTGCTTGTTCAGTCTTGTCTTGGTCTTGGTCTTGCTCAAATCTGTCTGGTCTCGGTCTTGGTCTTGGTCTTGCTTACCTCGTCTTGGTTTTGGTCTTGCTGTATTTTGTTTGGTCTTGGTTTTAGTCTTGTTCTTGCCATAATTTCTTAACGAACATCTTTCAAAAATTTTGTAAACATTTTATTTTTATTCAACAAACATTCTTAAACCTAAATTTACTATCTTTGAATTAAAAAAAGTTCATTAAGATATTATTTCTTATTGTTATTCAAAGATGGATTGTGAATGGATGGTTTAAATGGATATTTTTACGGTATTGATCACCCGATTTAAGAATTTAAAACTTATGAGACTTTGTAATATAATATAATGGGTTTGTAGGGAGAATATCCTGGATTTGCTGTTGCGTATTTAGTCTTGGTCTTGCATAGTCGGTCTTGGTATTAGTCTTGTTCTTGTTCATAGTGTCTTGGTCTTGCGAGTAGAAGAATGGTTTTGGTCTCGGTCTTGGTCTTGCTTTTTCGCAAAACCAAGACCAAGACCAATTTTGCTCATCACTATTTCCTGTAGATAGGTTCATCATATTCCACCTATGAAGTCTCGTTTAGAAAATTCTTTAGCTAACTGGTTTTATAATTTTTGTGTCGAAGACGTTATCACAACCATTATAAAATATAAAACTTCAGGTAGGAATACTAAAAATAATCTTAAACTCTTCAAAATTCCAGATTAAGTAGACTCGCTTGGGGAAATTGTACTTTTCACAAGATTTTCAAATAAACACTACCCTGTTCTTTATTTGCCGTCTCCTAAATTTCCTGGTTATTCAATCAATCAGCCCATCAATTCGGAATTAAAGCTGAACGAAAACGACGGAAACACCTCCAAAGTGTTTCATTATAAATGAATAATGATAGCTGCTTTCAAAGACATTCTGGCAAAGAGACATTTTAACGAGAATTTGAATTACCAGAAAAAAAACTCTATTTCAATTTATCAGCGGCAGTTTTAACGTTAAACTGGTGAGTCAATTAAGAAGATATATTGAATGAATTTTATGGAGCTAATTCAGTAAATTTGACAACTACTAATTACATTTTCCACAAAAGAGAGGAAGAAGAAGTGGAAAAAAAATATAACTCAGCTCTTCTCTTTCGGTGAAGAATTTTATTAATTGAAAGTGTACAGTTGACGTCGACGTTAAAATATAGTGACAAGTCTTTGTTTGCATTTTCTACGATGCAAAGTAGGGAAAACTTATGGTAGCATGGCAAACTGTGATATGAAGTAAAAGAGTAATTTGTTGATATAATTTCCTAAGCTGAACGTGGTCTTGACTAAAAATCATGGCTCAGTGCCCTTGCTGGAGAACACGAGAGTAAAGATATGGCAGTTGTGACGTGTGGGGGTTTAAACTACACAGACCAATATAAAAAACTTATAATAGATAAGTTAAAAGAAATATTATCAAATGTATGTTCCTTGATGTGTATTTATTATTCTTACCAAATACCCAATTTGTAAATTTCAGAAAATTCAATTAAAATTGTAGGCAATACAGAGTCTGAATATTCCCTTGCATCGAATCTTTTTGTTGTTAATGAAATAACAATAGACAATCGGAGAAGTAGTATGAAATATGATGTTTGTGTCGTGTGGTAGTGTCGTCCATATTAAACGTCACAAAGAAAGATAAAAAGAAATCGTTTTTCTCATAACAATCTCCGACAAGCAGACAACTTATATATAACAAGATTGTGCTGTTGATAACATATGGAATAAATCCACCGACTCGACAGGGCCTAATAAAAGAAATGGCGAATAAACTTGGCAGGTCGTCATGACGGATATTCCGTTCACAGAACAATACAAAATCGAAATGAAATTTATCGTGGTTAGTAGACGGTTTGGCAGGAAAGAAAATTGATCGTGCTCCAGACTCATTGACTCTTTGTTATGAATTGAGACGTTGAAATAGAAATTATTGAACAAAAATAGACGCTAGCAGTACAGGAGGTTGGTGAAAAAAACCTTAGAGCTTTATTTGTATATAATGGAATGAGCACATACAAAAAACCACACAGAAGCTTAGGTTTATGGTGAGTGGTTGTGTTGTGTGATTGTGGATCACACCGATTCAAATTTCACCAAACAAATTCAGCTCCTTAACAAAGCCGATTAGTTTATTTGGTGAATGATATTTCAGGTCCGAGGGCGAGAGAGAATTCCTGCCAAACATCAAATACCTGATACCATCATCTTCCAGACAAAGACGGCAGGTCGGATCTTCCAACAGTTCAAGTTTTAGCAAATGATGATTCAGATGACAGTGTCCTGTTAGACAACGTAGGTCATGCACACAGAAGCTTACAATATCTCTAGGAAGTTGTAGACGAGTATGTGGCAAAAACTGTAGTCTATACACTAAGGTTGTTAGACCAATGATAGCCTACCGAGCAGTGGTATGGTGGACCAAAACGAAGCAGTCAGGGACAGTCCGAGAACTCACCGGAATCCAAAGGCTTGTATGCTTGGGCATCCCGGAAGCCATGAGGACTACACCCACTGTTGCAATAGATGTGTTTTTAAATATACCACCACTACACATATACAAACAAGGAGAGGCTAGATCTACGACACACAGGCTAGTCCAAGGTCAGGCGCCAATAAGTCGACTACACGGTACTAAATACCAGAGGCTCTACGAGGAAATAAAAGTAGATCCCGTCTTGGGAATCCCGAAGTACAAATTCTCAAAAAACTACATTATAAAATTGCCAGAAAGAGAGGACCGGTCCACAATCCATCTGGTATACAGACCGCTCAAAAACTCCTAATGGAGTTGGAGCCGGTGTCTATAGAGCAAAGCCAAGGACCAAAATCCACATAAGCTTAGGAATCTATGTCAAAGTGTTCCAGGAGGAAGTATGGGTATGGTATGGGACTGTGTGCGTGCCCTGTCCGAGCAAGCAAGTCGTAACAACTATTTTTGGCCTGGGTACCAGGGCACAAAAGACACAAGGGCAATGAAGAAGCTGACGAACTGGCTCGAGGAGCAAATGCTACCTGCATTGGCCTCGAACCCTTCTGCAGTGTAACTAATACATACAAAAAGGCAGCCGTTGAAAAATGGAAGCAAACTAAGTTTCTGGAATGGTGGAGAACAACCCCTGAACAGAGACAGGCCAAAGAGTTCATCAAATCGGCCAAAGTAACAAAGGACCTGATGCTAAAAAGCCGAAAGGCTGTTAGAATCATAGTAGGTTTCCTGACAGGACTCTGCAGACTCAACAGTCATATGAGTGTTATAAAATTGGCAGAAACAGACCTTTGCAGGTTCTATCAAGAGGTAGAGGAATCGGCAGCAACTGCGAAGGCCTCGCAAGACTGCGTTTTCTAGAACTTGGCGAGGAAAAAACCAATACCTATGTAACCCTCCGTATGGGTATTTACGTATTGCCGGGTAGGTACGTACAGTAAGAGACAGGATTCCAAGATAAAATAAAAGTTTATCCTTAAAAATACTATGTACAGTTGTTATTTACAAAAAGGCATTCGAATTTAACAGCTAATTCGAAATGAAAGCTTCTGCTTCCGGGGTTTCGCCGAAGGTGACGTCTTTTTTTTGTGGGGTTTCGGTCGGAGGAGTGTCTATCGGTTCGTACAGTAAACGCAGCGGAATATCCCTAAGTCAATACCTTAGAGACGGGAAATTCAAGAGAGGACGAAAGTCAATACCTTCCGCTCTCTATCGGGTTTCTGGATGTAGGCTAAAGTCAATACCTTCAGCGAGGGTGGAGTATCCATAAGTCAGTACCTTAGGGACAGGAGCTTCAGAGGAGTACGAAAGTCAATACCTTTCGCACGCTAGCAGGTTTAGGATTTTCGCTGAAGTCAATACCTTCAGCGCGGACAGGTTTATTCAGACAGGTCACTACCCTGCTGAACGAGGAGAGGGATTGTCGCCAAGTCAGTACCTTGCCAACCGGAGAAGGAAGCCCACAAGTCGATACCTCGCTAGACTGACTGCTACGATTCTCGGTCGTCCTTTTATATCTACACTGGCTTGGTAAAAACAGCTTTGTATCGAACCATAGTCGTCTCTAGAACGATGTTTCAGGGGGACATCGTTACACCTATACAAGCCTTCAGGCTATGGAGCCTTTAATTAAATCAGAACGTCACAATAAATCATCATATTTCAGTGACAGAAAGCTAACGTCAGCTCTACCCATCTATATGTACATAATTGTAAAAGTATTGGGAATATTAAATTATATTTGGTAACACACAATTCCTTTTCCTGTTATAAATAATTTCTTGCTTTTTTGTGGATTTTTCAGATTGAAATTAAATTATCATTTGCACCACCAAAACAGGCGTTGCTTGGTGACGACGTAGGGTGAAATATACAGAATCGTATTTAAATAAAAAATATTCTTCAATTCTCCATTACATTTGTGTAAAATGTCTCGTCTCTTGTTCCGTCTCTGTATTTTACGGAGATTTCAGTCGTAAGAGGGTGGTTTATATACATCGTAGCAGTTTGATGGATAGTAATGTGACAGTGATCCTTCACACGTGACTATCAGTCCTCCGGGGAGATCTTCCTATTAGACACAAAGCTTAGAAGCTCAGATCATTTCCTAATGGTTTCCTCTTTGTGAATTTTCAATGAAATGATTAATTTCACTTCGGCGGCGGTACGCACCTCACGCGCGACATCTAGTTGAAATGCGGTTAACGACAGGAAATGGTAATTTTACAAAGTGATCTATTAAGCGATTTGACACTTGATGAATAGTGAATAAATATATCTGTGCTATATCGATGCGAAAAAGTTGGACTATAATTTTTTTAAGAAAAATGTTTAAATTTCACTAAACCAACATAATTTAAATAACTGCAGAGAGTGTTATCTGTGATCACTGTAATAATTAATCATATTTATTTTGACGTAAAGCCTATGTTTTATAACCACAATTTCCTTTTTATCTTGAAAGGAAACCAATGAATTATTATCGGATAACACGACGAGAATGATATTAAATAATTTCGCGTGTCATATGAATTACGTATTTTCATAAGTAGATGTCGTGCGCTCGCTCCAAACTACCGAGATATATATTTCATATTTTCCAAACGGAGAAGGATTAAATGCACGGTTACATGGCACTAGACTATTGCGTGCAACCGCTGCTTTTCAACATTCTTTGTTAAACTTTGATATTTCAATCTACCTACAATTTTTTTCAAATTTATCGAAAGTATATGTCGCCTTTCGGAGTCACGGTTGAACGGAAAAAATTATTCTCAGCAGTGATACATATATGCGTATACCGATTATAGAGTATAGACCAGGAAAATTGGTTCAAAAAACGAACAAATTGAATAAAGGTGAATTTCCACAGATCCGACGATGTATGTATGTATTTTGGGGTAACATTCACTGAGATCTAAAAGATCTATTGTGCCCCCTTACTTCTACTTAGTTTCTGAGGAGAGTCTCAGATACTAGTAGCTCCTTTAGTCCTATTTCCCCGAGGAATTTTAGGATATCTGCAGGCCTCAACTTAGGTAACTGTCCCTCTTCTATCCAGTAGTCTCCCAGGTACTGTGCCCTAGGATTCTGAAATACTGTGTACAGTTCGCAAGTATGTGGATGGAGGTTTCTTCTTCCAGTCCACAAAATCTACAATCTTCTTCCTCCACTATTTTGAGCTTTTTAAGGTGTCCATTCAGGAGACAATGTCCCGTTAGGATTCCTGTTAAAACTCTTAGTGCAGTTCTGCTTTGACTTATGCATTCATTTGATCTCAACAGGTTGTAGTCACCCAGAAGAATCTTTGATTGCCTAAGCCCTGCTAGATCTTTCCAATTGTCAGATCTTCTCTTTTCTTCGGCTTTACCTATTTCTTCCAATATTACATTGGAGGTGATTCCGCAAAAGGGTCCCCAAAGGGTATTTCAGTCCCTCTCTTCGCTAGTTCATCTGCTATTTCGTTTCCTTCTATTCCAGTGTGTCCTGGAATCCACAGAATGCGTAGATTTGTTCTACTCGATTCCAGGATCTGCTTATTTTTTGTACTCGAATGGTTGTATATGAACGCCTTCGAGTGAGAGAGCCCCAATATGTCTGCCCAGCACGTGAAGGTTTTCCTCTCCTCCCAGGTAGCTATAGCTGATCTAGTAGTGCTTTCCGCAATGCCAAAAAATGATTCGGGGCCGATAAATAGAGAGTAGGTACTTAATAATAATCTGTATATTCAAACTAGCCAAGTCAAACGACTAGGCAACCTGTTTAAGGTGTGTTCATGAAATTTTGAGCACATATATGAGCCAAATTTGACATGTTTACGTGAAACAGTTGGGTGATGAGGGGTCAAAAGAGTGGCTCCAAATCATTCGTGTAATATTCCACACTGTACTGTTCGCCATTCTGTTGACACTCTAACTAGAGGTTTTTTAGCACCAAACGTTCCGCTTACTTGTGAAGTGAATCTGAACGCAAATGACTGGGTTAGACAGGCGACACATGCGGCCTTGCCACTCCATAGGTCCTTGCCGATTACCTTAATCAAGACCTTTATGCTTATCTGTAGTTTGCGTTTGACAGGTAAGTTTCAAGACTCAAAATTTGTAAACAAAATTTTTCACCTTACTTCTTAAAATAAGAAATGGTACAAATATGGTTAATGATGGACAGTATTGCTCTACCAATAAAGACTAGATCGGAAAAAGTAACAGAGTCTTGAATCTGCCAAATATATCGTCTGGAACTATAACTTCCATCTGCATAATACATTTATTGTTCCATTTTGGTACATAAATCAGTAAGGATATTAACCCCGCGTGTGTAATGTCCACATACCAGTGATTTACGCGTCTAGGGAACCATTCTCGCCGCCTACTTGTAACAATGTACGCGTCACGTCGTATATAAAAACGTGTTTATTGGCAACGAGAGGTGATAGAATATGTCCCAGTATGTCTCCGGAAATAGCCGACATCAATCATCATTTAGAGTCTGTTGAATATTATATATATATTCGACTATCGCGCCAGCTCTCGGACCGTAATTTGATCACGCTAACGACATTGCCTTGACAATTATGAAATTACATTACTCATTGAGATGTGTACGGGAAACGTCGTACCTATTCAAAACGTCAACCATTAATCATAATGGGTGTCAGGACGAATGAAACGGTGACGTTAAAAATAACTATTTGTCTTCTGGTTGCTTTGTATCTTGTGACACATGACAGCGCTCCCGCTGAGAATCTTTTTCTGTTGAGTTGCCGTAGAGTTTTGTGCAAAGCGATTTAATGAATAAGAAATTTTTAAACATACATTGAAAATTTAGGCCACTTAAGATGCTCCAAATATTTCATTGAAAATATCTCGTTTTCATGCGTTGATGACGACTTTAGGCTCGATGTTATCTCACTCTCGCAATAGCAGCTCTATCAACTGCTGGGAAGTTATTGGAGCTTGTTCGATGAGATTCAATCCAACCGCTCAATTCCCTCGTTATCTATCTACTCTCTGATACTCTGGTTACGTGAAGTGATCATGAAAGACATAACATGACCTGTTGTAACCTTCAAAGATCTGTCTGTAGAGAAGGGAGGGTAGAGTCAGGCCAACAGCACTTAGGCCACATGTGACCCATCCCGAAGATTTGTCTTCCTAGGTCATCGTCCATTCTGTCCTTTCCAGGAAAGTGGACAGGTGACTAGGAGACATCTCCTTTATATTGGCAGGTGTAGACCAAGACTCACCGAACACACACTCTCTTATTGACGATAACTCCGGGCACTCGCATAAGACATGCCTGACAGATTCATCTTCTTGTTCACAATCCTGCATAGAGGTGTATCCACTAACCCCATTGTATGGAAGTGTTTCCTTAATTGATAGTGGCCAGTCAGAAATCCTACCGTTAAACGTAGGTATTTCCTGGTCATCGCCTAACCTTCAAAATATACCTGTAAGCTGTCAGAGATTCTCATTAACATTTGTTGTAAAAGTAATAATTGCATTGTGGCATTTCATACATAAATTGTCGTGTAATTGAAATTTTTTTGATTGCGAAACCTTGAGATAAAATTATAGTAAATTCAAGCCAAAAAAAAAAACCAAAAAACATCTTTTCCATCAGTTGGGAATAATAAATAAAAATGGTAATGTTGAAAAGAGAAAGGTATTAGGTATGAATTATGGGTCCGGTAGCAGTTGTAAAGTATATAAAATGTCATTTCGAGAAAACGCCTTATCGTTATCGCCACTTTTACGTCCGCCAGCCAGCATGAGGTGCTACGACAACATTATATGCTGATACTCTAAAGCAGAACCGAACTTGCTACCAAATAATGAACTGAAAAAATCAGGATTTTCCAAACGAAGCGGAAAGAAGGAAAGACATGAACAAAGGTTTATATTTTACCATAATATCACTTATTGAAACAACGGGATAATTTTTGGCTTTACGTGAAACGAGTGTTTTGATTCATTAGAAAATGTAGAGCCTGTTCTGTTTAGAACGTCATGATCCTGCACCTTCATGGCGTTTACTTGAAAATGTATCACTATCGTGTGAAACAGAAAACTACAGGAAATATCATAACCGTGAAAATTTATTATATGGGATGCATTATCGTATAATAACAAGATGGACCGCTTTATCGACATTGCTGTTAGTGCTTATAAGATAAAGGACTTTTTATTTCACAATGTTTTTTCTTTAATAAAGACAGAATGTTATAAAAAGTTTATTAAAACGGAGGCTGAAGATAATCTCGTGAAAACGAAACGTTGTACACGCATTGAGGTAGGTAATGTAGGGAAAAAAGTTGAATGCAATTTGTTACTAATTTTAGGGGCAGAAAATTTGGGAAATATGGTTTTTAGAGAATATTTTGAACAAAAGTATCCCAGATCCCAGAAACGGGACAATTTGAAAAGGTTATTCTGAATAGGAAATAAGAAAAATGTAACATATATGCAAGAACTAATTGTGGAGGTCTCAAATATATATGTTTCCTCCTCTTTCGTATTTAACTATTGTGCTTGAAATACAGAAAAAGCTTTTATAAATCAACACGATAAAATTCTAAAAATATTCATCTATCTACGCGAGCTCAAAATGAACAGACTATAACTCTGTTCATCCAAAGATAATTATGTCATAAATTTTATGATCAAAATCACTGTTCATTATCATCTCGCGCATAGTAATTACAACAGAGATATCACACACATACACATATCATTTTATGTAGCTGGTGAATATATTATGTACATTTCAACAAAAAAAAACAAAAAGAAAAAATAATATCGCCATGATTTAAACGCAACATGCTGTGACAGAACATGCCATATATTTTCGAATATTCATAAAGATAAATATAATTTATGCGACCATAACTTTATATGCTAATAACTTATACCTCGGGTGTAATTGGAATGTCATATATTTTAATTTACGCAGTAAATTAAAATATTATATATATTGAAATTGTTTCTATCGGTGATTTTGATGACTTTGTTTTTATTATTATAGTCGATTTTAATTTACACAGGTAATTATTATTATTATTTACTGCGCTGCGGCTAATCCAAACGATCGATGGTATATTATTTTATTATTTTACGAGGATCGTCCGCTATTTAGGTACTAAGATCAAGGTCTGACTCTGAACTGATAACTCCACGACAGATAAAAGTACAAAATTTGCACCACTTTATAAAATACTATAAAGGGGACACTTTTAGGGGGTGCCCCAGCAAAAATACATCCTGCTTTCTTCAAAATTCCCTATAAAATCCTTCCGCTAGTCAATTTTGTTCAGTTCAGTGTCCTTTTTTTGTGGTTACTTAAATTATTACTTTATATATATTTAACCCTCGTCCAATTGTAACTTAATAAATTAATATTTCAAAAGTAAATTAACCCTCCGTGTAGAATGGTTTCCACCACAACGATTCTGTTCCAGCGACGTCAGTTAACAAGGTCCATCTCAAATATTTATTCGAGAACTCTCCCATTAATCTACTTCGGCCTATCCAATGTACCGTAACAAGACGTGTTTATTCTCAGTGTATAATCAGGCTTGTACTAACAGCTCGAAATCAAGAACGAAATAGGCCGGTCAATCAATAGAGCCATAATTAAAGGTGTCACAAAAAATATTGTTCATAGTAGGTCAAGAGAATTAACTGGTGAAAAGCAATTTCTTGCCTCTTTCAATCACACCCCTCTTTGGCTGCATGCATCCGAATACAGATTCTTTTCCTATCCCTCTAGCATCGTTAACCCTGTATTAGATTAGATTAGAAATGGAGTGGCTACCACCTACCTATTTTTAGAGATCGATATCTAGCTTTATTTTTTTTGTTAGACCTATTAGCGAACCATAATCGACTCTTGCGAGTCGCATTGGAGGGCCTTATAGACCCACTCACCATAAACCTAGTCTAACCTAACCTAGACCTATTAGCCTGGATACTTTAGATGTTTAAATCGAATATCTGTCAAAATAAATTGTATAAATTTATTTTTCTAATGATTGGCCTAAGGTAGGCAAAGCCACTAATCACGGAGGTTTAGGGAGAGGGTTAACCCTCGCGCTGACATCGGCCACTCAATTACTGCTGCTTTAATTAGTCCTTGACGGCCCATTGCCAGCTCATTAATACGTTGTGTAGCGAGTTCCCGCGAGAGGGCAGGTAAATCATTCTTGACATCGCATCGCGAGCGCACTCAGCAGCTCTGCCATCCTCATCCTCACCTCGTCGTTACTCGTGTCTTTCCTTAATCGCTGAATTAATTTTAATCGTTTCCTTCTAATGATAATTCTACTTGTTGTCTATAAGCAGCTACGGTTGTTTGTTTTTAATCTACAAGGAGTATAGAACTACATTAAGAACACGATTGAGGTTCTTATAATTTTTTTTTCAAGTACCTAATCAATTGGGTCTAGTGGAAATTGTATTCGTGTTACTTGGCTATTTCTAATTAGAAATACTAATGTAAAAACGCTTAGATTCGTTAATATAATGAAAAATAAACGGGGCCGATTTAACGGGCAAAAAAATCGATGTTTTTGATTTTTCTGAAACTTTGAGACAATATTCCATTTGCGATTTCATGAGACACATGTTTTTTTTTCCAAAAAAACGTTTCTGTAGCGCCTTGTCAAAAAAATACATCGTAAAGCCGTTATTTCGAAAATAAAAACTTCCTTTTGCTTAAAATGGTTGCCATTTAGGCCCAAATAATCGTATCGGAACCGTTTTTATTTTTAAAATGTGCGTAATTTAATCAACTTTATAATGCTTTTTCCAGATCTCCAATATTTTTGGAAATTTTTTTCGAAAAATCGGAAAAACTGAAAAAAGTTCTTTTTTTCAAAATGCGATTTCTCAAAAACGCCTACTTCGATTAACGCAAATTTTCGATATGTTATTCTGGAATATATAAGCTATCTTTTGTGCCTAACCGCAATATGCCAACTTTTTTCTTTCCAGAGATACAACCTTGCAAACACAAAATGTCATTTTGTCAGTTTTTGGCTTCTAGCGCTTGAAAATTGACAATTATTATGAAAATTTCGCATACCGCAAATTTGTACTCCTTTCAAAATGGATATGGACTCAGTACTACTACTGAACATATGATACTTATTTTTGTACACAGAATACTATGGCGCAATTTGATCTAAAAAGCGGTATAAGACAAAAACTACGTGGAAAAAGTGAAAAAATTTGGCCACATACTTATTAAAAGGTACGCTCCTGCTTTTTGTCAAAGAAAACTTAGTGACAATATTAACGCTTTCGTCTATCGTGTAGGTAGCCACCACGGTGGCGGCGAAAGGTGATAGTTAGCAAGAGATAAGCACAGTCAGTAGTGTTATGTCATGCTCTGGCTGGTGCGAATAGAGAGTAAAGTACACTTTATAACAAATCGTTTTGTGTGCCACGGATTTCGGAACCGTTAGACGTTCACGATATTGCTACCGAAGACAAATGAGAGGCAATATCCGGTGGAAGGCAGGAGAGAGATGAACCTCATAACTTTGTAACACCTTCATTTCTCATGGACGGGATCGCTACGATACCAGTTACCCATATGTTATGCGGTTGTCGGAATATATACGAGTATATACAGGAGAAGGTTTTTGGATGTCGTTCGTTCCCCCAGGAATGGTTAATTAATTAAAGAAGTTATGAATTAATTAGAAGTGAAAAAATACTACGAATTTGAAGCGTGAAGTTCCTCTGGGATATCTATTAAATATACTAATATTGTTCGTTAGCTTTTTAAAATATTTTTAATGTAAAATTGTTTACTAGTCCAGTAAATAAAGGCACCACCTGTTCATCTCATTATTGTCGGACTTTTTTTTTTGCAACTTGTAGGTATTCATGTGTAGATTACTCTCTGAAAATATGTCCTCCGGAAGGGGCTGGAAAATGGCCCATGATCCCGAAAATTCAGTTTTTGGCCGATATCTCCCGAAATATGCTACTTAGAGAAGTGGGGTTTTGCTAGAAATGAAGTACAGTTCATTACCTACAAAAATGGTCCCCATCATTTTTGTCCCTGGATCAATATTTCTTGCAAAAAAAGGCTTGCAAAAATTTTCCGGAAAACTAAAAAATTTTAAAAACCACCGAAAAGAGGACATTTTCAGCTTTCCAATGGTGGGCATTAAAGACCGATATTGCCAATCATTGTTTATCAATTTGCGGTAGACCCGAGAATTTTCAGAAAACTCCGGAAATCAAAAAAAAAACGTCCCAAGAAAAACATGTTGTTTATAAAGATACACAAAAATTAATTATTCATTCTTTCTGAATACATTCACCACCTATCAAAGTCCCATTATCCAAAAGGTTTCGGTAAAACTACGCTTAATTTAAAAAATATGAACGGATTGATAAGGGCGGTCAAATATTCAGGAAAAATAAAGTTTGGCCAGTTTTTTCAATATTCCTGGAAAATAAAAAAACGAAAAAGTTACACAATGTTGTAGGTACAGGTCCCTCCTTTCATATGCACTTTGAATCATGAAAAAAGATTCATTTTTACACAAGTTATGGGCCAATTTGCCCGCCCTCCCATGTCTACATTCACGGAGCGTGTTCTCGGAGACGCCGCGCAGCAGCTCGAAGTCCATGGTACGCTTGGGCCCGTTTATCTCGAAAACGGTTAAACTTTTGACAAAAATGATAAGGATCATTTTTGTAGATAATAAACTGCTCTACACTCCTAGCAAAACCCCACTTCTCTATGTGTCATATTTCCGGAGATATCGGCGGAAAACTCAATTTTTGGGATTATTGGCCATTTTTCAGCCCCTTCCGCAAATTTCACGGACATATTTTCAGAGAGTTATCTACCCGTGAATACCTACAAGTTGCAAAAAAAAAGTCCGACGATAATGAGATGAACAGATTGGGGGGTTTCTCGGTCTTTATTTTCTGGACTATACCTAGTTTGATATAAAATTCGTTCAACGTCAAGTCTAATGATGGGCCCTCTTTAAAGTGGAAATTGTTTCCCCATATAGAACCTGATATACAATATTTAAATTAAGCTGTCACGGTGTGGTGGAAGAAACTTTAATCCTCCTTTTCAGGAAAGTAAAAATAAATATAAAATTCCATAACGTGTAACATCATTGCCGGCCTTGTCACCTCCAGTATATTTTCAGTAATGTAATAAAAGCCAAACGACGTTTTTACCCTCTTCGAAGTGTATTTTTACATCACTCTAGGGTCTTCAAAATTTCAAATTCCATTTCACGGCGTACTCACTTGGTTGCGATATGGCACTTTGGCCCTGAGTCGGTATCAATAGTCGCATTGTAAAGTGAGCACTTTGAGGTGTTGAATGACTTCAATCCACTTTATGTTGCTTTCTAGAGATACGTTTAGAGATACTAACTAAAAGTGAATTATTCGCTTACCTTTTTACACTGTTATAAGAAAAACGGATCTAATTTTTTAATCTTTATAGACTGCTACAAAAGGCAAGTTAGAACTTTGTTTTGAATAATGCGTAGACATTTACTTGGTGCGGATGATGCTAAATAGGGCTATTGGTCTTCTTCAGAGTTATGGATGTCAAAGTGTCAGGCTCCGTAGATATCGAGCAACTGGAAACGTGAGAGAAAGATCTTACATTACTTCTGGTATTTCAGTTTCAATTAAACAGTGAGTCAAATATTACAGGAGGTTAACTCACTTGAATGACGACTTTTAAGAATAATTTCATCAACACAAATTCACATGCATGCTCGATTGGAGTACTGGATGAGTAGACTTCAACTAAATTGTTGGGATTTTAAAATAACCTAGAAACTGACACATCGATCCCCTAGTTCACCATCGTACTAATTGCTGGTAAAAATTGTTGTAATTAAGACGGTAGTACACAAACCATGAATTTCATTGACAAAATTTTTATTAATATATTGTCAACTAGGTTACCGAATTGTAGAGATCGCTAGGGGCGAGAAATTTGAATAGCCTACTGGAGGCAAATGTGTATATCCGCCACTGCAACTACTGAAAATCCCTCCAGCCAAACTAGTGGCCTTAATAGAAGACACAAAGCTTCTGGAATGGAAGTAGATAACATGGGAAAAGATTCAATTCAAGTGCCTGGGCTGCTGAGCAGTGTGTGGCCTCTTCGTCCAGTGCCCAGAACTCGAAGAACACTCGTTCAGTTGCTGTTTAAAATAAGCATTTGTAAGTGAATGAGCAGATTTAGGTACAAAAGTTTTACGTTTTATGCCGCTTCTGGACCAATTTTTTTTTTTAAATTAAACCAGAAGTCTAAAACTTTTCTCGCAATCCAGGTGTTTAAATTGACCTTCCAGAAATGTCATAATTTTCCTTCATTTAACAAAATGAAACGAAAATAAAATTAAACTCTATCCCACTTTTATCTTATCTTCGATAACATTTTTTTCCATGTTTTAAATATTTCTGGAAGCAGTTTCCCAAAAATTAAAAGCGGTTGTTAGCTTTCGAGGAAGTTATGATACTTTTTATATTATCTCTCCCCCAGTAAACCTATTACACTTAAATTTTAAAACAGTCACATTTTCTCACCCTTATCGTCACCATTATATCTGGAAAATGCGTTAGCAAACACCGTTGCATCTCTTCCACTACCAAAACTGATGACATGGAACTTTCTTATCTCGCTATAAATTAAAACTTTGCTCGTGGGATTTTCGAGCATAAAAAAAATATATATACGGCATAATTTTTGTTGATATAACGTCGTCTTTAATCTAAATCTTTTAATCCTTTTCCAAAGATAAATAAATTTCTCATTTAGATGGCAGTATATGGATAACAGCGCTGCCAAATTTACTGTCGTAAGTTCTGCTACTTTTGCAGGACCGTCTTTACGAAAGAATGCTTCAAAGTATTTAGAAAATATTGTTTGGCAATTCGTACTTTTTAAGACGAAAAATTGCTATAAAAAATAAGTTACCTATAGTAACTTTAGATCGACATACCTATCTGTCTGTATCTGTAGAGTAGGGAGGGTGAGTGTAGGCTCACAGCACCTAGGCCACATGTGACCCATTGTACATCCTCCCGAGGAGTTGTCTTCCTAGGTCATTGTCCATCCTGTCCTTCTCAGGAAGGTGGACAGGACACTAGGATACTTCTCCTTTATATCGGCAGGTGTAGGCCAAGACTCACCGAACACACACTCTCTTATTGACGACAACTCCGGACACTCGCACAAGACATGCCTGACAGTTTCATCTTCCTGTCCACACATCCTGCATAGAGGCGTGTCCACTAGCCCCATAGTATGGAGGTGTTTCCCTAGTTGACAGTGACCAGTCAGAAATCCTACCGTTAAACGTAGGTTTCTCCTGGTCATCGCCAAATATTTCTTCGGCTCCAGTTTCCCAGGGTCGCCCAGGGTGATCCTGGCAAGATTGCATCCTTTGATTCCATCCCATCTCTTAAGGGATTGAGTATGGGTGTAGCGTTTGGCTAGTTCCGCAATTGTCGAAGTCGTTAGGCCGTAGGTGTCACTGGGTCCTAGAATTTTTAGTCCAGCGGCTTCCCTGGCTAAAGAATCAGCAATGCGATTTCCTTTACTCCTGTCGTGCCCTTTAACCCACCTCAGGATAATATTGTTATCTGCCGAGGCGTCAGCTAAATCTTGGTGGCACTCTAGTACTAGCCTCGATATAACACGTTGCCTGTTTAAGGCTAATAGGGCTTGTCTACTATCAGTGCAGATTATTATGTTTTTGCCAGAAATTCCTCTTCTGGTTAGTTCTTTTGTGGCAATACATACCTATCTAAGTAAAAATGGACGGAGTTAATATTAATTACAATTAATTTTTCAAAAAGCTTGTCTTTAGTCTCCGTGTAGAAAAAAACCACATCTTTAGTAAAACATCTGACAGCCAATTTCATGGCTGCAAAGCTCAAAGGTCCTATTAATTGAAAGTGAACATTAAAAATTATTTCCCCATAACCAGGATCGTATTATGCGAGTCTCTTTTTCTCTCTCTCCTTGGTTTTTCGATAAAGGAAAATAACAAAGCATTACCGCCCTAGAGCCGCTCTTCTCCGTAGGGCGTTTTCCATGTAACACTGCCATTTCTGCCGGTGACGGTTAGGAAAATGCCCATCCGATGATCAAAGAGCTTATTATGAAAAAAATGAGTATTTGCCGTTTGAACATAATTAGATTTGGAGAGTATTTGAAATTTCTTGTCGTGTAGATTTGGATTAATTTTAAATAGAAAATTAAAAATATGTCAGATTCCATAATTAAGTATCTAAAGGACTATTTCCTCTAAAAAGGAAAACCTTAAAATAAAATGAAATAAAATTTTATTAAAATCCGGCTTGAAGGACCAATTTTCGTTAATTTGGGTGCCTAGTTTTTCAATAGTATATTGCAGCGGGGAAGTAGATCATTACAACCCAGGCTTTGTTAGAAGTCCAAGACGTGTACCGCCGAGGTATTCACAATCGCTTAGTTACAAGCTTTCAAAAACATTAATTTTAAGGAAAGAACTTCATGAAACTCACTAGTTTATTGGTTTTGACAATTATGTCAAAAAATATGCGAAATTTCAATTTTTTTGCTCAAATAAGTACATAATGACTGATTTTGAATTAACTTGTATTCCTCCGGAAGTTCGAGAAGCTGTAGACACAGCAGCTGACGGAATATAATAACTGTTACTGGTTCAAGCTACTGGAATTAAGCAACAAGGAGGAATGGGATCCAAATACCATTACCAGACTTGGAAAGAATGCCATTCAATGGTACACAGACGGCTCAAAAGCAATAGAAGGAACTGGGATAGGAGTGTACGGGCCAGGAACCAAACACTCTGAAAGCTTGGGAAAAACCCCAAGTATCTTTCAAGCGGAAATTCACGCAATAAGAAAGTGTGCCCAGTTCAATATTGACAAAGGATATAGAAGGCAAAGGATTATCATAATGTCTGATAGTCAAGCAGCCATTAAAGCGCTGAGTTCCTGTGTAATCAGTTCCAAAATGGTGTGGGAATGCCTAGGCAAACTTAATGAACTAGGCGAGAACAATATAGTCACCTTACTGTGGATTCCAGGACACACTGGAATAGAAGGAAACGAAATAGCAGATGAACTAGCAAAGAGGGGGAGTGAAATACCCTTTTGGGGGCCGGAACCTTTTTGCGGAATCAGCTCCAATGTAATATTGGAAGAAATAGGTAAAGCCGAAGAAAAGAGAAGATCTGACAATTGGAAAGATCTAGTAGGGCTTAGGCAATCAAAGATTTTTCTGGGTGACTACAACCTGTTGAGATCAAATGAATGCATAAGTCAAAGCAAAACTGCACTAAGAGTTTTAACAGGAATCCCAACGGGACATTGTCGCCTGAATGGGCACCTTAAAAAGCTCAAAAAAGTGGAGGAAGAAGATTGTAGGTTTTGTGGAATGGAAGAAGAATCCTCCATCCACATACTTGCGAACTGCACAGCAATTCAGAATCCTAGGGCACAGTACCTGGGAGACTACTGGATAGAAGAGGGACAGTTACCTAAGTTGAGGCCTGCAGATATCCTAAAATTCCTCCGGGAAATAGGACTACAGGAGCTACTAGTATCTGAGACTCTCCTCAGAAACTAAGTAGAAGAAAGGGGGCACAATAGATCTTTTAGGTCTCAGTGAATGTTACCCCAAAATACATACATACATACATACATACTGGTTCATATCGATTTTGCAGAGTTTTGGTAATCAACCCCCAACGACGAATGATTCTTTACCAAGACTGTGCAAGTTCTAACATAGCTCGAAAAACAATTCAGTTGTTGAAGCTAGAATAATTGGACCACCCTTGTATATTTTCATTAAAAAAAAAACTATTTCATCCACGTTTTCCTCACGATTCCAATATAATAACCATTAGAATGGAAAGTGTGTGAATTCGAAGTGTTTCAGATCCGACATCTTTTACAATCTCGTCTTGATGGCGTTAAGTTAGGAATTGAGGTCCAATCCAATTTCAAACAAATTGTCAAGTGACCGTTAAGCGAAATCTTTGAAATCCCAACTGTCTGAAGGAGCAACTGTAAACATATAACTCTGAGCCCAGAGGATTATCCCGTGATCGATTTTAGTCCTCCCAGGATGGCAATCCTTAACGCCATCACCTTTAATCTTTTTCTAACGATGCTTTCTTGTTATTTTCTTTGAACGAGTTCACTACGTTGGTGAAAATATTTGTTTGTAAAATAAATATACAGAGTCGACGCTTAAAGCTGGACCTAAACTCAATTTTAACTCTTAAGTGGGGCCCGGGGCACAAGGGCATTGTAGGAAATGAAAAGGCAGACATACTAACAAAGTTAGGGTCTGAGACTGCATTCACTGGTCCTGCACCAGTATTTGGGATATCTAAAACTGCTTCACGTGGTTTTAAATGTCGGTGGACTAAAACTAAACATCAGTCGTACTGAAGACACGTGCCAAAACAGGAACACAGCCAAACTACTGGCCAAAAAACACTCGGAGACGCTGACTAACGAAATTCTAAGCCTTAGCAGGGGCAAGATAAGGATAGTGACGGGTTTACTCACCGGTCACTGTACCCTAAGGAAGCACATGTATACAATCGGCATAATATAGGGAGGACCCTATCTGTTGGTTGTGCATGAAAGAGGAGAAAACAGCCTCTCACCTCATCTTCGATTGTGAAGCATTATCTCATTGGAGATATAGACTCCTAGGACTAGAACATCCAAAGGAGTATTTCTCCAAGAAGGACCTAGTGGAAAGACTGTTGAGCCTGATAAGGGCTACTGGTCTTATCACATAAACGGCAAGAGCACAAATGGTGCCGAGGTCTCTAAAACACCCGTATGCTTAGTCGATTGCCAGCGATCTTCCGGAGAGTCTCCCGGCGAACGCTTTGGCGCGTCGCTGGAGAAGTCATGGCCTCTGACTGGTGGTGCTGAACCAATCAATCAATCAAACTCAATTTTTAAAGTATCCAAAAACTCTAAAACGGTTTAACGCTGGAAAATATAGTATACAGTACTGTCAGTGTTATTAAATCCTGGATTTACACTTATGAACCCGAAAATACACGCCAAGTCGGCTGTTGTGGGTATTCCAAGATGAATCAAAACTTTTGTGGTATATTTAGAAAATTTGGGACAACCAATGGATTGTATGGATGAGTTTAAAGACATTTCTTAGATTTTCCAAGTCATAAAATAAGAATTTAAGTATAAATAAGAGAATAAATGTAAGTTACGACTTTGTAGCCGTTATTAACATATTTATGAGTATTTATTAGCAACAACTCGGCACATCTTCACGACCAAACGACAATGAATTACTTTAATGGATCTGCAAAATGGCTCCCCTCGACTCCCAACACATTAACTACACAAGAATGGGACAACATAATAAAATACGAGCCAGTTAAGCGAATAAAGAAGAGCCGGGGAATATATACTGCTAGTTTTATTGCAGTTCGGTGACATGTATTAGCGCTTTACCTGACGACCGAACACGCCGAGTTATGGCTCTATAAAACATTCAATCGCTTTATTTGTTAATTAATTTTCTATCTTATTGGACGTTATTTTGTTCCTGCTGTTTCACCGCATATGGCGTGTTATGGATCTCAAGATGTGTACGAATTTCATCCGTTATTTTGGAACGACAATTTAATTCATGTATAAAAAATCGCATATGCCACAGTGCAATTGTCACTTTGACAGCGGCAAAAGTTAGCTTTTACTTTTACAGCGACAAATACACTAGTGGTTTTTTTCACTTATTCATTTGTTCATCAATTATCGCGGTGTTAGTTACCAGAATAAATAGTTTGTCAACAACTTATTGAATTTTCAAGAACTAACAATGAGTCGATTCGGCGTGTCTACGAACGCCGAAATTAGTCAAATTGTTAATACCTGTGTGCCTACTAATACAGTTGCGACGCAATCATCAATCTGGCGACAATTTTCTACGTTTTGCGATGCAAAAAGATACACATTTGAGCCAGATACTTCCATCAAGAAATTGAATGTAATATTGCAAGATTTGGCATTTAATATGCGAAAAAGTAACGGAGAAGACTACAAAGAAGCGGTAGTTGAAACAATTTGGAACACCACCGCTAAAATGCTACAAAGTAAATATTATAACGAATTTAATATTGTATTCAACCCTTTCACCGATGTTCAGTTTAATTCATCACGAGCTGCACGTAATGCTAAACGTAAAATCCTACAAGCACAACCCGAAAAGAGAAAATGTAGTGCATCAGCTCTTAATAAATCTGAAGTATTTGCAATGGCCAGATTATATAACGAAAATGAACCGGAAGGACTTCAAAAGAAATTATATCACATTTTGGCGTTTGAACTAGCTTGGCGCGGTGGAGAAGCAGCTTACTGCAAAACCACTTATTTCGTATTTGAAATTGAAAATAATGGAAAAGAAACTGGACGTATCGAGTATAATCCTCTATTTTCGAAAACGAGACAAGGTGGCAACAATAAATTATGTGACAGCAAATGGATCACGCCTAATATTTTCGACGAAGATATTTGCCCAATACGTTTATTCAAAAAGTGAATGGAAAAACGAAACACTTTTATAATTTCGGACAGAGTATTTCTTACACCAAATCCCTTTTGGAAAAAGAAAAATTCTAAAGGTTGGTACAAGAATTTGCCGATTGGAATTAATGAAATTCCCAAATGGACTAAACGCTCAGCATAACGCATTGGTTTAGATGTCAAACGTGTCAAAATTACAAATCACTCAAATCGAGCTGCAGCGGTTAGCGAATTAAGTAAAAGCGGAATTGAAGATCAAGCTCTAATAAAAATAACAGGACACAGCAATAATTCATAATCAATAAAACCATACTTACAAGTTGACAAAGAGTATCATTCAAGCATTATTCAATCAATTCGTTTGGAAAATGAAAAAACTTCAACATCTACTACAGAAACGATTAGCTGTGGCACCCGCAGCGATATCACTGTTCCTAGTATGAATTTCAATAACTGCGTTTTTAATAATTGTACATTAAAATAAAAATGTGTTTATTTTTAATGTTTCATAAATAAAGTTTGTATTGATATGTTTCCAAATTTCTCATTCATTAAATTGTCCTGCCGAAGTACACTCGAGGTTTGTATTGATACCTATTGGGTAAATTTGTGTTGTTCAAATTCTAAACTGTTTCCTTTAGCAATTTGACGAGAATAACTGTCAACTATTAAAAACACGACACCGAAGGTTAGGTTAGGCCTACCCACCCAAATTTACCCGATAAAATACAAACCACTTGTGCAATTATAAGTGATAAAACTTTAATTTACAAAATTCAAACTATTGCCAGTTTTAAATCCTGCGTAAATATTATCAAGGACCTTCTAACGGTTTATATGGTCTTGATCTGATTTTTCTTGCATACAGTTGTACTGGGTGTCTGATTAAGGGGGTAATATAAAGGGGGTTGATACTAATACATTTAGATCGTGTTTCCTCTAAATTGGACGATCCTGAGAAAGACACTAAACATGGTTTGGAGAATAATTGCATGACAGATCAAATTCAACGACAAGTAGATTGGAAATCAGCATCTGCGGTGACTGGTTATGTAGAAGAGATCATTAGCAATAAGACGAATGTTTCATACGGTATTGGGAGTGTAATTATTGGAAGTTCAACCAACACAATGGTTAATATATTTCGATATTTTTCTTCCATCTCTAACCTAAAGTAATTACGTTCAAACGACTGTGCGGATATGACCACGTTTTCTTGCCTCTACCACTTATTTATTAAATTTATGTTTCCTTAATGATAAGAAGTCGGGTTTATTATTAATATAGCAAGCCGTTTATTATATGAGTATTCTTATACAGGATATTTATACAATTGTTCACTTCCAAGAAAAACACTACTGTTCTTAAATACCTATTAATTCATCTCTCTTAATTAAACTACCCTACAGAAATATCTCTTAGTTAGACTTCAACTAAGACTAATAAATCTTTGACCCCGAAAGATGAGAAACTCGCCAGAATGAAGAAATCTGCATCCAATATTAAGTGGTCCCAGTTCCCAGTAAATTACAATCTAAATTATATCCTGGTAGAGCTGCACGATCCTGCGGAATCCTCCATTTCTGTTCGAAGCCAGTTTGACCACTAAACTACCCCACTTTATAGACCAGTCATTTCACGAAGACATCCTTAATTTTAACGGAAAATTTAGGCAGTCCAGAAATAACATTTCACAAAAAACTCTCTGAAACATTTTGATATGCTTTGCTAGATATTAGCCACTGAGCCAGAGGATGTTGTCTATAAAGTGCAGGCTCCGAGTATTTGATCCTTGAAAGCATACAGGGTAATACATTTTGCTGTGTTCCTGTTTTGGCACGTGTCTCCAGTACGACTGATGTTTAATTTGAGTCCACCGAGATGTACAACCACGTGCAGCAGTTTTGGATATCGCAAATACTGGTTCAGGACCAGTGAATGCAGTCTCAGACCCTAGCTTTGCTAGGATGTCTGCCTTTTTATTTCCTACAATGCCATTGTGCCCCGGGAGCCATTTAAGAGTAACTCTATTATGGTTAGCCAGGGTTAATAGTTTTTGTCGACAGTCCCAGACCTAGGGGACATGCTAAAGATTTTAGTGCTGGTTGACTATCAGAGAGTATAAGGATCTTTTGGTCTCCATAACCCCTTTCGATATTCAATTGCAAACACATGTCGATAGTCTCACAGAATATTTGGTTGTGAAATTAAGTAAGGTATGAGAAATACGTCACTTATCATAGCAGTTGTGAAAAAACGTTTTTTCTTTAGATGTAGAGTGACTGTACTAATAAGAATTTTGCGGAATCTGGTATTGGAGATGTGACCACTAAACGATCCGGCTTTCCCGCAAACCACAACGGGATTGCGAGTGGATTAATTGCAGACCTAGGGGAGCTTTTACGACCGCTACGACAATAGCCTAAGATATAAACTGGCAAGCACGAAGTATTACCTTTGCCCTTTTCCTGTCGTCAACACCAATATGGGGAAAATCCACCTTTTAATATGTAGTTTTCCGCTCACCTTTAACCAACTGAAAGCGATTTGTTTCTTTATTTATGGGATAGTAACGTGAAAATTTCAAAGGCACGTTTATTTAAAACAAAAAAAAACCGTATTATTGTCAGTTTGTCGCTGTCAACATATGAAAGACTGAAAATAAAAGTCGCGGAATAAATAAAAAGTTCAAAGCATCATCCACGTATGTGCCACATGCAGGTGAAAACGAAAATCCACTCTGCTTGCTTTCAAGTTTAATAACCAACCGAGCTTTGCATGTGATGTAAAAATGAACCAATCAACGCCCTCTTTTATCGAGCTTAGAGGTAATACGAAAACCACGTCTGCTACACAAACGCTCTTTGTGTGTATTTACAGTTCTCTTTTTACATCACAAGTCATGTTTGTGACAGATTTGATTTAATATAAAACCATGAAATCACACTGTATAAGATGTCATGGGACGAAATTGCCTGCCTTTCTAATCAATTTACAGTGGATATAGTTGGGAAAAATCACTTTTAAATAAATTAAAAGCCATTAGATCAAAAATATTCGTCAGTAGCCATGTTTTAACTATGTTGTTATACCTAGACGTATCAGAGACAACTCTGAGACGCACAAGTGCAAAGGAAAATTAGTTCGGTGAGAACATGATAAGAATTCTTTTTCTGATACACTGGAACTGCATAAATACGTCTTTGTTCAATTACCCACAAGGTAGAGGTAGGTGGCGGTAGGGTAGTAGCCTGTTCTGTACACTTTCTATTCGTGTATCGTGTATTCGCTGACATCTGACATTCGTTCTTTGAATTGATTTGTCTTATTATTTTTCAAAAAACCATGTCGAGTTCGACCACAATAACTTTGGGACACCACGTGGTAGCGGGTGTGGCGTATCAGCCAGTGGCGTTACTGACTTGCATATGAAAATGTAAAATTTATTGTTACATGAAAAATTCACTATTCGCAACAACAAAATCGCACTAGAAGACCGAAAGCAAAGTACTGTCTGGTCTGCTGTCAACATTGAATTGAAAACGAAGAAGCTACATAAAATAAAGCGCCCAATGCTCCGCCGCTGGCTCGAAGCTTAGTGTCCCAAAGTTATTGTGGTCGGATTATACTAGGAACGCTTTTTGGAGCCACTCTGTAGTTCGCGCTCTTTTTCAAACAGTTCCGAGATCTAGGAAGGAACCATCCCTACCTCTACATCAACATGCGCGCCACCTACTCGCACCTTACAACAAAATGGACCAGTGAAGCATTACGAACTAAAATTTTGCACGCACTTGTGCGTCACAGGGTTGTCACTGGTTGTATATCTTGGCTTTCTTTGCTCAGCCAGAATTGGCTCTATAGACAAATTTTTGAGTGTTTTTTTGAGTCAAATATTTCATTTGTTTGAATTACTATAAAATTATTTTATTACCCAAGCCTTCAAGTACACAGACAAAGTACTAAACACACGTATACACACACACATTCACGACGATTTAATTTATCATTATGAGAAATCGATGCGACGGTGTGGATGAAAAGGAAGTTGATGTTGTCGAAGTATGATTTTGTCAGGGATAGATTCTTTATCAATTTAATCTCGATTATCAACCCGACGGCGCTCCGCGCACCACCCTTGTCTAGAGTAGAGTTGGATGATAAACGACGTACTCATAGTAATTGCCTTCTAAGTTATGGCTCATGGCGTGTATGAAATATGGTATCGCTCCGCACGCAATTACTGAGGGGTTATTTATCTTTCGGAGAAAGAGAAGACCCCTTACGGATTCATAGTGGTAACTACTGGAGGATTTAAGGTGTCTCAGAATACGATTTGATAAATTGCACTAAAACGAAATATAATATGTATAGCTCGCCAAAAGCTAGTTCTTTTACTCCAATGTCTCCTGGAATTCAAAGTAATGTTCATTGCTTAGTTCATTGAATTTTTCTATGCATTCCCATACCGTTTTAGAACTGACTACACAAGAACTCTGCGATTTAATGGCTGGTTGACTATGGGCACACTCTTCTATGGCTTGAATTTCCTCTAGAAAGATAGATACTTGGAGAATTTTTCACCGAGGTAGTAGAGAGAAGCTTAGTCAAGAATACGATACCAGAGTGGTTGGCCTTTTTCCCTTCTATTGTTTTAGAACCATCGGTATACCATTGAATAGAAGAGGAGGATTTCTCCAAGAAGGACCTAGTGAAAAGGCTGTTAAGCCTGATAAGGGCTACCGGTCTCTTTACATAAACGGTACTTGTACTGTATAATCTGGTCATTACATTACATAGAAACAATCTAAATACATATTTTATTTTCTTGTACTGATAAAAATCTTTATTTGATTTGTTTTATTGGGTTCGGTTACTAAGGTGTATAATAAAGATAAATTAAAACATTTTTCGCTTCCCATTTGGGAACTTTTTCAAATTATTTATTTTAACAATGACATAATGATGTTAAATATTTACAATTGTTACTATATATTTTGGTTAGTTATGTATAAGGAAATGGAAAAATAATAATTGAATTAAATTTATGATATTTGAGTAATTTGAATCATCCTAATGCTCATGATTATTGGATTAACCGACAGAGCTATTAAACTGAAATTCTTTTACATGTGAAAGATACCTTAAAAAATAACAACTACCCTATTAACAAATAACCCACCTACAAATTTTACAATTACACTCAAAATAACCACAAAGAAACTGAATTAAATCGAAACAGTTACATGGCAATGCCATATACAAACGAACACACAGAAATAGGTACTAAAATTTCTATTGTCTAATATGAATGTCAAAAAGTTCAAAATATTTTATCACCATTATTTACTAAACTTAAAAGTCCAACTAAAACCAATAAAAAATATAATGTTATATATTCTATACCTTGTCCCAAAACATTGGTTTGACAACTCAACATTTAGAAAATCGCGTAAACGGCTTTTACAGCCCTACATAAACATAAAATTGATTCCAAAAAAACTAGCACAAAACTCTAATTGTCAGAAACCCACAATTAAAAATAAAAAAATACAGAGAACAATAAACAAAATAGCAAAAACATGAATCAAATTTATCATAATTTATTAAAATAACAAATTAATTATTATTAATAACTACACATTTTTCACCTAGAACTTAAATATCGTAAATTTAGTTAGTTCTGAAGTAAATTATTTTCCATATGTTCAATTATTGTATTTCCATTTACGAAACCCAAGAAAACAAATCGAATAAATATTAAATATTTTTTTTTTAGAAAGCTCTCGAAGAAGCTCCCCCAGGTGTGATCCTTTATCCGGTATCCCGCCTGCAGAGTCTTGGCGTAAGTTTAAGCGACCGCTTCCTCATTCATTGCCGCCTCTTTATCATGACCCGTGGCGGTATTCGCGAAGCTGATAAACGACCTCGCAACTAGCTGCCGGACAATGCGGAATTTGTTTTCAGAGAGTTTATCATACAACAATCCCTGGCTTGCACCTGATAACACCGTCTCGCACTGATTTATTGCTTTGATTTACGACTCTTTCGTTTCTTGAGAGATTTTCGCTCTTTCCTTTCGTACGATAACATCAAGGTTAGAAGTGTAGGTTGAAATAATTTACTTTTAAAATAAAGTCGGTGATGAAAATTGTAAAATTGACATAAAAACCAAAATAGAACAAGCAAAAATCTCCAGGACAGTTCCTGAGAAGAGAGTATAAACCATGTATGTATGTGTTTTGGGGTAACATTCACTGAGACCTAAAAGATCCATCGTGCCCCCTTACTTCTAGTAAGTTTCTGAGGAGAGTCTCAGATACTAGTAGCTTCTTTAGTCCTGTTTTCTGGAGGTAACTGTCCCTCTTCTATCCAGTAGTCTCCCAGGTACTGTGCCCTAGGATTCTGAAATACTATGCAGTTCGCAAGTATGTGGATGGAGGTTTCTTCTTCCATTCAACAAAATCTTCTCCCTCCACTATTTTGAGCTTTTCAAGGTGCCCATTCATGCGACAATGTCCCGTTAGGATTCCTGTCAAAACTCTTAGTACAGTTTTACTTTGACTTATGCATTCATTTGATCTCAACAGGTTGTAGTCTCCCAGAAGAATCCTGATTGCCTAAGCCCTGCTAGATCTTTCCAATGGTCAGATCTTCTCTTCTTCGGCGTTACCTATTTCTTCCAATATTACATTGGAGCTGATTCCGCAAAAGGGTTCCGGCACCCAAGAGGGTATTTCAGTCCCTCTCTTCGCTAGTTCATCTGCTATTTAGTTTCCTTCTATTCCAGTGTGTCCTGGAATCCACTATATTGTTCTCGCCTTGTTCATTAAGTTTGCCTAGGCATTCCCACACCATTTTGGAACTGTGTATAAACCATAGATCGTATTGAAAAATACGAAAAAAAAGTAAAAGCATTTATATTTTTTTGTTAGTTTGAAAGACAACCTGTATAATAATTTATTGTGTACATTTTTCTTGGTCTACAAGTTGAACAAATTAACACTTATTGAACGTCTTGTTATCTATCTGGATTAATTAATTTCGTCATACTAAGGAAATTAGGTTACGTCACAATATCGAAAGTCATATTAATTTCTGTATGTCGAAATTACCTGTATCCGTGATAATATCTATCGACGAACGGAAGAGAAAACGAACGCATAAATCAAACTAATAAATCACGGATGCCATGATATTATATATTCGTTAGTGTGAAAAAATTGTAAAAGAGGGAGTTGAGGTCGCGTGGAAAGAGTTATTGTAAAATTTTGGATTTTTTCTGTAATATTGAATCTTTTTTCACAATTTTTACCTTAGTAGAAGCGAGAAAAAGCCAATTTACATCTGTTTTATTTTACCCCCCTGAAAAATGAACCACCTATTCCTATTCAGGATCTATTTATTCGCATTATACATGTTCATGTTTGGAATGTTTGCTACTCGATATATACAACTTTTTCAATTCAAAATAGCAAAAATTTTGTTGTTTTCACTCTAAATTAGGAATAATTTCATTTTTTCACTTCAAAATTCTTACAGTCTAAAAAAGTCAAAAAAAAAATATTTTTCTGTTATAAAATATCGAATTTTAAAAATTTCTGTTTTCTGTGCGTAGTCCTTTACATTAATAACATCTGCAATAGTTTAATGTTGATATTATTGTGTAATAAACAATAATAAAGAAAATGAAATTGCTGACAAAGATAATACGATCTGCTGATTCAGAATTGTTTTCTAATAGTATTGTTTTGGTCAGATTAACCTACTAATATTGCTAGTGTTTTTTTCTGAATATGGTGTGCCCGAAAGTGGTGAAATCGGAGAATAATGGGGACAAATTTAATTGTTCCAAAACTTTCAAAGAACCTGAAGGAATGGTTTCGATAGATTTGAATTCTGCAAAAAACAAAAACGATGGTAAGGATTTTTGATTTAAATTTTTTCGTATTTTTAAAATTTTTTTAATATTTTCAGATCCGAAATTTGAGAAATCCAAGAAAATAATATTAATAGAAATAATCATAGCATTATTTTTATTAAACATCACGGTATTTGGCGTGTTAATAGTCTACAATCACGGTAATTGTATGGTTTTTTTTAATTAGCAAAAATAATATTTTTACATTTTAATTCGCTTTAAATTAGCAGAAATTCTATTTTCCTGATTTTGAAATATCCAAAAATATAGTTTAAAATGGCAAAAGTTTCATTTTTCTACTTCAAATAGCAAAAATTTCACTTTATCACTCTAAAAATACTTTTTTTACTTTAAAATATTTTTATTTCAACATTTTTCACTTTAAGATAGCAAACATCCAATTGTTATTGTTAAAATAGCAAAAAAAATTCAATTTTTCCGAATTAAAACAGCAAAAATTATTATTTTTCTTTTCAAAATAGCAAAAAATTCACTTGAAATTGACGAGAATTCCATTATTCCCAGTTAAAAATCATCAAAATTAAATCTAAAACGAAAATTTTATTTTTAGAAACAAATGATGAAAAGAGCGAAAATCCACTCCTACAAACACCAATGTACAAATATATCAATGATGCAGACATAAAAGACATAATCAACCAATGTTCAACAAAATATCCTCCCAAATTTTGCTGTCTAATTTTTTCCAACGGAGATATCCCAAACTCCTGCCAAGAACAAAAATTGTTACCAGATATAGATATTCGAAAACGAAGAGAAATAAATAAGCGTATATCACCCCCAACCCCCAACAGTTACCACTACCCACCTTTTCCACCAGTGGAACCTTTAAATCCGTACGACTATATGTATTATCAAGACAACCACGACATAAACTACGAAAATCCTTCGGAGGATTTTGTATATTATCTTGGAGACTATGAAATACCTCAAACTCTACCACCTAAACACCCTAATGATAATTACAGAGCTTCGAAAGTTAAAGATGAAAAAAAAATTGAACCAGAACATATAAAAAAGGATATTGCTGTTGACGTAATTAAACGTAAAGATGTTTATAACGACAGAGAGATACTTTCGCCATCCATCACCAGTCCGTCTTTTGGATTAAAGACAATGAATATTAATAAAAATGCTACTACGTCATCTTCTACAGAAAAACCTTCTGAACAGCAATTGCTAAATGAAAAAGCCAACATATCTACTACTGGATCAAGTACAAACCAGAGGAGTTCTGTTGATTCGAAGGAAAACGAAGAAAGATTGAAAGCAGTTAAAAGCGATGATACTAAACCAAACCAAAAAAAAGAAGATCAACTTAGAAATAGAGCAAATATAATTATCGATTCTAGAAATAGAGAAAAAAACGAAATTCCTTTAGCTACTGTAGAAATACAATCAAACCAGCAAGCAATGTACAATCCTTGCTCTATGGGGATGAATCAATACAACTCCCCCTTTAAATTAGTCCCTACAGAAAACAATCAACTGTTTCAAATAGTATCCAGCACCGTTCCGAAATTCTCCACTTATGTATTAAATCCTCCAGTTTATCCTTACATCCAATCCCCTTTTGTTGTAACGCAACCGATAGTACCTCCTTCCAATCAAGGAGCAATACAAGTAAACGGTCCTGGAGGACAATACTACATCTGTAATCCTATATCTGGTCCTGCAGCTAATTCAGGTAGTGTTAATATAGCGAATATGCCTGGTGTGGAGATTAGGAGAGACGCTGCAAATTTGCAGGAAATGGTAGGATCTATTCTACAACTCAAGTAAGTACGTTTTGTTAATATCTTTGTGATTTGACTGAATTTTATTTAAGGAGTCAAAGTAGATCATCGGAAACTGATCTAGTTTGTCCTTTGGGACACGTAGCATGTTCTGACAATAGAAAATGTATTCCAAAACATCAATTTTGTGATAACGAAGTTCATTGCATCGATGGAAGTGATGAAATTACCTGTAGCTGTAAAGAGAGAGTTGGGAAATTAAGAGTATGCGATGGTTATTTCGATTGTCCAAATGGAGAAGATGAACTTGGTTGTTTTGGTAATGTATTACGACTAACTTTGGAAGAAGAAAAAATATTAAATTTGTATTACAGGCTGCGAAAACGATGAATTTAGCTGCGACGATTGGTCTAAATTCAGAAAAGGTACCTGTATTCCCATCGAACAACGTTGCGACAACATAAGACAATGTGAAATCACCGGTAAAGACGAAGAAGATTGTACCGTCCTTACCGATCATATTGGAGAACAGCCTTTTAATAAAATTTCCAACGCTGCAGGATTCCTTCACAGGAATTTCAAAGGAAAATGGTATCCTACTTGTTTCGGAAGTGATGTGTGGGCTATGGATGTTTGTAAAGTTGAATCAGGACCTCTAACAGTGTAAGTTCTAATCTACTTTATCCTGCTTTATATTTAATTTATATTTCTAGATTTCCTAGAACACAAATGGCTGTTAATAACGATAACTACGACGGTCCATTTGTCAATATACTTCCAAATAAAGAAATAAGTTTGGTTAACGTTTGTATCCAAGATAGAGCAGCTTTCGTTGAGTGTCCTGCTTTATATTGCGGCATGAGATTATCGACGAAAAATCCTTATAGAAAACAAGAAGTCGATATAAGCGCTGAGCAAATGCTGAACGATCTACAAAGAGTTTCCAAAAAACAGTTTGATAAAGAAGAATCGATTTTGGGAGATGGCAGAGTGGTTGGAGGTGTTCCTAGTCAGCCTACTTCATGGCCATGGTTGGTGTCTATCTACAGAAACGGCATTTTTCACTGCGGCGGTGTTTTAATCCACGAGTCTTGGATTATTACGGCTGCGCATTGTACCGATAAGTGAGTAAAAAAATACATTATATGTAGCGTTGCCATCACACGAATTTAGTGAGTCATTAAAGTTGTAATATCACAGCGGATACCATTTCTTTTAATGTCAATGTAACATCCAACAATAGCCCATAAATTTAGGTTAATGTGTATTCGGGATTCGGCACGGCGGTTCGGTTTCTTTCTCGACAACCTGCCATTAATATTAATACCGAGGTAATTGGTTATTCCGAGAGAGTTTTATGTACATAAATATAAAAAAACATATTTAATTCTTTTAAAAAAACAAAGCATGTTTCAGAATACACCAAATATTTCAGATTATTTTACAACAAAATAAAAATCGTCATCACAAACAAAATTGAGATATGATAACTCTGTTATCATCAAAATAACATGAATATTTGACAATTGTTCTTTCCTCTAATGAACAGAATGTCCACATGGGTTCGTCCAACGATCCTATCAGCTTATTTGCCCTTATAGTGCCCAGTTAGCAGACTTGTGTATACCATTCATAGAGTTCAGATTTCCTGCTCATAGGTTCACTAACTTTGCCCATTTTGTGCAGATGTATGCTCAAGGTGCAGTGTCCAGTCACCAGGTCGGTAACTCTCTTACTCAGTCTCAATAGCCTGGTTGAGAGTTCCTTGTCTACCTTGTATGGAAGTGCCCTTGTGTCGACCTCCATTTGACTTGTTGTTCCCTATCTAGCCAGTTCCCGATTTCACCTCTTATGCAATCTTTTGGAGTTCACTATATCCTCCTCTAACGTTTTTTCTGGCCTAAAAATTGTACAAAAATATACAGTGGTGAATGGTACATGATAGATTTTTGTTTTGGTTGAATATTTTCACAGATTCTGGCTTTACTACTACGAAATCCAAGCCGGTATCTTAAGAAGATTCTCCTACGCTCCCATGGAGCAATACCGTTGGTCTACCGTGGTAATCACCAACGAAAACTACAACAGAAGATCCTTAAAAAACGACATTGCTCTCATGAAGCTATCATCTCCTGTTAGATTCAACAGATACGTTCGACCGATATGTCTACCATCGGAATTAACAGCCGGTCGAGAATTTTTCACAGGACCACGTCCTGGAACTATCTGTACTACTGTTGGATGGGGAGCGACCATGGAACAAGGTTTTGATCGTAAGTTTAATAACATATTTTATTGAAGATATATTAATGTTCTTTTTATCGCAGCTGATCATATGAGAGAAGTTGAGGTGCCTATTTTAGAGCATTGTAAGCACAAAGATGATTCAAGTGAAGAAGAAATATGTGCAGGATTGTCAGTTGGCGGTAAGGATGCTTGTCAGGGCGACAGCGGTGGTCCATTAATGTGCAGAAATCCTAATAATCCTAGTCAGTGGTATTTGGCTGGTATTGTAAGCCATGGTGAGGGTTGTGCAAGACCTGATGAACCGGGAGTATATACAAAAGTTAGTAAATATGTTGGTTGGATTGCAGAAAATATTGGTAAGGATTTAGGTATAAATAAACTTATAAAGAGTAAATTATTGCTTTTTTTTTTCGTTATAGGAGCAGAAAAGTTCTTCACCAGATTCCCTTTGCAGCATTGTCCAGGGTTTGTTTGTAGCGGGTCGAAGAAGTGTCTTCCGAAGAAACACCATTGTGATAAAATAGTCGATTGTTTGTTTGGCGACGATGAAACTGATTGTTCAACGTCTTTGCTGGACTTATTCAAACATGCCAGACAAAGTGATAACGAGGAGGAAAATGAAATCGATAGTACAATAGGAAATTTTGAAGAAGAAAATGATAACAACAATATTACAGTAGTTGATGAATATTTCACGTGTAAAAGGTGAGGTTTACAATGTTTCGACGGGTTCTTTTAACACTAATTTTTTCAGTTTACTTCAGCTGGTTAAAGTTAATAAAAGATGCAACAAAATAGTAGATTGTGAAGATGGTACAGATGAATTAAACTGTACATGTGCAGATTATGTAAAATCGCATAATCCTAAAGCTATTTGTGACGGAATCTCAGATTGTTTTGATCTATCAGATGAACAGTGTGGTAAGTAAAAAGAGAGTTAAGGCTTTAGGAAACTTATTCTTTAATTTTTTTTTTAGTAAAATGTACAAATGAGGAATTTCACTGTCGTTTAAGTAAACAATGTATTGATTTAAACATACGTTGTAATGGAAAACCAGATTGTTCTAAGGGAGAAGATGAATGGGACTGTGGTAAGATACTCGTATAATTTGTAGTGAGTCACAAGTGCCTTAATGTTAATTGCGGTTCTTGACAAATTATTCAACTACAAGAATTAATGTTTGACGTAATTGCAAAGAAAAAAAATTACCTAAAAGATTACGATATGAAATTACTCAAACTGAAGGTGATGTAGTAAAATTTATTATTCGATTATAATGTCTGACACGTACAGTTAGTTATTAAGGTTTGATATATCTGCAAGAAAAATTGGAGTCGTTAATTTGATTACTGGTCACAATTACTGGTTTTACCACTTTTGATATTGAAACTGTTCCGAGTTTTGCTGGATTTTGAGTTTATTTATTGGATAATTTGTATTATTTAATTGAAGTTTGATATTTGTGTGGAGAAACAGCGGCAAAGAAATAAAAAAATAAATTAATGGTAAAAGTAACAATTCAATAAAAATGAAATCTGAGTCAAAAATAATGCAAAAGATGGAAGGAAGGATAAATTTACCGAAAATATGCTGAAATTGAGTTAAATGATGAGATAGAAGGACCTCTGAATGTTAAGGATGTGATATAGACGAAAAAAGAGGTTTTGGTAGAAGAAACAGTTCAAGAAAAATGAAATTTGAGTCAAAAATATTGCAAATGCTGAAAGAAAGAATAAATTTACCAAAAATATGCTAAAATTGAGTTAAATGATGAGAACTACTATATGAACTACAAAAAAGGTTTTGGTGGAAGAAGCAGTTCAACAAAAATGAAATTTGAGTCAAAGATAATGCAGGCGATGAAAGAAAGAATAAAAATATCAAAAAAACAAACGAAATCTACAAAAAAAGTGAAAGAAAAGAAAATGTGAAATAATCAGAAACATTTGAAAAAAAGTTTTATAAAAAATCTCTTATATATATTATAGTTGATGATTTTTATGATTATTTATTTTCCAGTTGCACTAACTAAGGGCCATACGATAGCCTTCGACGCGGATTCTCGTCCAAATTTAACAATGTCAGGTTTGATAACAGTAAATCGCAACGGCGTTTGGCGACCACATTGTCTAAACTCAACAGTAAAACTTGCCAATATAGCTACCAACACTTGCTACCTCTTAGGCTTCGAAGAATATCAAACATACCACGAATACCAATTAGAAAACAAACCACTCGAAAACGAACCCAAAAAAAATGAAACGGTAGACGAAAATAGCGTTTGTGATGGATTGTACGTAAGATGTTCGAACGTCTCTCTGGATAGTTCGGTGCACGGCATTCGAGATGAAGTAATTGACGAAGTTGAACTTTATACGGCTCCATGGAATGCTGTGATTTATTCGGATGGTATATATAGATGTATGGGGGCTATTTTAAATTCGATGTGGATCGTTACGTCTGCCGATTGTTACCAACATATTACAGAGTAAGTGATTTTTACTTTTTTTATTCCAAGAAGAGTAATTATGATATTATTTTTTTTTAGTTTAAAGGCGCACTATGTTGCCGTTTTATTGGGAAAAGGAAAAGCAGAACTTCCGGTTAAAGGACCACACGAGCAAATACTAAGGATTGTGGAAAGTAAACAAGTACCGAACGCAGATATTGTTTTGCTAAGAACAGAAAAAACTATTATTTACAGTAGATACGTTAAACATCTCCGATTCAATCTAAGGTAAAGTATGTTCATACAGTTTGTCATGCAATTTTAATAAAAATGTGTGAAAAAAGTTTGGTCGTTAATGAGATACATACGGGGTTGGGATAAAGTATGGAACCAAGTAAATATCTATTAAACGAAAAGAACGATTTTTATGAAAATTTGCAGGTAAGTGCAATGGAACAAAATGCATCTGATGTACATTTTGTTGTTAATAATATAATTCCGATTTAATCGGAAATACCATCAACTTCTTCAATTTAAATGGGACACCCTATATATTTTTACAGATTTTGAAAGATCTTGTTATTTTGAATTCATACATACGGAGTTTAGTGTAAAACAATTTGTAAAAACGAGGAATAACTCACTGTTAGTTGTACAATAGGTGTACATTTCATTATTTTAGAATAATGAGAAACAAAATTACTTCAAATGTTCAAAATGCTCGACGTTTACTTGCTGACAATATGCCATCCTATTAATAAATTCTTGAGTCACACTTTCCAAGACTTCTCCACGTATTAGTTCACATTCATCAATAATTCTTTGTCTCAATTCCTGTAAGTTTGTTGGTCGTCTAACGTAAACACGTGATTTTAGATAACCCCAAAGAAAAAATCCAACGGGCTAAGATCCGGAGATCGAGCAGGCCGCTCTATGAATCCTCTACTTCCAATCCATCGATTTGGAAAATTCGCATCCAGAAAATCCCTAGCCCGTCTATCATAGTGGAGAGGTGCTCCATCTTGTTGAAACCAAACATTTTATGGCAATTGCCCATTCCGTTGAAGTGCAGGAATAATTTCGTTATTTAGTAGATCCAAATACTTGTCACCATTCAAGTTTCCGTCGATAAAACATGGGCCTTTAAGCCTATTTTCGACAATTCCCATCCAAATATTTAATTTCTGTGGATGCTGGGTATGTGCTTCATGAATCCAATGAGGATTCTCATTTGACCAATACCTTGAGTTATGGCAATTAACTGATCCATTTAAACAAAAAGTTGCCTCATCGGAAAAAACTATGTTAGAAGCAAAATTGTCGTCGACATTACAGATGTCCATTAGCCGTTCGCAAAATTCCTTGCGTCAGTCAAAATCATCGTCTGACAATTCTTGAACCAACTGTACATTAAATACGGATGATACTTTTCACTTTTTAATATCTTTCCTACAGAACGTCGACTGATACCATGGTTTAGTGCCAAATTTGTGGTGGAAGTTTGAGGTGATTCTTCTAAATCGATTGCAATATTTTGTGTAACAGTTTCGTTCGTTGCAGTCCGCGGTCTTCCAGGTTTTAGCAAATTTTTTACCATCCCAGTTATATTAAAACGTTTTAACGTTTTAGTTACTGTCGAACGTGATATAGGATTTCTCTCCGGATGCAAATTATTAAAAATATGACACACTCACTTTTCTTTTCGTGTAATAAGGAAAAAATCAATCCTAGTCAAAAATTCGATTTAATCACTTCATTTATAGTATGAACAGACTATAAACAATTTTTTGATATTTTTCAAACATTGTTTTTGTTATTAGGAGAGATGGTCAACGAAAAGAAAGATGCGTAGCTATTGGATTATTCGACAATAAAGCGAAATATGAATTTTTGTCACCAATTCAAAACTGTGAAATTGGTTACAGATGTTTTGAAGTAAAAATAAAAACTAATTGCAAGGTATCTATATATATTTAACGTTTTCCAGCGTTAAGAGATGTAATTTTGTCTTTTATTTTAGAATTCAGGTCCTTGGAGTGGTACCATAGTATGCGACTCGGGTAGTGGTTGGTACTCGGCCGCAGTATATTTCGAAAAAGATGGTTTATGCGGTCTGTCTTCAGTAGAAAAATATACAAGCGTTCCTTACCACAAAAAAGAAATAAAAAACATTATAGGTATATAAAAAAATATTTTTTTATATAAAATTTCTAAATGCGACTCTGTGTTAATAATAAAACTTCATATTTCTTTGGAGTCTGAGATTAAAAAAAATGTCTTAGTGCAATTTACTTTTTTGAACAATTAAATTCCAGACCAAGTTTCTTTGGACATTGACGCACCCGAATGTGATGGATTTAGATGTTCTCTGGGTGAATGCATAAACAAAACAAAAACTTGTAACGGCATTCCTGACTGTAGAGATGCAGAGGACGAAAATTCAAGTTTATGCTACGAAAACGAACACCAATGCCATCTAACGGGAGTTTGCCGTAAGTAAATTATCTCATAGAATTACGGAGCTCTTTTATAATATTTTTATTACTACAGATATCTTTAATATAATTCTATTTACTTACATAGATGTCACTACGTGTTTTGTAAACTTTAATTTATAATGAAAATCTATATTTTTAGACTGCGATTTTAACGAATTGAGATGCAAAAATGGAAAATGCATATCGAAAAGCCAATATTGTGATAGAAACGATGATTGTGGAGACTCCAGCGACGAACCAAACATATGCGATTGCAAATCGTTTTTAGAACTAACAAACCCCGAAAAAATATGCGATGGTATTCTCCATTGCATGGACAGAACCGATGAAGATCCTCTAGTTTGTCCTTGTAGATCAGATAAATTCAACTGTTCAAAGTGAGTAATATAACATAAAAGTGTCATTTCTTACTAGGGTGTCTAGAAACTCTCCTGCCAAACGGAAACCACAGTTAGGTACTAGAGGTGATTTTAAGTCGATTTCTTTACCACAGCTGATTACTGATGATTTTAAATAACCCCAAATACAAAAATCACACGTGTTTAAATCTGGAGATCTTGGGGGATCTTGGGAGCGCCACTGTGCCACCCAAATTACTCTACGACTCACAGGATTGATCCGTTTTAGACGTGCGTCCCTTAAAATGTTCGTCTTGAGTTTGCCTATCGATTCTTGTTCCGGGATTTTTGATTTCGAATTTTATTTTTCTGTAATTTGTGTCCAAAAATTTACTTTCATGCAAAAATGGCGATTTTTGAAGGAAACTCTTCCTCTTGACAACCCCTACAACCCTGTGTACAAATTTATTTTTCTCGAAAACGGTTCATGATATCGATTTGAAAGAAGAGAACATTTTTTATGAAAATTATCTTGAATTTTCCAAATTCGGTGTCGGATACATAAATTTAACAAAAATACCCGACTGACACGCTTGTGATGGATCTGAAAAAAAATTATTTACAGCGAACGACTGGTTTGTAACTGTTTATTGAATAAACCAAGTTTGAATATTTTAAGTAACGGTATTTTTGAATAATTTGAAGAAAACTCATATGAGGACGTCTTCTTCAAAGGGCTGTAAGTAGCTTCCTTAGGAAGCATTTTCGGATTAAGGTAATTGGAGCTAAATCGACTTTAAATCACCTATAGTAACTCTAGTTTCCGTTTGGCAGGAGTGTTACTGGTTGTCACAAATATAGCGATAAATAGAATAAAATCCATTTTTTGTCTATCTATTTTTATGTTTTAAATACTTTTAGTTCAAACCTTTGCGTTCCTAACGATATGGTATGCGATGGAACTGAAGACTGTCCAAAAGGAGATGATGAGAAATCTTGTTTTAACATAGTCACCGAACGAAACGAAACGTAAGATTTTAGCAATATTTGTAATTATTATTATACAACAATTAATTAAATTTCCAGGACGAACGCTGGAGAATTAGTTTCAAGAACCGGTGGTATTTGGCATTCGGGATGTTTCCGCAATAACTACACGACTGAAGAAATGCAAGCGATGTGTCGAGATTTGGGATTTTCTGGTGGAACTTCAGACCAGTTACTGCCTCCTAAAAATGTTAGTAGCATCAAAACTTTAAGAGCGAAAATAGACAATTTCGAAGTTATATGGCTGCGAAGGAATCTAAACAGAAAATTCCGAATAATACTCAGAACCGGAAATGAACCGTACGTTCAATTCATTCCAGACGACGATTGTTATAAATTGTTTTTAGCTTGTTTGTAATTTAAATAAATAAAAATTTAAAATATTGATTCTCAGTGAACTAGTAGATATGCAACACAAACTACCTATACCCACCTAATCTGGCACTATTTTAAACGGTTATTCTTGGGTCGTTGAACGACCGGACAATATTTAATTCAATTCTCGTTCGAAAGTTGACTAAATATGAATTCTAATAGGTGATAATTATTATTCTTCGGTACCGATCTGAAATACGGTAGTACCACGTAAATATGACGAACTTATAATGTATAAAAGAAGAATGTTAAGTATCTGGAAATAATAAAAAAATTAAGAAGCCTCCTTGTTCTTATGTAGAGCGACTACTTATGCTTTAATTTTGTTGTATTGTTCTTGAAATGTATCTTTCAGTGAGGTTAAGACCATTCCCGAATGACGCCAGTGATAGGTCGGCTATATTGTTCTGGGTCCTTATGTCAGGTACCAGGTTTCTGTCGTGATCTACTATAGGAGTCTCTACACAAATTCATACGATACAGCAAAGAAATTTCATTATTATTGACGACTTATCATTATTTCTCTAAAAAAAACATTTTACGAACATCCAGTATGAAAAACCTTTAGTTTTTTAAAGGAGTTTTTGTCCAAAAAACAATTATATCCATACAAGTTACTACCGTGACTCACTATATGAATCTCCAGGACCTTTTCCATACTTAGTACGTTTCGTTGATTAAAAAATAAATTTTTATCCTCAACTCCACGAACGTTCAAACTGACCTATAACTACAACAAATGTCAAGGTTATATTTTGGATGTGCCGTTGAAGTTGAAAACACTGATAAAAAATAAAATATACTTAGTCATCCTTTCAAAAATGTACCTGTAATAATATCGCACCCAAACATACCTACTCGCAAAATATGTTGGTCAGTTTATAATACGATATAATCCATGCATACTTTCAATACATCAAGAAAAACTGTACAGTTAACTGAACATAAGTAAAGATGACTGTTCAACGTGAGTTTAAATTAAAATATTGGTTGTTATCGACTGCATAATAAGGTTGAAAGTCGCTTGTTTCCGGCTTACGTTTCGGTCTCTAAGTAATCATATCTGCAGTTCCATAGTGGTACGCAGGATCGGACTACTCAACTTTTCATCTTTCAGTAGGTATTTTGTTTATTAAACGAGCTTCTACATTTTTTTGAAAAGGTTTGTAAAATAAAGTTGAGATATTTAAATAGGACCATTGAAACAAATGCCTCACAGAAGCTGTCCTTCTTGGAGATATCCTCCCTCCTAGGAGTCTATATCTCCAATGAGATAACGCTTTACAATCGAAGATGTTGTTGAATGTATGTTAATGGAACACCAGAAGCTTTCAAAAGACGCTGTTGACAAGAAGTCAGCAGTTCTCTACAGATGTACATACAGTGTGACCCATTTTGTTTGGAAGCACCCCTATAAAATCCGCATTTTTCAACCGATTTTGATTTGGTCTTTTTTGTTAGATTCAGTATCAAAAACATAATTTGAGCACAAATTTTCATACCATAATAGCTATTTTCAAGGCACTCTACGTTAATTTTTCTTTGCCAAAAAAGACGAAAGTATATTAGGCATTTTTTTTTCTCAAATATGACTACACCACTGGATTCAGAATCATCACAAATGTAAACTATCAAAATTTTATAAAAAAAGTTTTATTAACAACAAAGTTATCACTACATGAATTTGGAAAAAGTTGTTTTTTAATTAATTTTGTATTAAGAATGTAGACACATTTTAAAAATGGCAACATGGTGAACAAAAACTAGGACTCAAACATATTGCACTGTAAAAATTCGAACCCGATACCTTAACCCGTTCTGGAGTTAAAGCTTCTGAGAGTAATGTAAAATTGTGCTGATGTGACGAAAATACAAATTAACACCAAATAATACATTTTGATTATTAAACTACTTAATAATAATTGAATAGCCTCGACTAGACCTCCGTTAATTTCCACACATTTCTCGTATCGTTTGCGACTATGTCTTAGCGCTTTTTTTTATTTCATGTGGCGTTATTCCAGCACACGCCTGTCGTATTCTGTCACACAGTTCTGCTCTATTCCTTGGACGTGTCTTATACACTTTTTGTGTCAAAAGCCCCCACAAATAAAAATCCAATATAGTTAAATCAGGCGATCTAGGAGGCCATTAGATTAACTCGCTACCGCGACCTATCCAACCATTTGGAAATTTTTCGTTAAGCCGCTGCCTGACAATCATAGAATAGTGTACAGAACAACCATCTTACTGAAATATCAAATTTCTTCTTTCTGCTAGTGGCAGTTCGTCAATCACTGCGGATAACTCACCTTCCAAGAATTCCATGAAGTTATTGGCATTCATGTTACCCTCAAAAAAGAATGGACCTATTATCCTGTCTTTTAAAATTTCGGCTTCGAATTTTTACAGTGCAATATGTTTGAGTCCTAGTTTTTGTTTACCATGTTGCCATTTTTAAAATGTGTCTACATTCTTAGTAAAAAATTAATTAAAAAACAACTTTTTCCAAATTCATGTAGTGATAACTTTGTTGTTAATAAAACTTTTTTTATAAAATTTTGATAGTCTACATTTGTGATGGTTCTGAATCCAGTGGTGTAGTCATATTTGAGAAAAAAAAATGTCTAATATACTTTCGTCTTTTTTGGCAAAGCAAAATTAACGTAGAGGGCTTTGAAAATAGCTATTATGGTATGAAAATTTGTGCTCAAATACTGTTTTTGATACTGAATCTAACAAAAAAGACTAAATCAAAATCGGTTGAAAAATGCGGATTTTATAGGGTGCTTCCAAACAAAATGGGTCACACTGTACATCAGAACTATTTTGTGCGGGGGTGGTAACCCTTGGACACTTCTAGGTTGTTCTCTCACTTGTAAAACGTCAACAATTTCCCTCTGAAGACTCAATCCTTAAACTAAATCCTCCGTGGTACGACGTCGTAAAGAGTGCGGTCCTGTAAAATGAACGGATAGACAAAACTTGTTTCCTGCTCTTACCTGTCTTTAGGTGTAGATCGAACTTTCAGTCTTTGGTTAGAAGGTGAGGTTAACTCGTGAGTGCGCCGTGGTATCGTTGTCAGTTTTCTCAGTATTTTTCACACTGGAATTTGAACTTTAATTTCCGTTTTCACATGTGTTATTTCTTCAATTTTTTGGGATATTAACCACAGGTTTGTTGAGTTTTTTTTTTTAATTTAAATCAAGAAAATAAAATTGTTAGCATCGTAGATAATGCCCTTATGCTTGTGAGCAAGTTTGAAGGTCAAATTATAATTAGTAAAAGCATTTTTTATATATAAGGTGAACATCTACATGAAGTTGTAATAATGTATTCAAGTGATACTGCAACAACTTCCAACGGTAATTTTGTAGATAAGATAAATTTATTCAAAATCTTGAGTTCTTAAAAACGCGTATTCAAAACGTGACAGACTAAATGGCAGGTGTCAATAGAGGTTTTTCGTTGTATACTCAATAGATTTTGACTTCACTATATATTCTTAAAAAAACGTTCAAATATATCTTTAAAAACAACTTTCTCAAACTGTTTCCGTTTATATATTGAATTTTAAATAAGAAAAAACCAATAAAAGTATTTAAAAATGGAATAAAAAATCTCAAAGGTAACACTTGTTCCTTATTTTATGGGTATTTGTATAAGATTTAGATTATATAAGGATATTATTGGTTCATATCGTTGGTTATTTGTTGAATAACCAGTATTTCCCCAAACAATAGGAATAAAAATATAATTATGAAGAGTTTCAGCTTGGATTGTTAGTCAGTTCTATTTTAAAGAACTGACGAGATATAATAATCGATTGCAGAATCGTGATCAAGAATTAATAGAAAAAGCGGTTTATAAATTTCTATTGATCACAGAAACCACAAAATTGTAGATAATGAGAGAAAAGTTCAACAAATTTATGAAATTGGAAATCTTCAAAAGACCAACTTCTAAAACCAAAAGGAACTCAAATAACTGGATAGTTACAACGCTATAAAGGGTACTCTAGTACTACTAGAGTGCCACCAAGATTTAGCTGACGCCTCGGCAGATAACAATATTATCCTGAGGTGGGTTAAAGGGCACGACAGGACTAAAGGAAATCGCATTGCTGATTCTTTAGCCAGGGAAGCCGCTGGACTAAAAATTCTAGGACCCAGTGACACCTAAGGCCTAACGACTTCGACAATTGCGGAACTAGCCAAACGCTACACCCATACTCAATCCCTTAAGAGATGGGATGGAATCAAAGGATGCAGTCTTGCCAGGATCACCCTGGGCGACCCTGGGAAGCTGGAGCCGAAGAAATATTTGGCGATGACCAGGAGAAACCTACGTTTAACAGTAGGATTTCTGACTGGTCACTGTCAACTAGGGAAACACCTCCATACTATGGGGCTAGTGGACACACCTCTATGCAGGATGTGTGAACAGGAAGATGAAACTGTCAGGCATGTCTTATGCGAGTGTCCGGAGTTATCGTCAATAAGAGAGTGTGTGTTCGGTGAGTCTTGGCCTACACCTGCCGATATAAAGGAGATGTCTCCTAGTGACCTGTCCACCTTCCTGAGAAGGACAGGATGGACAATGACCTAGGAAGACAACTCCTCGGGAGGATGTACAATGGGTCACATGTGGCCTAAGTGCTGTGAGCCTACACTCACCCTCCCTACTCTACAGATACAGAGATACGCTATAAAGGGTACCAATCGATTTAGGAGGAAATTTTACATTTGAAAGTGAATTTTGAGTCTCTATTTCCAAGTATTAAGAGACTTAATACTGTATCATTTCAAATAGTGTTATGAAATTTCCGAAAAACGCATTTTCAACGTGTTTTGTAAATACCACAAAACATTTTGGGAGAGTACTCTTCAAAAACCAATCAACTGGGAAAAAATGCCACAATACCATAACCTGAAGAATATCCATTTTATAAATCTTCAAAGTGAAATTATGGAAAATGCCACAAAAACCAAATTCTGGAAGAAAATACAAGGCGTACCTCCTACAATTGAGGACCTTAGAGCAAAACAATGGTAAGCCTCAAAATCCAAAAGTTGAGATATTGCAGTTTAAAGTTTTGAAAAAAGCTGTAAAAAATTGGGTTCAAAGTACATATTTCAAATTTTGTTAATATATAATGTCAACAAGGGAAAAATATTGGCAACTATTATTAAAAAAAAAAACATGTTTTTTCACAAAAAAATAGAATTTATTTAAGAAAAAATATGGCTTAACATGTTTTTGCTTAAACTAAACTGATTATGAAAATAACTGAAGAAATACAATATTACTCATCTAAAATCTCAACCTCATCATCTAAAGCGTCAACAGCTACATTTAGTTGAGTATAAAATGCATGATAGGCTGACGGTATATAAGGCAATAATGTTTTTACATTTTTAATTTTCTTTTCTGCAATTTTTATTGGCTCCTTGTATTTAAGTTTAATATCTGACAAACTTATCATTGCAGGTCTACCTTGTTTTAAGACATTAATTTCCCTGTACTCGCCATTGACAGTACTTTTAACGAAAAATGACCCCAAATTTTCTGATTTAAAAAGAAAACTGTAAGTTCCAGCAAATTCTAAATTCCGCTTGTCTGGAAAACGTGCTTTTTTGTTGATATTAGTTAGTAGAGGTTGAAAAGAATAAAAATCTTCTTGAGTCATTTTTGTAACAACAAAAGGGTTTTTTTTGTTTGCTTTTTCAATAATATCTAGCCAACCTTCTGGTGAATAAATAACGGGTGCTCGGAGTCTCTGGCGTTTTTCAATCAGAGCAAAATCTCTGTCTGACGGCATAACGGAATGACCGCTAACAAGAAAGTGATGTGTGATTTTTTCAAACTTTTTTTCTTTTACTAACTGTAACCAAAATGCCATCATCTGCCAGTTCTTATTCTGACCTGGACAGTTATCAGTAAAAATAACAAGTTCATCATAATTTGATTTGGTTTCTAAAAATTTCATCACTACAGAAGTAACTTCATCCGCTCCGCGCTTAGCCTGGTCTTCAGTCCATACATACATGTATCCTTTTTCATTTGTACAGTCGTGAATTCCTAGGTTATAAAGCCATATCTTTCGGCAGTAAAAGGCAGGACCAGTTGTTAGTTTTGGTAAGGGCATACTTTGTTGCAAATCAAAAGAGATTACTAATTTTTTTTCAGTACGTGTGTTTATTTCACTTTTAAGCAATTTTTGCATTGCATCAGCTCGAACCTGGTGCAGGTTCAAATATGTAGTTAGCTCATTTTCTAGCTCTGTGTTATTACCTTCTTTTGCCGCCTTTATTTTGATGTCGGTCTCATCGCAAGTCTTGCAGGTATCCGATTGTGGTAGTTTGAATCCTATGTTATATTGAGTACAGAATATTTTTCTGTAAAAGCTCTCTTTGACTGGACTGATATTTTGTTCTCTACACCAGGGCACATAAAAATCTGTATAAAGTCCAGTAATAGTAGTATCGCAGTTCAGATATAGCTTATCGATATTTTTGGCTCTACTATAGTGGCTTTGATATTTAGGTATCAACTCAATATGAGTTTTTACAGACTGAATTTGTTCATTCGAATATCTATTGGGTCTATTATTATGTTTACCACGCCTATCAGGTTCAGGAACCATAGCCCCTCCTACCTTCATTTTAAGAATTCTTTCAACTCTTCCCCGAGATTTCTGAAGACCGTGAACACTCAAGAATTCGGTTTTGCATACTTTTATTTCCTCGTCTCCCATATTAACTAAATAATCAGCGGTAAACTTTCTTCTGGAAACATTATTTTTTTGTTTTTTCTTGTATGACCTTTTCTTATTTTTGGCTCTTATACAACCAAAGAGATAGCTATTTTGCAGATCAAATGACCCCAAATTCCAAAATTTTGTGAATAGGTGTTCATGGTTACCTTGCAATTTCTCCCTGCATTTATTTTTACAGTCACAAGGCAAGCCAATTTCTCGCGGATTGATAATCTTCTTAGTTTTCGCAGCCGTATACTGATATCCCGAATTGCGTCTTCTTTTTCTCTTGTTTCGTTCATGGTTTTCTTTTTTCCTCTGTCTCCATCTTGTCGGCTTTGTTTCCCCTGGAGATACTTCTTTACCCCTGCTAAGTCTAGTACCCTGCTCTTGCGATTCATCCTAAAAGAAAATAAAATAGGAGTTGAAATGCAGGATAGCAGTATATTTTTTTAATAAAAAATTTGCACAATAACATGTTAAGCCACATGGCATACCATATTTTTGCATAAATTGTTTACAATATATTTTTACATAAAAGCGTGGTAAGCCAAAAAATAAATAAAATATAGCCTACCTCAAAAGAATCTGATGACATATTATCGCTACTTGGTACAAAGTCCTTGTCGGCATAACTATCATCACTATCTTCAGAAAAATAAGAACTAGAACTGCTATTTCCACTAAAAACAGCACTTGAACGAGCACGTGTATCGGAGGTCGACGCCATTGTAATGTGGCTTACCATGTTTCACGAGAAAAGATGATGAAATTGGGCCGACCCCAACAACACGATATAGCGATCACTCCGCCACGTATTGCCATGTAGTCGAATTAAATTTTTAGTGGCTTAACATAGTTTTCGCCCATTTTATTATTGCAATAGGATAGGTTTCTGGCAAAGTGTGGCTTACCATTGTATTGCTCTAAGGTCTTCAATTCAAGACTTAGAACGTTGTAATGAGCACCGATTTATTCAGGGAAATTTTTTTGAAAAAAACACTCAATTTTAAAAAATCCTAAACTACATTGGCTGAAATTTTGGCAAAGCAATCTAATGGAACCAATCTACTAGAAGAGAATTCAACAATTCCGAAACCGTAAAGGTTTTCATTTTATAAACAATCAAAGTGATGGTAGTGAAATCCTTCGAAAACAAAAAACTCTAAGAATGCGATAGGAAACTCCCATTTGGAGCTTATCTCACGCAAAAAATATTTGAAATTTCTCCTAATTTGAATGTGTAACTACCTCAGCCGAAGAAAGGTATGTGAATTCATCAGAAACACTTATACATTCCAAAGGCATCTTGCTCGCGGATAAAATTTAAGTTTAACAACCTTCTTACTCACACTGACCTGAATAAAGTGATTCTTACAATTTTCGCAAAGTATCAATATCGATATTAAAATTATCGAAAATTGGTACCGGAAAATTTATAAATTACAAGAGTTTTATTGAAAAGTACATTTCATTACAATAGAAGAGATTAAGCAAACTATATTTTTATCTAAAGGATCAAAAAGGACGAAAAATTTCAAGTATTGTTATAGGTCCCCAAAATACGAAATAAAAACAGTTTCTATTATTTACAAAATTAAAAACAACCCTGTACGTATTAGGGAATTTAATTATAATAATTAGAACGAATGATTCGATGGTAATGAAGCCATGGTGTATCTAAAAGATAGAGTTGAATGGTTAACTGTAGATTGTCCTACAAACAACAAACATTAAATTTACACCAAGAACATGAATTTGTGCTTTGACTATCATTATTGAACAAATCATGGTAATTGGAGTAGGCACAAGACTTTTTACTTCAAATTTACTGTAAATAGTATTTTGTATCTTTCTTTAATTCATTTTAAAACAATAAATTTCTTATCTCAGAAGGTCCTTGTAACTTTTGGTAATTTAATTACGGTTTTTTGTTCCAAAATAAAAAAAAAACTGTGTATTGTTTTGAATTATAATTTTTAATTATCCTGGCGACATGATTACCTACTTAATTTCAATGAATACATTGCCAAAGAGTTCAAAGGTGGAATTTCTGTTCCTAACGGGACTCGATCACTCACTTTACAATTTCGTCATACGATTTTTGATTATGGACTTGGGATTTATAGATAATTTTAAAAGGAGTTTCCGTTCTACTCGAATGATAACGGATCGATTCGCACCGTAATGTTTGTAGACGCGAACATTTTAAATTAAGGCGAAGTGCATTTATTATTTTTATACACCGGAAATATTGTATTGTTCATCAAAAATTGAGCAGGTGCGAGTTGAGCTCGGAAATGGTTCTGGTCTTTTGAAATATGATCGTTTTATTTCAAGACCATGGAAACTCCTAAAAAAATTAATGCGAAAATTGTAAAAATTAAAGATATTAGACTGGTAAAAAACTGTAAAGAATCCCTCAACAGGCTGGCAACAGACAACAAAGTGTCTCTAATATGGGTGTCGGCACAAGAGGAGATTGCAGGTAATGAAATCGCTGACCAGTTAGCTAAAGAAGGTTCTAAAGGAGACATCATAGATCCGGAACCGTTTTGTGGACTCCCAAAAGATTGCATAAGAGGGAAAATCGGGAACTGACTAGATAGGGAACACCAACTCATATGGAGATCGACTCAAGGGCACCTCCATACCAAGAGTGTACTGAACAAGGTAGACAAGGAACTCTTAACCAGGCTATTGCAACTGAGTAAGAGACATTTGAAGACTGGACACTGTACCCTAAGGAACCGTCTGAACAAAATGGGCAAAGTTAGTGAACCTATGCGCAGGAAAGGTGAACTCTATGATGAAACACCTACTTATATACTCTGCTTCTGCGAGAACTTACATGGACTCAGGCGGAAACACTATGGAGAGGAAATGATACAACCATTACAACTATTGAAAATCCCTCCAACCAAACTAGGGGCCAACATAGAAGACACAAAGCTTCTGGAATGAAAGAAGATAACATGGGAAATGGTACAAAGTTTCAGTTCTAGTGCCTGAGCTGTTGAGCATAACCGAATCCCTAAAAATGACCTACACATCCTTAATTACATTATCCTTGTTTGGATCAAACACATTTAATTTTCCAGTAGTTTCATTATACACTGCTTTTCGAATTTTCATTATTTTTCCATGAAAATTATTAACAAACCAAATTCTAAAATGAGATTTCTCATGAAGGTGTGGTCGATATTTACAGTCCATTCTAGTTAAAAGCTTTATGTCAACGAGGTCAGAGATCATTAGTGTATACGACCTCGGCAAACGAACAAATTTTCTTGAACTTGAAAAAGATTAACCTTCTTCGTATATAATTTGAAGATTAATACTACAAACAAATAAATAAAATTAGACGCGAGGATACCGGAAGGAAGTGTCTGCCATCTTTAATAGTGCTTCATGCTATTATGAATAAAACATCTTTGGTATTATTCTACAGTTTATACAGTAAAATATCGTATGTCTAAATGAAATATTTTAGAGGTGTTTCATTAATTGACAGTGGCCAGTCAGAAATCCTACCGCTCAACGTAGGTTTTTCCAAATATTTAATACTCCAGCTTCACAGGGTCGCCCAGGGTCATCCTGGCAAAACTGCATCCCTAGATTTTTGGGGACAAAAGGTATGTGGTGTTGTCGAAACCAGTTTTGGGTATTTAACTTATGTTTCCAAAAGCATCTTGAAACTTTTAGGACATACTTTAATCCAAATCTACATATTTGTTTCAAGTCTACCTACTCTGTTTGTTGTTTTATTGGGCTACATATCCGCATACAAAGAATGACTAAGCGACCTACTGACATTCCATGTTCAATGATCAATACAGCCGTTTTCTAATTTATTTCTTATAGGTGAAATTTTTCCAATTTATGTACTTTACGCCGTCCTGAATGAATAATTTCTTGTTTTGTATCGATACAGTCTATTGTAGTGGCAAATAAAATCCTTTGTAATAAAATTGAACAACGTAGTAAAGCTGTAACTTTATTAAACGTAAGGCGTAGGCAGTGGATAACAATTTTAAGAAAATGCTAAAGCAGGTTGATTTTTGATTTGAATTTACTGTTTTTTTTCTTTATAAATAGCACACCCTATACATTTTTCCATTTTCTAACTTTCCTTAAAGAGTTCAGTTCAGGAATACTACATATTATACAGAGCGCCCAGAAACTCTCTTGCCAAGATGATTGCCATCAACGTGTCAAAAAAAGGGGTGAATTTGATAAAATTTTACATTTAATTCAAAAAAGTACCTAAATTATTATTTTATTTTGCGATGATTCTACATTTACTCGAAACTATTTACATTTATAAAAACCCATAAGGGAGACGAAGCCCCAGCAAAAATTTATCATAATTTCTGGATAGCTATAATCGGCAATCTACTGCTGGGACTAGGTTTACCTTAACCAAGGATTGCTTTGAGTGGATCACTCTGTTTTAAGAAAAATATCGTAATACATGTTTTATTATTTCATTTATTCTTCTACCTGCTTGCTATTTTCAACAGAGAAATTCATTGACTTCAATGTTTTTCCCATAATTATCCTCATCTTAATTGTTCTAAGATAGAATATTTATATAATGTTTCTGTAACAGTTCCTTCTCACAAATATTACAAAATTTAATGTAACTTCGTTGAGTAATAAACATTAATTAATATTTATTAAAAAAAAACCTTGTACGACTTGATTTTGGTAAAATGTTACAAAGTCAAAATTCATCCTTATATAAGTAAATAATTTGGGTGCGCCTATGATAAATGGAAATTTTCACAAATAAATTCACCCTCTTCTAAACTTTTATCGTACTTCTATGATAAAAAAACTTTTACAAATAAATTAGCCCGACCATGTTAGGGTTTAAGTTTTTACCATGTGCGTACGGTAAAATTTTTAAAGGGGATTGGTTTTTTGCATCCTAGAAGACCGCAAACCTTTAGAAATAGACCCAGTCATTTTAAAATATGGTCTGATATTGAATTTAAATGTAGATTTCGATTAGAAAAACGAACTGTGAGATTTGTAATCGATCAGATCTCAAATATATATAGTTTCATTCCAAATAAACGAAAATGAAACGAAATATCCTAAGTAACATCACATCACACCATATTCGTTACGTATAAATAAGGTTAGGATATACGGGATATACGCGCCAATCAACACTGTCAACTGTCAGCTGTCAGTAAACGATCAAGTTTGGCATGGGACATAAAAATTTCAGATGAAACGCGTAGTTCAGTGCAACCAAACTATAAAATGTTGATGTCAATGTTGATCTTGCACTCTACAACGAAAACCAAAATGAACTCGGTTCAAAGTTGACTGGCAGTTCAGTTAAACTAACGTTTACCTGTGACATCTACAACCGGCCCACAGTATCCTCAAAACGAGGTAGGAAAACTTTCTCAATAAAAAGTGGCAAAAATACTATTTCTACAACCTATGTGGCTGAACTTAATTTAAAAATAATATTTAACCTTCAGTAAAGGAAAATATGTACAGCAAGTCTTTTAAAAGTTTACGGTATTTCTATCTAACCAAGCGAAACGAAATTGCTGAAATTCGAACGGTTTAGATTTTATTATAATAAATATTAACTTGCTATTCGCTTCTAATGAGGATAATTGGCAAGTAAAATTTTTTTTTCTCCCTATATATTGTAAAGAACGTATTTTAACACTGTTTTGAAGTAACAATTGCCAAAAACGTAACGATTGCCTTTGACCACGGGTTGTAAGTCAACTTACCACCCTTGTACCTTATTTATTTATATGAATATTAATAGTTTTTTCTCAGGTATTTGGACTCGACTATTACTTTTTAAGTACTGCAGGAGACTTCTGGCTTCGTTATATTGTATAGAATTTTATTAATCGTTCTCGACTAGTAAAAATGTTATTTTTTAATACTTTTGAGTGCAGGATACCCGCACCTTGTTTGTCCTAACTTAGCAATTAGTTTTATCTTAAAAAAAAATTATAAATCTTTCGTAATAAAAACCAACACATTTCCAACGATATTCCTTTATTATCTAATATGAAGAAACTGTGGAGGAAGGTTTTATTATTATTTTGAAAGTACCATTGCAATCTTAAGATATTAATAACGCCGTAGAGAGTAAATTTGGCAACAATGTGCATAGTTAAATAAATTCTTACACAACTGTTGTTGACCCACTTATCTCCTTGAGTCGATCGAACGCGGCATTATTTGCAAGAATCATTGGCAAGCCTACTGAGAGCATACCACAGAAAATGAATTTATAATGTATATATATATATATATACACAGGTTTTACTGTTAACGAAATTTCTTTCAATAAAAATGTTCCAAGGACAATTTAATAAAGGAATGTCGACCTAATTTTGAATTACGACTGGTATTTAATTTGTCCTTTTGATAATGAAGAGATTTTGGGAATTTAAAAAAAATTGGTAAAAATCGAACAATCCTAAAGATTTGCCATTAACAGTCAACTTGAGCTAGGTTTTTGGAGATGAAAATTAACTGTAAAACACCATAAGAAAAAAAGTCCAGGAAGAAATCTATGCTATCGACATGTGTTTGCAACTGAAAATCGAAAGGGAGTATAGAGACCAAAAGATCCTCATTCTCTCTGATACTCAGGCAGCACTAAAATCTTTAGCATATCCTCAGGTCAGATCTAGACTGGTCTGGAACTGTCTACAAAAACTAATAACCCTGGCTAACCATAATAGAGTTACTTTTAAGTGGGTCCCAGTGCACAAGGGCATTGTAGGAAATGAAAAGGCAGACATCCTAGCAAAGCTAGGGTCTGAGACTGCATTCACTGGTCCTGAACCAGTATTTGGGATATCTAGAACTGCTGCACGTGGTTGTATATCTCAGTGGACTCAAACTAAACCCCAGTTGCACTGGAGACACGTGCCAAAACAGGAACACAGCAAACTCCTTGTCAATGACTAATGAAATACTAACCTTAGCAGGGGGCAAGATAAGGATAGTGACGGGTTTACTTACCGGTCACTGTACCCTAAGGAAGCACATGCATACAATCGGTATATATAGGGAGGAACCTACCTGTCGGTTGTGCATGGAAGAGGAAGGAACAGCCTCTCATATTATCTTATTGGAGATATAGACTCCTAGAACTAGAACATCCAAAGGGGGATTTCTCCAAGAAGGACCTAGTGAAAAGACTGTTGAGTCTGATCAGAGCTACTGGTCTCTTCACATAACCAAGAGCACAAAAAGCCTAAAGGCTGGGGTGTCGAGGACTCTAAGCCTTTGACTGGTGTGCTGAACCAATTAATCAAATCAAATCAGTGACGTAGGATTTTTGGAAAAATTATGACTTGTAACCACTAAAAATTTTCAAATCCTTTTAGGAAGATCTCGTCAAGATCGGGCAGTATAAAACATGTACGGTGAAATATTCCGCTAGATCTATTGAATAATTTTACTTTTACACACATAACACGATTTATGTAAATTTTAATCGATATTTAAGCATATAACTTCTATAAAATCAAATTATTCTTGCTTTAATCAGTATAAAGCAATTAATTAACAAATTACTAGGTACAGTAGATTTTCTAGAAATAAAACGTCTTGGTCAATTAATTTCTCTCATTTAAATATTTTTCAAGAGATCTAATTTTGATTATTTTTTTTTTGTTACAGGGGGATGCTTATACATATAAAGGCGGCCATATTGGTCGCCCTCGTATTTTTGGTTAGCGACTCATTATCACAGGTATGTATTTTTTATTTTTCAAATTAATATAAACAGATTTTCCAAAAATCATCTCATAAAGTATTTTCTTTTAACCTACCCTGAATATTTGGAATTTCTTCGATTAAAAAAAGTGAAAAACTAATTTTTATTTCTAAGTACTTTTTTTATCACTAAATTTTTTTTACAGAATTCAACGAGTAGTTTATTTAGTTGTCCACCCGGTAAGTCTGTTTTAAATTATTTTAATTTTATGTTTACAAGTAACAAGTAAAATAATGTCTTTTGGGTTATTAATGCCTATCAATATTTCAATGTTTGGTTGAACAGCATTCCTTGATAAAAACAAGTTTTTTTCTTGTAATTTGCTTTTTTTATCTTAAAAATTTAAAAGCAGTATTTTTTTTAATGGTTATAACCGAAAATCTTTATACACAAGAATTTGTGGAATAATCAGAATACAATATAAAGAGAATTAAGATCAGTATACAAGATTTAAATTTATTGTTTATTTCAAAATTAACTTTATATGGTATAAAACTTAATTCTTATTAAGAAGATTTATTACATCCGGTAAACCCCAACACCCTTTTTATTTACCTGACAAAGTCAAGTCTTTGTTTATTTGGGTATTTCCAAAAATATTGGGATTTTTCAAATAATATAAATTTATTTTTCATAAAATTAATTTTAATTACAATTCCTAAAAGGTTAAAATGAATTCTTTTATGGACAAAGTTTCATTCTAAGATATTTCAATGATTAAAAAAATGACAGTGACCTTGATTGAAGTAATGAGTATAATAGTTTAGAAAATTGATGTACCATTGAACGGCATAAAAACTATATGAGTGGATAAAAATAGATATTAATTATACTCGATTTAAGAAACTAGTTGAAAATATCAAATAAACTGCTCGACAGAAGTTAAGAAAGTTCCAAGAACCAATCAAATTTCCTCTTTTTTGTCATAATATGAACAATTTCACCCAATCATGTCAACTTTACACTGATAACAGACCATGGGCTATTTTCACCGGTGTTTCCAATGTCCGTCCGGCGGTCAAGGTAAAACGCAGGTACGTCCGAGGTCCGTCCCGCGGTTAAAAGGGTCAAGACGTTTGTCCGAAGTCCGTCCCGTGGATCCGTATGATAATTTATATTGCAGATATTATATATAGGGTAGGGTAGGGTCTGTGGAAGGGTGTCGATAATACACGAATCATACTAATTATTCTAGGAATAATATTCTACCCTGCCCATTCTACCTGTGTATCCAATCAAATACATAAAATTTTGCGAAATGGCACGATTTTTTTCTATAATTAGTAAAAAAAAATTTATCCGAATAACCCTCGGATAAATGCTCAAATATTTTATGATAACTTTCTCAAGCTTGTTACTTGTAGACGTCGGTTAATTTTATTACAGTTTTGAAAAATAATATTTTTCAAAAACAGTAACCGTTCAATTAAGAAGCAACAACCACTTCCCGTGCTATATGCACCTAAGGATATTGAATTACACCCCAAAGTCGAACGGGGTTGGTATATCTACAAGATATTTTAAAACCAACCAACACAACTTGTAGACCGGTTTCGGGCGTACAAAGTATATGTTATCTATCCGAGGAATGTAATATTCAATATTTTATACATATTTGTAGCAATGAAAAAAACTAACAACCTTCGTTAAGTAAAATAACTTACTGTTTATTTATATTTATAATTTTTAATACCCACACATACTGCAACACTTTGTATAAAAATGTCAAGGACCATTCGCCAAGTTATACAGTTTCTTGTACTTACATTTCCTCTTGTGACGCATCGAATAGAATTTTATGCAAACCGATGATTAAACACCAATCCCAATATTTGTTACATAATTTTTTTTCCATTATCCTTTTTTTACAAGGATATCTAGTTGGTGTAATCATTCATTAATGTATGAATTGAAGAATTTTCTTTATAAATCCAACAGAAAAATTATCATAGTATTTTTCAATTTTATCTAGTATAAGTCTTAGTATTATTTTTTTATAAACTGAAAACCGTTCGTCACCAAATTGTTCTCTTTAAAAATATATTCGTAACTATAAGGAAATATTTATTTGTAAAATGATAGAATTTATATAATCACAATTATGCAAATTAAACGATAATAAATATATCGAAAACCAGCATAAGAAAATGTAAAAGTTATACAAACATTCACATGGCAAGAGCATGTGTGTTGTAAACTAATTAAATATATGTAGTAACTTTGTCTCAATAAAACTTTTGATACGATAGATACCGGAAGCCCCACAATTATCGAGTTTAGCCAATAAAGGTAGTTTTATTCAAAATTCTACCATTTTTAATACACTTATGGCCGATTGCACCGTATGATTAAACAGTGTTTAAATAGTTAATCGGCGATTAATTTGTAAATTGTGTTGTACCGTTCATTAAACATGGCTTAACATGACGTAAACACTGATTACTTTAAACGTTCCTTTTTGGATGATAAAGCGACTGATTAGTAATTCTAACCTTACTTCTACATCTTTTTCGTATCTTATTTGTGGGTATTATAGTTTGTTTGACAAGTTCGTTGTTCACGGTTTCAATTTAATTAATTTTTCAAAAAATGGATTTTGCGGAGATTGACGATATGTTTTTAGAGGACGACATAGATATTCTTGATGTTATAGACTTTGGATTTCCTCGAAAAATCTATGAAAGAAAAAACTATTTCGAAGAATTAGATAATCTAACGTTTTTCAGACGTTTTCGGTTAAGAAAGGAAACAGTTTTGTATCTGCTGGAATTAATTGAGGCAGAGTTGGAATATAATAATAATTTGTAAGTAGGTAGCCATTTCATATAATATACCATCAAAAATCAATATATTATCCAAAATGTAAGTGCGCCTACCTATGCGTTTTGTAAATTGTATTATTTTCCTTGTTTCCTTTAATTTTATTTCAGAAACAATAGTGTAGCACCCATTGACCAACTATTAACAACACTCAGGTATTACGCTAGTGCAGGTCATTTAGCTACAGTGGCTGATTTTATCGGTATGGATACATCCACATCATCAAGAATTGTTGCAAAGGTTACACATGAAATTGCAAGTTTATATCCTCGATTTGTAAAGATGCCTAGCCAAGATAATTTAGTTAAGGCACAAACTGATTTTTATCATATAGCATCCTTTCCTCGAGTGATAGCATGTGTTGATGGCACACATGTTAAAATACAATCTCCTGGTAAGTACCTAAACAAAATGATAGGTTGAAATAATCAAAACAATTGTCAATAATTCACAATTCTGTAACATTTAGGAGGAGAGGATCCTGAAGTCTTCCGAAACAGAAAGGGATACTTTTCAATTAATGTTCAGGCAGCTTGCAGTTCTGATCTGAGGTTATTAGATGTTGTCGCTCGATGGCCAGGGTCAGCAAATGACAGTACAATCTTCAACAATTCGAGATTAAGGAGACGATTTGAAGACCATGAGTTTCCAAACTGTATTTTATTAGGTAAAGCATACAATAATTAGACTTATTTTATGCATTTTTCATTACCTACATGAAAGTATTAATACCCTCCCGTTTTTTTTTAATACAGGTGATAGTGGCTATGGACTTAGACCTTATTTGCTAACCCCTTTAATTAATCCTATGATAAGGGCGGAAAGACTTTACAATGAGGCACAAATTAGGACTAGGAATGTCATTGAAAGATGTTTTGGTGTTTGGAAGCGAAGGTTTCCTGTTCTGGCTTATGGGTTAAGATTAAAATTAGACACAGTACTCCAAATTATCATAGCGACTGCAGTTCTTCATAATATTGCAAAAGATATGAACGAAGGAGAGCCGCCTTTACCTGAGGATATTAATGAAGATGAATTGAACTATTTAATTGCTATTGGTGATGCAGGAAATGTACCAGAACAACAAGCAAATATTAATGCCAATCATTTTAGAAATAATTTAATTAATGAGTATTTTTCAAGACTTTAATTTAGGTACACTATTTCATTCAAATATTAAGTTCTACCCTATTCATCCTCACAATAAACGAACTCTGTTACAATATCACGATATCCATCCAACCACTTCTCCTCTCTCCCTTGACTTCTTAACCCGGAGAGAGGCTACTATAATAAGAATCCCTATAATACCAATCTGACACACGGATGATGTCTTCTGGAAATCGTCCCGTTTGCCACAGTTGTAATCACATTGTAACCGTCAAACACATACTGACGGACTGCAAACAATTTTCTGCTGCACATCAGCTATTCAACCTAAGGCCTAACCTCAAGGAAATGCTCCACTGCCCTAGAGAAATCAAGAAAATCATACAGTCTCTATACTACAAAATCTAATTTTAAAATTTATAATAATTATATGTAAATATTTGTATTTGTTTTTCCTGTGTAAAATAAAAAAAATATTTTGTAAAATAAATGTTTTTGTTCTTAAATTGGATTTTATTATTCCTATGCAAAATAGACAAGTTTTATTAGATTTCAATTTAATTTACAACAAGCCAGATTCACATAAAAAGATCAAATTAAAAACAGCTAAATTACTAAATGATTTAACCTGTATGAATTATTAGTGAATGGGAAGGAGTAGAGTCATAATAAAAGCTCTGGAAGCAGGCAGTGCAGAGTATGGACTAGAAAGGGTTTCAATAACAACATAACTTGTAAAGTTTAAACATAAAAATCACATTTATTAGAACTCAAAGTACATATTTAAATGAAAAATAAAAAACTGGTATACGCACATGCTGAAAAACACTGCTAACATTGGTTTTGAAATTTATTAAGTTTTTCTTTCTCCACTTTAATCTGAAGTTCTAACAACTGAAATTTAAGATTTCTTTCACCTTCAATGCTTAACAACTCCTCAGTTAATTTCTTTTTCTGGAATTCTGCTATTTCTAATCTTCTATCTAGAAGTTGATCATATTTCTCTGCTATTTCAGATCTTGTTAAAGCTTTGACCTGCACTGTTGGTCTACGTCTTGAAGCAGGAAGTGATTTACTTGTTTTTGTCTTTGGTGTAACAATAGTAGAATCATTTGTTTCTAAAATGAAAAAACAAATTAGAATATCAAAAATGGAATAAAAAATTTTCAATAGGTATGATTTTTTTGTCATTTAAAGTTTTTGTTATATTTTAATATAGTTATAATAAAATGAAAATCAAATGAAACCTTCATCTTTATTCCTTCTTTTAGAAGAATTATTTTCAAAATTTTTCAAGTTAGATGTAACGGGTTGTTTTAAATCTGCTGGAACATATTTCTTCCATTTTGCTTCAGTCTAGAAAAGTATTACAACCTTTAAGTATAGTCAGAGAGAAACGTGTTTTTGTATTTTTTTTTGTTCTTAAAATTATTATGTGTAATGTTTTTAAATCAAAGGTACAATGCTACAACTAGCATGTCACACTTTCTAATCCACTGACCTCATCATAATTATGAGATGACATGTTATAATATAACTTTGTACCTTCCAATTATTTAAATATTTAATTAAATCTAGAAGTCAACCTGTTCATCACCACTCAATTCATAGACAATATCCCCTGTAAAATCCACGTAGTCTTCATCATCATCACAAAGTTGGTACTTTTTTGTATGATCTACATTTTCTGAACTATTTGACTCCTGAAAAGATGAAATTTCAAATAAACAGATTTATATGCTAATTTTGTTGAGTCAAATCTGAAAACAAAATAACTATTCAGCTCAGAATGCTACTTACTTCTAAAGTTGATCTTCTATCTTTACTTTGTGTTGGAACTGTTGGTTCAACATCCCCACCAAACTTATTGTCTAATCCATATACTGTTTTTGAATTCATTATTGATAGGATTATATCATGACAGACATCTTTTTTAAAATGTTTATTGGGGCCACCCCCAGTTGCAAAAATCTCCTTCTTTTCTTCTGCTGCCATTTTCCGAACTTCCCTTTTTCGATTTTCATAAAATCTCTTTAATACTTCTGAAGTTCTGTATGTTGTATTTACCGCTGTAGCATTGACTTCAGCGGCTATTTTCTCCCAAATTTTATTTTTTTCCTCATTGGATACATGATCTGTTTTTTTGTTTTCAATAATGTGCTTATACTTCCCACATATATTAGCAATTAACAATTTTTCTTCTCCAGAGAAATTTGTGCAGCGCTGCCTCGTTTTCCCCCCAGAACTCATTATATTTATTTACAAATCCAATTCACCACAAATATTAAAGAAAGAAAACAATCTAAAAAAGTAGGGTTATACGCTTCTCTGCCACTACCGTGAAGATAGCAAACTGAGCAAAAATTAGATGTTGCCAAACCGTTTCTCTGATTAACTAACAACGATTATTTTTTCAGCGGTGCAATTGGAAAAAAATTAAACAACCATTAAAAGATAATCAGTGATTAGCTAATCAGTGTTTAATAAGAAAACGGCACAAACGGCCATTAGTGTGTAGGTGTTCAAATAAAAATAGATTCTTGCTAATGATTAACAATGAATCGATTCGGTGTGTCTACGAACGCCGAAATTAGTCAAATTGTTAATACCTGTGTGCCTACTAATACAGATGCGACGCAATCATCAATCTGGCGACAATTTTTTACGTTTTTCGATGCAAAAAGATACACATTTGAGCCAGATACTTCCATCGAGAAATTGAATGTAATATTGCAAGATTGGGTATTTAATATGCGAAAAAGTAACGGAAAAGACTACAAAGAAGCGGTAGTTAAAACAATTGGAACACCACCGCTAAAATGCTACAAAGTAAATATTATAACGAATTTAATATTGTATTCAACCCTTTCACCGATGTTCAGTTTAATTCATCACGAGCTGCACGTAATGCTAAACGTAAAATCCTACAAGCACAACCCGAAAAGAGAAAATGTAGTGCATCAGCTCTTAATAAATCTATTTGTAATGGCCAGATTATATAACGAAAATGAACCGGAAGGACTTCAAAAGAAATTATATCACATTTTAGCGTTTGAATTAGCTTGGCGCGGAGGAGAAGCAGCTTACTGCAAAACCACTTATTTCGTATCTGAAATTGAAAATAATGGAAAAGAAACTGGACGTATCGAGTATAATCCTCTATTTTCGAAAACGAGACAAGGCGGCAACAATAAATTATGTGACAGCAAATGGATCACGCCTAATATTTTCGACGAAGATATTTGTCCAATACGTTTATTCGAAAAATTAAAGGAAAAACGAAACACTTTTATAACTTCGGACAGAGTATTTCTTACACCAAATCCATTTTGGAAAAAGAAAAATTCTAAAGGTCGGTACAAGAATTTGCCGATTGGAATTAATGAAATTTCCAAATGGACTAAACGCTCAGCACAACGCATTGGTTTAGATGTCAAACGTGTCAAAATTACAAATCTCTCAAATCGAGCGGCAGCAGTTAGCGAAATAAGTAAAAGCGGAATTGAAGAACAAGCTCTAATAAAAATAACAGGACACAGCAATTCATCATCAATAAAACCATACTTACAAGTTGACAAAGAGTATCATTCAAGCATTATTCAATCAATTCGTTTGGAAAATGAAAAAACTTCAACATCTACTACAGAAACGATTAGCTGTGGCACCCGCAGCGATGTCACTGTTCCTAGTATGAATTTCAATAACTGCGTTTTTAATAATTGTACATTAAAATAAAAATGTGTTTATTTTTAATGTTTCATAAATAAAGTTTGCATTGATATGTTTCCAAATTTCTCATTCATTAAATTGTCCTACCGAATTACACTCGAGGTTTATATTGATATTGGGTAAATTTGTGTTGTTCAAATTCTAAACTGTTTCCTTTAGCAATTTGACTCGAATAATTTTCAACCTAAAAACACTCCACCTTCGGTGTCGTGTTTTTAATAGTTGACAGTTATTCTCGTCAAATTGCTAGGAAACAGTTTCTCATTAAACAACCCAAATTTACCCGATAAAATACAAACCACTTGTGCAATTATAAGTGAAAATTTCACTACAAATATGGGACTAAGAAAAGGAGAGAGCCTAAGACCTTTGTTATTTATTATTTACATGGATGAGATCATAAAGAAATGCACAAAACTAAATAAAAAAGTATGTGTGGGACATTTGCAATAATTGTGCAGGGTAGACATCAGTGAAGAAGCATTTGCAGACAATGTTATATTAATAGAAAAAAATGGAATGGAACTACAAGAAAACATAAATGTGTGGAATGAAAATAAACAAATACAAAACAAAAGTTATAGTTATTGAAGACGACGAAAATAAAATAAATGTAAGAATATATACAGACAAAATAGAGCAAGTTGAACAATTTCAGTACCTAGGAACAATAGTAGACGAAAACGGAACACAGGAAGCAGATATTAATAATAGAGTAGTTAAAACTAACAAACTATACTATGCCATGAATACCAAATTTATTAACAAAAAAGAAATATCTAATAAAACGAAATTAAAAGTATTTAAAACAACATATCGACCAATACTTACATATGGATGCGTAACGTGGGTGTTAACAGGACAACAAAAAAGTAAAATACAAGCGACAGAGATGAAATGAAGAGTAAGAGGTGTAACAAAAGAGGATAGAAAGAAAAGGTACCTAGGAATACAATCAATCTTAGAATTTATAGAAGACAACTACAATGGTGGGGACATTTACAACGTCTGGATGAAGGAAGACCAGTAAAGAGAATATGAAAAGCAAAAATTGAAAAAAATAAAAAAAGGGTCAGACCAAGAAAAACTTGGGATAAAAGAGGAAGAAGCTGGAAAAAAGCGGAAGAATGGAAAAAATTCGTGACGGAAGAGTAACTGCTACACACCTTACACCACTAAGTGGTAAAAGGGCTTTAAGATTATATAATATTTATCACCGTTTTAGAAATTTCTTCAAATAGATGAAATTTATTGTGTATCAGATTTTCGAGCTCCCTTAGAAGCTAAATTATGTTAGATGGACATAAAATCACATCTAATAACTGTAAGACAGTTTCTAAACACCCTATATATAAATACCTATCCATTTTACGATTATTTTCATCTTTAGTACTGATTGTATAAAGAAAGTTGATTCGCCATAATGTTAGGATGTTCTAATATGTTCATTTGGGTGTGTAAACGAATTCCTATGGTAAAAAAACCGGTCGCTATAAAAATAAGAAGCTATTTCTAATGCTTGTACATAAAAGAAAATGATTTTATTTTTGTTCTAGGTTGGGAACTGCGAAGTCTCAATTGCTACAAATTTTTCAATATTAGGCATTCATGGGAGAAGGCAGCTGAGCTGTGTAGAAGGTCAGTACACATTCTTGGGTATAATATAAAGAAAAGAAGAAGCATCATACAAGGAATTTTTTTAAAATTTTCTCACGACTGTGTGGTTCGTTGTGTAACCAGTACCTTCACTTTTGATATTATATTTATTTATATATTGCAAAATAAATTTGAAAATGTCATATAATTATACACGGAGGACTTGAACGATGCCCCGAAGTTCCTTATCCATGGGTAACGTTCCAGATGCTATAAAATGTAGACAAATGATAGGAATTTAAGTCACTTCCAACCGAGCGAACCGAGATTTCGAAGCAATTAAAATTGTAATAATGATGCGTTCTACATTTTCTGCAATAAATGTTTTGAGGCGGTAATAAGCTAGAAAAAAAAACGCCACATTTACAGAGAGGAATGTAAAAAAAAAAGAAAGTTGTATGTAGAAAATGGTGAGACACTGTAAAGTAAAGTAAGTAAAAGACAGTCGGCAACAGGATGGAATTTGAACAAAATGAAGATTTTATTAAAACAAAAGTGTATAGTAAAAGTCACGAATGTTTCTCGTTACGTCGTAACTCATAAACATTCGAATCAAATCAATAAGACAGTTTTCACCAGCGGCGCTACATTGTTAGAGGGTTCGGTTCAAGACAGAGTGACAAACCTATAAAGACGTAATGGCATAGCTTAATTCAGGCACAAAACACATAATGTACCTTTCCTTTTGTTTTAATTGGACATACGCTGTCAGTGATAAAGTATGACGTAACGAGAAACATTCGTGACTTTTACTGTATTAATAGTTCATTAACGGATACATTTTTAATTTTTACTTGTGAAATAGCGACACAAATTTCGTATTTGATTTTGAAAAAAAATAGAAACGTAACAAAAATATAATTCTCACTGGACTATATACGTTTAAGTGGTAGGTAAAATCAAGAATTTTCATATAATTAAAGTAAAATTAATAAGCGTTCTACATCTTTAAAATCTGCATTAATTTGTTCAGCTCTTATTACTCATACGGTACATGTGCTAATTTTTTTTATAACATGCAATACATCTTATCAACTCTTACCAGCTCGTACTGATTTTCACATCTCTAATTAACGGTCAGTTAAAACTGTATCTAGTGCGATAAGTTGCAATTATGTTTAACGCCCCAGCTATTTTGATAATATGTAAAAGTTTCAGGACCATCGTACAGGATCTTTGTTACATCATATATATTTTTTTATTTCAGTTAGTAACTGCAACTGGTCTAAATTGACCAGAGTAGATAATTAAAGCGGGTTCTAAGTCACCATAGGCGTCCCACGTTTGGTTTACAATCCCCGTTGTTTTAGTGACTAAGAAAATTAATATTGATAGTGTGCTGTGGGGTTTATTGGGGGGTTGGGGCGAAGTAGTACGTTGGGAACGCTACTGTGTTGTGACGTACATGAATCGTGCAATGCAAAAAGGGCACTGGCCTGGCGTAGATTAACGACACATGCAACGTTCGGTTGGCTGGAATGATCTCGCGTGAACAGAAAATAACGTAATATATTTTCTAAACATTTGATATTCTATTTTGCACAAGCTGTTGCCACATAAAAAAAACGTGTAGATAATTTAATTATAAACACCGACCTCCATACACCTCACAGTACACTATAATTTTTCTAGTCACCAAAACAACGGGGATTGTAAACCAAACGTGGGACGCCCATGGTGGCTTAGAACCCGCATTGATTATCTACTGACCCACCAACAATTTTGCTTTTAAGAACTTGATTCTTAGTTTCTCACCAATCACTTGTTTCTTGTGATAACTGCTGCATAATATAAAACGAATTTAGACACTCCTAAATTTCATTTTCCAAATAAAAAATCTACATCCTATTAAATATATTTACCCTTTTTAAATAAAGTATGTGTAAAACAGTATTCGATGGAAAAAAATGTATTGTATAGGTGAAAACTTCAAGTGGTATTTTAGAAAAGTAGGTCTTCTTCATCGACCAGACTTACAGGTGTACACGTCGGTTAAGTGCCTGGGGTCATCGAAATTCTTTTCGACAAACTTCTCAATGAGTTTATACAGTACCGTAATATAGTTTTTTGTTTGTTGTATTTACGGATTAAAAAATGTTAAATGCTAAATGTTTATTCGAGTGTGATGACCCTGTAGATTTCTAAATTCGTTGTTACCGAATAAAATATTTGTTTGATTTCTTGTTGATGTGAAATAAAGGTCAATCGGTGACTGAGTATTTATGGATTTGTCTCAAGGTAGAAATTAATCCCGAGTTAAATTTTACTCTTACAAATTGAAACTCATTTTATGTGATGCCTAACTGATGTTTAATATTTTGACAAGACCAAATATTAATTTAATTTTTAAGAAGATTTTGAATACGTAGCAGCAAGTAGATTGGAAATCGAATAGTCAAACTCCAGTAATTGGCATAATATAACGAAGTAACTGGTCAGTTATTAACGCGGTCCACTGTTTCATAAAAAAATTCAACGACCTAAAGAAGTTGGGGTTACTTAGCATTAATTTCATCCAGGGGCGTGTGCGAATTGTGTTGTAGAGAAATATTATATTATATTACAAATTTTATGAGTTTTGTATGCAGGTTAATTTTAATCCACTATATTAAATTCAAGTCACCTGTACCAATAAAAACTAATCTAAAAATTATTACCCAGATATATTATTTAATAAAGTTGATAATGTAGGTTATAAATATTAATTTCTTACCCACATTGTTTGAACAAAAAAAAACTACTCAGCAATTATGATTGTGTAAACAGTTATCACTTGTTGTCAAATAGAAAGTTATTGAAATAGAAATTTTCAGATAGATTAAGTTGAATATTTAAGTGGGTGTGCTCTTATGGTTATAGAGTTCACGTAGCTCTCACTCACAAGTCTTAAAGGTCATTTATTTAACAAGAAACTTTTTGGTAATGAAAAAGGGACCAATTAGAGAATAGCTTAAAGAGGCTACTAACAGCGAGTTATCCTTAAAAAAACAAGACCTAGAAGCGGTAGGGAATGTTTTTAAAATCCCATGAAACATTCAAGCGAGAATTCCGGCCATAGTTTCCTCAGAAAGGGACACAACAGATCTTACAGTTCTCAACGATCGTTCGTCTCATCCTGAGCCTCCACATCTCCACTCCACTCAGGATGTGGAGTTTACTCAAGAGCACTAAGCCTAAAGATGAAGTGGGGAATGGGAAACAATACCAGCGTAGTTCAAACAGAACTGGCTGGTATCTCAATTGCCACAAAAGAACTAACCAGAAGAGGAATTTCTGGCAAAAACATAATAATCTGCACTGATAGTAGACAAGCCCTATTAGCCTTAAACAGACAACGTGTTATATCGAGGCTAGTACTAGAGTGCCACCAAGATTTAGCTGACGCCTCGGCAGATAACAATATTATCCTGAGGTGGGTTAAAGGGCACGACAGGAGTAAAGGAAATCGCATTGCTGATTCTTTAGCCAGGGAAGCCGCTGGACTAAAAATTCTAGGACCCAGTGACACCTACGGCCTAACGACTTCGACAATTGCGGAACTAGCCAAACGCTACACCCATACTCAATCCCTTAAGAGATGGGATGGAATCAAAGGATGCAGTCTTGCCAGGATCACCCTGGGCGACCCTGGGAAGCTGGAGCCGAAGAAATATTTGGCGATGACCAGGAGAAACCTACGTTTAACAGTAGGATTTCTGACTGGTCACTGTCAACTAGGGAAACACCTCCATACTATGGGGCTAGTGGACACACCTCTATGCAGGATGTGTGAACAGGAAGATGAAACTGTCAGGCATGTCTTATGCGAGTGTCCGGAGTTATCGTCAATAAGAGAGTGTGTGTTCGGTGAGTCTTGGCCTACACCTGCCGATATAAAGGAGATGTCTCCTAGTGACCTTTCCACCTTCCTGGAAAGGACAGGATGGACAATGACCTATAGGAAGACAACTCCTCGGGAGGATGTACAATGGGTCACATGTGGCCTAAGTGCTGTGAGCCTACACTCACCCTCCCTACTCTACAGATACAGATACAGATCGTTCGTCTCAATAATGAAGTAGAAGATAATCAACTGCATGAGGAACCTGCAAATGATAATGAAAATGAAACCAAGGAAACAGCTGATGTTAGTGTAGAAGAAGGAGAAAGCTAAGATTGAATTGAATCAACAAGTGACAGCACCTAATAACACATCTGAACAGATGGATGCAAAATAATTGCAATCTAATCAACAGAATGAGATTTCTGAAATAGTCGTCAAGAAAACAGATGCAAATGTGCAGTTAAGTGTGAAGGAACCATTGCCTGGTAGTTCTATGGAAAATATAGAGGTTGAATCTGAAGTAGATAAGCAACAAAATGAAGCTTCTTCCCAGTACAACAAAGAAATTGATTCGAAATCAGACAAAACTGATTTAATATACGACACGTGTCTAGAATCAGTTTCTTTTCACGTTCATAAAACCGTACAACACTTAATTGCATATTTCTAACGGTTTAAGAATAACCATTATTACAGATCACTGATCTGATAACTCTTTTTATATAACAATGAACAAAAAACTATAGAAATAACATCGCGATATTCTTATTTTTCCAGATATGGTAGTGAATTATTAGCGGTAGAGTCGTATAGTGAGAATAATTTAACTTCATCGATAGCAACGTCTTCGGTACCTTTAGAAAGGAGAGCTGCCGTACATTATTGGTTGGGTTTAGCATCTTTGGATGATTTAAGAACAAATACTCTAGAATCAGCTGCTGGAACTTTAGTTTCGCAGTACTCAGGTAACTTTTTAAACACCACAAACGATTTTAGGATAAATAAAAAGGTTTTTTTTCAAGGTTTTTGGTCGTCTACTCAACCAAATTCAGAAGCCGGAGAATGTGTAGATGTTATAGTAACCGACGAATCTCAGTCTTGGGAGTTAACAACGTGCGAAAGTCTTCTACCGTTTATGTGCAGAACCCGCGCATGTCCAACAACTTCTTTCCACTGTTCCAACGGACAGTGCATCAACGAAAAATTTAGATGTGATAAACAAGATGATTGTGGAGATGGTTCGGATGAAATAGACTGTGCTTCTAATTGTAATTTCTATCTAGCAAGTAGTGGAGATGTTGTAGAAAGTCCTTATTATCCTCACAAGTACGCTCCTTTAACAAACTGTAAATGGACTCTAGAAGGACCTCAAGGTCATAACATTCTATTGCAATTTCAAGAATTTGAAACGGAAAAAACTTTTGATACAGTACAAATCCTAGCAGGAGGAAGGACGGAAGATACTTCAGTTAACCTAGCGACACTTTCCGGAAAACAGGACCTAACAAACAGATCGTTTGTTTCCGGATCTAACTTCATGATAATCAAATTTAGCACTGACGCTTCGGTGGAAAGAAAAGGTTTCCGAGCTTCGTGGAAAACTGAACCGCAATCTTGCGGTGGTACTTTACGAGCAACTCCTCAAGGTCAAGTACTTACTTCTCCTGGTTATCCAGAACAATATCCCGGTGGATTGGAATGTTTATATCTCATACAATCACAGGGTGGAAAAATCATAACGCTAGAAGTAGATGATTTGGATTTAGACGAAAATCGAGATTTTATTTTAGTAAGAGATGGAGATTCTCCTAAAAGTAAACCAATTGCTAGGTTAACCGGAAAAGGAGAAAATAAACAAAATGTTATTATGTCTACAAACAACCAACTTTACGTGTACTTTAGAACACGTCTCGGCGATTCGAAGAGAGGTTTTAGAATACGATATACGCAAGGTAAGACATTTTTTGAATCATTCAACAAGTTCTTAAAAAAATTATTATTTTAGGATGTAAAGCTACTATAGTAGCTCGAAACGGAACCATTACTTCTCCAGCTTTTAGCCTTTCCAACTATCCCAGCAACCAAGAATGTTTGTACAAAATCCGAAATCCAGGTAGTCAACCTTTATCACTTAATTTCCCAAATTTCGAAGTTGATAAATCAGATTTCGTACAAGTTTATGACGGATCTACTACCAGCGGACTAAGACTACACTCAGGGAACGGGTTCACAGCAGGAGCTAAACCGAAAATAACTTTAACAGCTTCCAGTGGTGAAATGTTAGTGCGATTTGTAACAGACGCTTTACACAGTAGCACCGGTTGGGAAGCTGTATTCTCAGCAGGTAACTCAATTTTATCAAACAAAAATCAAATGTCTACTAATTTTATTTGTTTAGATTGCCCACCACTTCAACCAGGAGTAGGAGCCTTGGCGTCTAGCAGAGACACCGCTTTCGGTACTATAATCACTTTCACCTGTCCTCCAGGACAAGAATTCGCCACTGGTCGTAATCGCATCACCACTCAGTGTCTTCCAGGAGGTAATTGGTCAATAAGTTATATTCCCAAATGCCAAGAAGTTTACTGTGGACCAGTACCTCAAATCGACAACGGTTTCTCTATCGGTTCAACTAACGTAACTTATAGAGGTCAAGCTATGTACCAATGTTACGCTGGATTCGCTTTTCCTACAGGACAAGCTATCGAAAAAATATCTTGTCTTTCCGATGGTCGTTGGGAGAAGAATCCAAATTGTCTAGGTAAGTAGAACACAAATTCATAGCTGTATCTCAGCTTTACCAAGCAAGAGGTGGTTTTTACTGGCTCGGATATGATTAAATTCTTTTTTGCAGCATCTCAATGTGCAGCTCTACCAGAAGTACCGCACGCTAACGTAACTGTGTTAAACGGCTTAGGACGTTCCTACGGTACTATAGTAAGGTACGAATGTGAACCTGGATATATAAGAAGTGGCCCACCGGTGATTTTATGCATGAGTAACGGTACTTGGTCCGGGGATGTACCAATTTGTTCGAGTAAGTAATTAATCTTAAAGAAAAAATCCTTTATTAATATGTTGTTTATTACAGGAGCAAAATGTCCCAAATTTCCCGAAATTCTAAACGGTTTTATCACGGATACTTCAAGGGATTATTACTACAACGACGAAGCTCGTGTACAGTGCTTTAAAGGTTACAAATTAATCGGAAATAGTGTTTTAAGATGCGGAGATAATCAAATATTCAATAACCCTCCAAGATGTGAAGATATTAACGAGTGTATTAGTAGCCAATGCGACGTAGCTTCCACTGAATGTATTAACGTTCCCGGATCTTTCCATTGTAAATGTAGAAAAGGTTTCGAGACGACTCAAGAATGTAGACCAGTAGGAGATTTGGGGTTGGTAAATAGTGGAATTCCAGATGATTCTATTACAGTTTCAAGTAGCGAACCCGGATACGATAAATCGGTAAGTAATTTCCTTCAGGGAAGGATTGATTGGTTCAGCACCACCAGTCATAGGCTTAGAGTCCTCTTGGTTGCGCCGTTTATGTGAAAAGACCAGTTGCCCTTATCAGGCTCGACAGTCTATTCACTAGGTCCTTCTTGGAGAAATGCAAGTGCTTCCTTAGGGTACAGTGACCGGTGAGTAAACCCGTCACTATCCTTATCTTGCCCTTGCTAAGGTTTAGTATTTCGTTCGTTCGTTCCTGTTTTGGCACGTGTCTTCAGTACGACTGATGTTTTGTTTGAGCCCACCAAGATACACAACCACGTGCAGATGTTTTAGATACCCAAATACTGATTCAGGACCAGTGAATGCAATCTCAGACCCTAGCTTTGCTAGGATGCCTGCCTTTTCATTTCCTACAATGCCCTTGTGCCCCGGGACCCACTTAAAGAGTAACTCTATTATTGTTAGCCAGACCAGTCTAGATCTGATCGTATAAGGATCTTTTGGCCTCTATACCCCCTGTTCTTCAGGGAAGGAAGTAGAAGACAAAGCAAATCTCCACTTCTATAGTATTCTTGATCATATTTTTTCTATTTTAGATGGTTCGATTGAACGGAGCAGGATGGTGTGGTAATACCGTCGAAGGTGGTTCCAATTGGGTACTAATCGACCTAAAAGCACCGACTGTGGTTCGTGGTTTTCGAACCATGGCCGTACAAAGATTAGATGGTAATACAGCGTTCACTTCAGCCGTAAGGATACAATACACAGACGATCTTACTGATGTTTTCAAGGACTACAGAAACCCAGACGGTTTAGCTGTGGAATTTACAATAGAAAAGCCAACTTTATCTATACTCAATTTACCTGTACCCATAGAGGCTCAATATATTAAGTTTAAAATTCAAGATTATGTTGGAGCGCCTTGTTTAAAAATCGAAATAATGGGTTGTACGAGATTAGAGTGTTCTGATATTAACGAATGTTCTGTTAATAATGGAGGTTGTCAACAAAAATGTCTCAACAGCGCTGGAGATTATTCTTGCAGCTGTAACGTGGGATACGAGCTCTACACCCAAAACGGAACGGCTTCTTTCGCCATAGAAAATTCTGAAAACGGAAATCGAGACGGTGATGTTTATCAGATAAAGAAATCCTGCGTACCAGTAATGTGTCCTTCAGTAGCTTTTCCGGAAAATGGAGTTATACTAACAACTAAAGAAAAATATCATTTTGGTGATTTGGTTAAATTTCAATGCGATTTTGGTTACGTTATGACCGGATCCACTTCTTTGTTGTGTACTTCGTCGGGAGTTTGGAATGGAACTGCTCCGGAGTGTAAATGTAAGAAGATAATATAAAATTTTTAAATTGTTGAGGGTAATTGTATTTTTTTTCTAGATGCTCAATGTGTATCTTTACTAGACAATAAAAATGAAGGACTTAAAATTTTACGTAACGACGAAGATAGCGTTTTAGTACCTTTCAGAGATAATGTTACAATAAATTGTAACTCAAATGGAAGACAACTTAGAGGTTCCTCTACCTCAGGTTTCAGACAATGCGTTTACGATCCAAAACCAGTAAGTTTTAATTGAAAATCTGTAAAAATTTTCTAATAAAAATATTTTTAGGGTCTTCCAGATTATTGGTTAAGTGGAGAGCTTCCTTCCTGTCCAAGAGTAGATTGCGGCCCACCTCCATCTAGCCCCGGGGCAGAATACGGTCAATTTGTCGATACAAAATACCAATCGTCATTCTTTTTCGGATGTCAAAATACTTTCAAACTAGCCGGACAAAGCAGTAAACATGATAACGTAGTGAGATGCCAAGCAAACGGAGTTTGGGACTTTGGAGATCTTCGTTGCGAAGGTCCCGTGTGCCAGGATCCCGGAAGACCAAGCGACGGTTACCAAATATCAAGAAGCTACGAACAAGGTTCTGAAATATCGTTTGGTTGTACCAGACCTGGTTATATATTAATTAACCCTCGACCGATAACTTGTGTAAGAGATCCCGAGTGTAAAGTGGTACGACCTTTGGGGATAGCTTCGGGAAAGATTCCAGATTCAGCTATTAACGCCACCAGTGAAAGACCTAACTACGAAGCTCGAAACGTCAGATTAAATTCCGTAACTGGTTGGTGTGGTAAACAAGAAGCTTTTACTTACGTTAGCGTGGATTTAGGAAAAGTGTATAGAGTAAAAGCAATTTTAGTAAAAGGAGTAGTTACTAACGATATAGTAGGTAGACCGACCGAAATTAGGTTTTTCTACAAACAAGCAGATAATGAAAATTACGTAGTTTATTTTCCTAATTTCAATTTAACTATGAGAGATCCTGGAAATTACGGCGAACTTGCCATGATATCCTTACCAAAGTTTGTCCAAGCTAGATTCGTTATTTTGGGGATTGTTAGTTATATGGAAAACGCTTGTTTAAAATTCGAACTAATGGGATGTGACGAGCCGGAAAAGGAACCTTTACTTGGATACGATTACGGATATTCCCCGTGCGTTGGTAAGTTTTAAGAAAATTTATTTTTAAATTATTTGTGTGATATTATTGTAATTTTACAGATAATGAAACGCCGGTGTTTCAAAATTGCCCTCAACAACCTATAGTTGTACAAAAAGATGCCAACGGTGGTATACTTCCAATAAACTTCACAGAGCCAACTGCAGTTGATAATTCCGGAAGTATCGCTAGATTAGAAGTAAAACCAGCAACTTTCAAAACTCCCATGTACGTTTTCGATGACATGGTTGCCAAATACGTAGCTTACGATTATGATGGAAACGTGGCAATTTGTGAAATTAACATTACTGTTCCAGGTTAGTGCAAAACAATTACTCCTACCTATAGTAAAATCGCAATCGGTTGAGGGGTAATAACACTGTCGGAACAGGTGATTTCAGGGGTGGATACCTATTAATATGTTTAAGACACTCGGATTACTGAAATATTTTTTACGAATAATATCATCCCCGAAGGTTTTCCAGACATAATTGAAAAAAACCACCCGAAAATCGTTACGGGGGTTTTTTGGCTCCGCTGAAATCAAATATGGCACCGGCCAATACCCTGGTGCACCCTAACCTGGCTCTGAATGTCATCCCCGAGGGTTTCCCAGGCACAATTGAAAAAGACCAACCAAAAATCTTTAATGGGAGTTTTTCGGGTCGCTGAATTCAAATATGGCACCGACGAACACCCCACAGACAGTCTTTTTCAATTGTGTCTGTTAACCCCTCGGGGATGACGTTAAGAGCCAGGTTAGGGTGCACCAGGTGTTCGGGTGGTCGTTTTCAACATAAAATTCGGATTCAGCGCACACAAAAAGCCCCCATAACGATTTTCGGTTCGTTATTGTCGATATTTCCAGAAAAATTCTCGAAGTCGTCCATGTTGGGGTCCACCAGGTGTCCGTGGGGTGTTCACCGATGGTATTTTCGAATTCAGCGACTCAAAAAACCCCGGGTGCCCAGTTTCTAACATCTCTCGCATAAAGTTCGGGATAGTCGCCGGAGATGACGTTCGTCGGCATTGCTGAGCTCCAGGTGTTCGGGGGGTCAATTTGAACATCATAATCGTTGATCAGCGACCTCGAAAACCCCCGGGTACCCAATTTGAGCCAATTCTGACTCTTATTTACGAAGTTATTAAAGGCCTCTCAAAAGATGCATTTTTTGCATGCGTTTTTGGCTGCAGAAATGCAATTTCCGGTTTGTAATTGGTACAAATGATATAAATAATTGCAAAAAAACGCATTCCGATACGTCCTAGATCCTAAAAGATTTCCGATCTTTCGCCTTTTTAGTGCTTCACTGCCTCGACTCGACATTACAGCAGGTAGTGTGAAATTACATAATATTTTGCTTGGTCCAATTGTGCTGAGCAAGTCCCATAAAATTTTGATTTATTACCCCGCACCGATTGCTATTTTACTATAAACCACACTAAACCATCACACAAACTATACTATTTTTTAGATAACACTCCACCTCAATTGAGTTGTCCTCAAAGCTACGTCGTGGAGTTGGTTGACAGACAGGACAGTTACGCGATCAACTTCAACGAAACTCGAAGAAGACTGAACGCTTCAGATGCTTCAGGTGAAGTCCACATTACGTTCATTCCTGACAAAGCCACCATATCGATAGGAGACTTCCAAAACGTTTCTGTAGTAGCATCTGATAAATATGGAAATAAAGCTTCGTGTCACTTCCAAGTTTCCGTTCAAGCAACACCTTGCGTTGATTGGGAACTCAAACCACCGGTTAACGGTGCTCTAAATTGTTTACCAGGAGATAAAGGTTTACAGTGTATCGGTACTTGTAATCCTGGTTATAGATTCACCGATGGAGATCCTGTTAAGACTTTTTCGTGTGAAAATAACAGCCCTTGGAAACCTAGTTCGGTAATACCCGATTGTGTGTCGGAAAGTAAGTTGTTTAATTGAAATTTCTTTATAAAATTTTAACGTTTTTTCATTTTTTTTTAGATACTCAACAAGCCGACTATCATTTTACGGCGTCTCTTAGTTATAGAGCGAACGGAGCAGTCGCTAATTCTTGTTTGAATCAATACACGGATCTTGTATCGCAGTACTACAAAAATCTCAACACGGTTCTGTCTGAAAAATGTTCAGCTGTTAACGTGAAAATGAACGTGACTTTCATCAAAGCTGCAGCTACTTTAGTTGAAGAAAATGTAGTGAAAATCGACTACATTTTAGACATAATGCCTTTTTATAAACAACCGCAAATCTACGATTTATGCGGTAGTACTTTAAATCTTTTGTTCGATTTGGCAGTACCTTACGCTAACGATGTAGTTGAACCACTTTTGAACGTCGCCGCTATCGGAAATCAATGTCCTCCTTTGAAAGCTCTAAAATCCACCAACGAAAGAGGTTTCACTTGTAACGTAGGCGAAGTTCTCAATATGGACACCAACGATGTACCAAGATGTCGTGAGTTTTTTTTAAATCTATTAAAAAATATTAAATTTTATTCAATTTTTATTTCCAGTACATTGTCCTGCTGGAACTTTCGCTGGGGAACGACAAAAAGAATGTACTTACTGTCCAAAAGGATTTTATCAAAATCGAGATAGACAAGGCGCGTGTAATAGATGCCCACAAGGTACTTACACTCGCGAAGAAGGTTCCAAAAACGTACACGATTGTATTCCAGTCTGTGGTTACGGTACTTATTCCCCTACAGGTTTAGTACCTTGTCTGGAATGTCCTAGAAACAGTTTTACCAGTGAACCACCAACTGGAGGTTTTAAAGATTGTCAAGCTTGTCCAGCTAATACTTTTACTTATCAACCAGCGGCAACGGGTAAAGATAAATGTAGACCGAAATGTAGTCCTGGACATTATTCACCAACAGGACTCGCTCCTTGTTCTATGTGCCCAAAGAACTTTTACCAATCTGGTAAGTTAAATTAAATAACATAATACAAGTTTTTAGTCTTGTAATGTATTGGGAACAATCACCAAATAGGTTCTTTTTTATTCTCACAATCAATACTAATCTCTTACTCTTATATGTCTAAATGCTGACTCTACTGGTCCTTGACCAACATATCTTTGAATGTTGAATCACTTGATATACGGGGTATTACAGTCTTACTTTTTTTTTCACAGTTATAGGACAAACAATATGCAGCGAATGCCCTAGTAATATGAAAACCGAAGGTCCTGGCGCAACAGGAAGAGACGAATGTCGTCCGGTACAGTGTAAAGAAAACGCTTGCCAACACGGAGGACTTTGCATTGCAATGGGACATAACGTACATTGTTTCTGTCCAGCAGGATTTACAGGAAGAAGATGTGAAGTTGATATAGACGAATGTACTTCCCAGCCTTGCTATAACGGAGGATCTTGCATCGATTTACCTCAAGGATATAAATGCCAATGTCCTCCTGGGTATTCAGGGATAAACTGTCAAGAAGAAAGGTCAGATTGTTCGAACGATACGTGTCCTGCAAGAGCTATGTGTAAAGATGAACCAGGATACAATAATTATACTTGTTTATGTCGATCTGGTTATACAGGAATCGATTGCGATGTAACGATTGATCCTTGTACTGCTAATGGTAATCCTTGTAACAATGGAGCTACTTGTTTAGCTTTACAACAAGGTAGATTTATGTGTGGATGTTTACCAGGTTGGGAAGGACAACTATGCGAAATAAATATCGATGATTGTGCTGAGAAACCTTGTTTATTAGGATCGAATTGTACGGATCTGGTCAACGATTTTAGTTGTACTTGCCCGGCTGGTTTCACCGGAAAAAGATGTCAAGAAAAGATAAATATGTGTACTAGAAACCCTTGTAAAAATGGGGTGTGCGTAGATAAGTTATTCGATTACGAATGCGTCTGTAACTCTGGTTGGACGGGGGATCTTTGCGATTCCAACATTAACGACTGCCAACCGAATCCTTGTGAAAATGGCGGACATTGCAACGATGGAATAAACGATTTTAAATGCACCTGTGAAGCAGGTTTTACCGGTAAAAAATGTCAACACACTTTAGGTAAGACTCAAAAGTTATGGTTGAAATAGATTTTATTCGATTTCTCTTTTTACAGATTTTTGTTCGTCTACACCTTGTCAAAATGGTGCAACTTGTACAGATTTAGTCGATGGGTTCTCTTGTAAATGCCGACCGGGATTCGTCGGGCTACAGTGTGAAGCTGAAATTGATGAATGTTTAAGTGATCCTTGTAATTCAGTTGGAACCGAAAGATGCGTTGATTTGGACAATAAATTCGTCTGTATGTGCCGAGAGGGTTTCACCGGTACGTTTTGCGAGATAAACATCGACGATTGTCAATCTGAACCTTGTTTAAATGGAGGTTCGTGCCGAGACGACGTAGGATCTTACAAATGTATTTGTAAACCTGGATGGACTGGTACAAACTGCGAAAATGACATAGGCAGCTGTCAAACAAGACCTTGTCAGAACGACGCTAACTGTATCGATCTATTTCAGGATTATTTCTGTGTGTAAGTAAAAAAGTGAAAAAAATTGGTAATTTTTTTTATATAAAACAATATTTTTTTTAGATGTCCTTCTGGTACTGATGGTAAACAATGTGAAACGGCTCCAGAAAGATGTATTGGTAATCCTTGCATGCACGGTGGCAAATGTCAAGATTTCGGCTCGGGTTTGAATTGTTCTTGTAGCGACAATTTCAGCGGAATCGGCTGTCAATACGAATACGACGCTTGTCGAGATAAAGCTTGTAAAAACGGAGCAACCTGTACCAACGAGTATCCTGGATTTAGATGCATTTGCCCGCCTGGTTATACTGGAAAGTTTTGCGAAGAAGATATCGTCGACTGTAAAGAAAATTCTTGTCCACCAAGTGCTACTTGTATAGATCTAACAGGGAAATTCTACTGCCAATGCCCGTTTAATCTTACAGGAGAAGATTGTAGAAAAAGTAAGTATAAAAATAGTGTGTTTAAAAAAAAGGGTTTAATTGTATTTTTTTCATAGCAATTTCTGTTGATTACGATCTCTACTTCAGCGACGCAACTCGTAGCTCAGCTTCCCAAATAATTCCGTTCTATACCGGTGCTAAATCCAGTCTTACCATCGCCATGTGGGTACAGTTTACCCAAAAGGATGAAAATGGAATATTTCTTACTTTATATAGTGTTTCGTAAGTTTTTTTTATTTTTAAAACAACAAATAAAAATAACATAAGCAAGTAATTCTCTTTCAGCAATAAACACGTTGCTTCCAATAGAAGACCTATAATCCAAGCACATTCTAACGGAGTTCAAGTATCCATTTTCCCCGACCTACAGGACGTTTATTTGAGTTACAAAGATTACACGACAGTTAACGACGCCCAATGGCATCACATAGCGATAATGTGGGACGGAGAAAACGGAGGAGAGCTTAAACTTATAACTGAAGGTCTTATCGCTAGTAAAGTTCAAGGATACGGAAGTGGACGAATACTACCTGAATAGTAAGTTGAAAATCTATTTAAAAAAATCTTCTTTTAAAACATTGTTTTTAGCGCCTGGGTGACGCTTGGAAAACCTCAAACAGGCAATCCTAAGGCTTATACAGAATCAGGTTTTCAAGGACATCTTACTAAAGTACAGATTTGGGGCAGAGCTCTTGACGTTACGAACGAAGTACAGAAGCAAGTAAGAGACTGTCGAACTGAACCGGTTATATACAAAGGATTAATACTAACATGGGCTGGGTACGAAGATACAGTTGGAGGAGTAGAAAGGGTAGTACCGTCTCATTGTGGACAACGTAATTGCCCGCCGGGATATAAAGGACCAAAATGCCAAGAATTAGAAGTTGATAAAATACCTCCGAAGGTAGAGTATTGTCCTGGTGATTTGTGGATAATTACGAAAAATGGTTCTGCTATTGTTGTATGGGATGAACCGCATTTCAGCGATAACGTAGAGGTGACGAAGATTCAAGAAAATAACGGACATCGACCTGGACAAACTTTATTATGGGGAGTTTACCAAATTGCTTACGTAGCTTCAGACGCGGCTGGAAATACGGCAGTTTGTTCATTTAGAGTGTCAGTTTTAGCTGAATTTTGTCCAGAACTGCCAGATCCAGTAGGCGGTATGCAACTGTGTAAAGATTGGGGTGCAGGTGGTCAGTTTAAAACTTGCGAAATTGGTTGTCAACCAGGTTTAAGATTTTCGCAACAAATTCCACAGTTCTACAGTTGTGGTTTGGAAGGTTTTTGGAGACCAACGAAAAATCCGCTACTTCCATTAGTTTATCCAGCTTGTTCAGGTAAGTGAAATTTGCGAATCTATTTGAAGAAAATTAACAAAAAATGGAAATTTCAGCCGCTAAACCAGCTCAAAGAGTCTTCCGGATCGAGATGTTATTCCCTAGCTCGGTATTATGTAACGAAGCAGGACAAGGGGTGCTCAAACAAAAAGTGCGAAGCTCTGTAAACGCTTTGAATAGAGATTGGAATTTCTGTTCTTTCTCAGTAGATGGTACTAGAGAGTGTAAAGAACTCAATATAGACGTAAAATGCGATCACAGAGCGAACAGACAAACTAGACAAGTTAACGAAGAAGAAGATGGTGGTACTTATGTTATTAAAACTGATGTACCAGTAGAAAAGTAAGTTTTTTTGCTACAAAAAAAAAAAGTTTAGTACTTTGATTAGACTAACATTTAGAATTAGTTCTATATTGGACCAAGCAAAATAATAAATTTTAAAACAAAGGTTTTATAAAACACAAAATTTCTGTGTACCAGTTGCATGCAAAAAATTTGTATTCACAATTTCATTTTCATATCATTTTTGCCACTGGATTTTTTTGTTGTTGCATGGCTTTGATTATTATATTAGTTGATAGTTTAGTTGAATGTGTAGTAGTAGCAACTTCGTATTATTGTAGAAGCTCCCGACAAGGAAGACAATCGTCCAGTGATACGTACAACTTAGAAATTTCCTTCCCGGCTATTAAGTAAGCATGTTGAAATTATTTTTGGTTATTATTAAATTTATTTATTAAATGTAGTAAGTAACATTTTGAGTATAATTATTGTAAAGGGTGTCTGATTAAGAGAAGTAAATCGCTGTATCTCGGAAAAAAATCTGTATTCATTAATTTTGATGTTAGAATTGTCAATAATACCAAATTATTACTTTCCGTTCTACACTCGCCTTATTTAATAAAAAAATAAAGGGTCGTGGACAAAGTATAGTATTCTACTCGAAATTTATGGCCATTATTCACAGCGGGTTATTTTTCTTAATCAAACAACCGGTGCAGGAAAACGAAAACTTTTAAAAATATTACCACCAATATATTCATAAACACGCAGCTTTTCACATCCACTACTTTTGCTGCACTTAGATCATAAAAAAAAACCATAAAAATCGAAATTTATCAAACCACATTCATTCAATAAACTTAATATTTTAGTGATCCAGTTGTTAACGTAAACACAAACGAACGCAAAAACGTGAAAGAACTTTTGGAGAAACTTATATTAGAAGAAGATCAATTTGACGTTGGAGATATTCTCCCTAACACCGTCCCAGATCCATCATCACTAATACTCGAATCAGATTACGCTTGTCCTGTGGGTCAAGTCGTTATGGATCCCGATTGCGGTAAGTTAACCCAACGATTCGGTTTTTTACGGTATTTACTGATGTAAATTTTCTTTCAGTACCTTGCGCGATTGGTACTTACTACGATAAGGATACTAAAACGTGTGTACCATGTGGTAAAGGATACTACCAAAGTGAAACAGGACAAATACAATGTATACAATGTCCAGCTATCGCTGGACGACCAGGAGTAACTGTAGGAGTTGGAGCTCGCAGCGCTGCGGACTGTAAAGGTGAAATTTCTTAAAACTTTTCTCCATATAGTTCCGGAAATCAAGATTAACCGTTTTTTACCCTTAAAAACCCCACCCCCTTCCCCTTCCCGACCTCAGATCGCCCATAAATTATTTTTCCTTCCATTTTTTTAATATTCTCCTTTTTCAATGGGTTTCATCCCACTATTATTTTTTTTGGTTTCAAAAATCATCGACCCTGGTCTAATAATTTTACAAAATTTAATATTTTCCAGAACGTTGTCCTGCTGGTAAATTCTACGATCACGAAGCCGGGCTCTGTCGTAGCTGTGGTCATGGATTCTACCAACCTAAAGAAGGTTCCTTCACCTGTGACATATGCGGACTTGGAAAAACCACAAGGACTAACGAGGCAGTGTCATCCAAAGAATGTAGAGATGAATGTGGCAATGGATTACAACTAGGTATCGATGGAAAATGCGAACCTTGTCCTCGAGGAACTTACAGAACTCAAGGAATACAATCAGCTTGTCAAACTTGTCCCATCGGTCATACAACACCAAAAAGTGGTGCTGTAACAGTTGAAGAATGTTCCTTACCCGTTTGCTCACCAGGATCTTATTTAAACGGTACTTTAAACAGCTGCGAACCGTGTAAGAAAGGATTTTATCAATCGGAATACCAGCAAACGATATGTATACCTTGCCCACCGAATACTAGCACCAAAGAACCAGGAGCAACCAGTAGATCAGCTTGTACGAATCCTTGCGAAACTAAAGACGATGAAATGGATTGCGACGAGAATGCTTACTGTCTTTTAATGCCGGATACCAGCATATTTAAATGCGAATGTAAGCCAGGATTTAACGGAACCGGAGAAGTATGCTTCGATGTCTGTGACGGATTCTGTGAAAACGAAGGAACTTGTTTCAAGGATAGCAGAGGCCAACCGTCTTGTAGATGTTTGGGAAGCTTCACTGGAAAACATTGCAAGGAAAAATCAGAGTTCGCTTATATTGTTGGTGGAATTGCTGCGTCCGTTATCCTTATAATATTCATCGTTTTATTGGTTTGGATGATTTGTGCAAGGTAAGAATTTTGTGAATTGTTTTTTTATTTTTTTTTAAATAATAATTTTCAGAGCAAGCCGGAGGAAAGAGCCGAAAAAACTGCTCTCTCCAGCTACAGACCAAAACGGATCTCAAGTGAATTTCTATTACGGAGCCCCGACTCCGTACGCTGAAAGCATAGCACCTAGTCATCATTCGACCTACGCTCACTACTACGACGACGAAGAGGATGGTTGGGAGATGCCGAATTTCTACAACGAGACTTACATGAAGGAAAGTCTACATAACGGAGTAAACGGAAAGATGAATAGTTTGGCGAGATCTAACGCCAGTATATATGGTACAAAAGACGACTTGTATGATAGACTGAAACGTCACGCTTACACTGGCAAAAAAGGTAACGAAGAAGATAATGACTAGATTTTTTTGTTTCCAATGTTGCGAGAAGCATGTTTTTTGGATTCTTCATCGAAACCGTACACTCACTGTTCGTTATTTATCGGTAGATTTGTTTTTTACTTTGTAAATATTCCTTTATTTGATAGTTTTTTATATACAGTGTGTACATTAAGTAACATAACTTGATATTTTTTATTTCCGATAGGTTTACAAAAAAAAGTTTTTTCAAATAATCCAGACATCTGCATAAGTCGATTAGAAGTATGCAGGGTGCAAAAATTGTTTGGGTCATTAAAGTAGTAGCTTTTTTCTGCCATTAATATTAATTAAGAAAGTTTTAGGTTTCCCGCCAAAAATTTCAAGTTTCCCGCTAAAATTTCAGGTTTTCCTCTAAAAATTTCAGGTTTGCCGCTAAAATTTCAAGTTTCTAGCCCAAATTATTGGCGCAAAACCTGAAATTTGGGAGGGAAACCTAAAATTTAAAGAGGGAAACTTGAAATTCTTAACAGCAAACCTGAAATTTTTAGCGAGAATCCTGAAATTTTTAGCGGGAATCCTGAAATTTGAGCGGAAAACTTGGAATTTTTGACGAAAAGCCTAAAACTTCATTAATTAATATTAATAAATTATAAAAAAATTGTTTAGGTCAAAAAAGTAGCAGCTTTTTTTCTGCCATCAATATTAATTAAGTAAGTTTTATGTTTCCCGCAAAAATTTCAAGTTTCCCGCCAAAATTTCAGGTTTTCCTCTAAAAATTTCAGGTTTGCCGCTAAAATTTCAAGTTTCTAGCCCAAATTATTGGCGCAAAACCTGAAATTTGGGAGGGAAACCTAAAATTTGAAAGGGAAACTTGAAATTCTTAACAGCAAACCTGAAATTTTTAGCGGGAATCCTGAAATTTGAGCGGAAATCTTGGAATTTTTGACGAAAAACCTAATACTTTATTAATTTATATTAATAAATTATAAAAAAATTGTTTAGATCATAAAAGTAGCAGCTTTTTTTCTGCCATTAATATTAATTAAGTAAGTTTCAGGTTTCCCGCCAAAAATTCCAAATTTCTCGCCAAAATTTCAGGTTTTCCTCTAAAAATTTCAGGTTTGCCGCTCAAATTTCAAGTTTCCAGACCAAATTAGTGGCGCAAAACCTGAAATTTGGGAGGGAAACCTAAAATTTGTAGAGGGAATTATAAATAGAATTATGCGGTCTTGACGGTTGTATTTGTAATTTAATAGATTATGAAAAACTGTACTATTTAAAAAAACATGTTAATATGTTATTTTGGAGTAACGGTGCACCCTGTATACTTCTAATCTTCTAATCTATTTGAAAAACATTTATTCAAAATTTTTTTTGTGAACTTAACGAAAATCGAAATATTAGCAAGTTACGTTACTTTATGAACACACTGTATTTAAGATTCCCAGAAGACTATGATGCATTTTGAGAAAATTTGAACAATTTTTTGCAGTCTTAAGGCGGTGCTGCACCAAACTGCCACCGCCATAAAATTCAGCGTCTTTGGAAAACTTGCTTATAGTATTTTGGTGCTGACTAATTTTTATCGGAATTGTATGACAACGATGTCATTATATTGGTGTATATGGACATAAAATTCTCATTTTTACGATTTTTTTTGACTTCTGATTATAACTTAACCTCTAAATTTGAATTTTCAAATTTTCAAATTTCCAAAATCGGAACATTTTTTCGAGACATTTATATATGAAAACCCCTTAATTTGGTCCCGTAAATTCCAAAAACGCCCGTAAAATTTATCTTAAGTATTTAATAAATTTTTTTCTTTTTCAAATATCTTCCTCTCACTTTTGGGTGCCCCTGTATACACAATATCCTAGATACGTTCTCGCTGAGAGATAGAAAAGGAGGTTAAAATAGAAAACCAAAATATGCAGGGGTAATCTGTATAATAAGGTGAAATTATAAGAAATAGGAATGAAAGAGGATTGAAAAAATACAGGGTGTCCCGTTTAAAAATACCTAAGTTAATATAATTCTTCTAATATGAATCAATCAATCATCAATTTATTATGATATTGCACTTTTTTGAAAATAAAATAGAAGTTTAAATCAATTTTGAAAAATCGTCCTATATCTCGAAATAACTTACTAAAGTCTCGGTTAAAGTACGGTTTGTAAAAAATAAGGATATCTCAGCTACTTTTTTCCCATCATCTAATTTTCGAAATAACTTGCAGAATCATCCAATTTGGGACACCCTATACATAAGATAGATATAGAGTGTTTCAACTTAGTTTGAACGCACAAAATTGATCGAATATTTAATGGAAAGTCATAAATTTTTTGCAAATAAGACATGCATGGAAATTGTTGATAATTTTCTTTTCTATTTAACAAATTCTAACATAATAAAAAGGTGGAAGCAGTTGTTTCAAGTAATTAAAATATCAATGTCTGAAATGTGTTTTTTGAAATCTAACAGAGTAATTTTATAAATATCTTATTAATTAAAAAAAAAAGTTGAAAATTTTTCACAACTACGTCATAATTTGCGGAAACAAATCAAAATTTTTTAGTTTTAAACTTTACATTCAAGTATTTGGTTTAAAATTTTAACAAAAAAGTCATTTTCCAGATAATTTTCCTAACATATTCACCTAAAACCAGTTCCAATACACATTGAAGACGTATTAACCAAAAAAAAAATACTAATACTACTAATATTGTTTCAGATAAAAGTGACAGTGAGAGTGAAGGTCAATAAACAAAATCTGGTCATATCTGTTGAATGCTCAAGTAGCAATTTATATAAATATCTAGTGAATATTATAATAAAAATGAATGTACGATGTAATGTGTAAGTACCATATTAATTGTTAATTTATATTTCTCTTAAGTAGGTACACCCTGTAATATACACCTTTTTTTATTATTATTTCTGTTAACCTAGATTGTAATATGTATATTTATATTTGAATATTTGTAATTCTATAATTGAAATTTTCCGGAAAGTTATTCAGGAAGTTGTCAAATCGACAGGAAATATTTCGCCTCCCCCCTGTAACTATATGTTCCTTAATATCACACCGATTATCAATCAGACAATAAAAAACAAAAGGACTACCTAGAAAAAGACATGGGGCAAACAGTACCTACTATACTGTTTCTGGTAGTTAAAAAAAAATTATAAATGTTTTCCACCTGCTGATTTCGTAGATTTAGATTATAATAATTCATTCGAATGTTGCTTTCACGCAAAGTATATAGTAAATATTGCTCGTTTAGTAAAAGTTGTTCTAATTACCTCACACATTTTGATTTAAAACACTCTCTTCAAAACTTAATAAACATTTATATTGAGACACCTGGTATTATAAAATTGAACACATAAAAAATATAAACACTTACATATCTGTATCCTTGGCGTAGTTTTTATCCTCATTCCATTTGATCAGCACCAGTTTCCATTCAATCGTACCATTTCCATATACCGACCGTTTCGACCACTTATATCACATTACAATTCATACGTCACATAATTATTTCATAGTACTGAGTACCGACTTTCAGTCCACTACGTTAGAGCAACCTCAAGCCAGTACCCTTGTTTCTAAATTCAATTATTAAAAAGATTGTACCTGCAGTTTGTGATTCAATTGAGTAAATATTAGTTAGGCAACCAACAATACTTGTAGGTATAGAATAAAATTATCTTAAAGAATGTGCTATTAATGTTGAATATTTAATGTATTTTTCGTAAATATTGAATTTTAAATGAAAAATCCTTATCGTACTTGAAATAACTATGTGAACCTTTCAACATTTCATATCATACATACATAAATTGAGAAATATTTTCATTTCATTATATTTTGAAAATTTTGTTTTGGAATTTTTCATAAAATCCGCAAATTATTTCATTTCAATAATATTAAATTTCCTATAAAACTGTTTTTATCTTAAAATCCTTGGAAATAGAAAATGTATTGTAAACTTTTTAATATCACAATAAAATAAACCATAAAAACATTTCAGGCATACTTCTAGAATTACAAAAATAGTAATAATTAAAAATAAGATTTTTTTCCAACCACAAATTATTTTAAATATTTCTATTTTTGCTTTTCCAGACAACAGTCACCTACCTTTATCTAGTAGACCGTAATGTATTTTCGGAATCTGCAAAGAAGACAAAATACAATTTATAACAAATCCAATCTTTCAACTCTCATTATATTATTTATTTAAAATAAATCGTCAAAAAAATAATATTATATCCTTCAATAAATGCGTTGTTATAGAGTAAAAACCATCTTAATTTTTAAATGTCTCACTATGGCGCCATCTAGAATCTTTTTAACTAAATTGTAGCGCTGCACCGCTACTATGACCAAATATGCCTTTGAATCATCCCACATGCGCAAAGCTTCACTGATGAGTAAAAAGTAAAAACCTACTACGTAGTAACAAACAATGCAAAATTATCTAAACCTAAAATTAAATAGAGCTTTTGATTGACATGGGTACTTTATTATATTATCCTAATGTAAAGAAAATGAAAAATAGATAGAAAATTGTTTCAATTTAAATACAGATTCAAGACGATTACTATTGATTGAAAAGGTTTTCATCTTGTAGAGGAAACTTTACGATAAAAGCAACTTTAAAACCAATATACCTACCATAACTTATAATAATAGTAGTTACAATGTTGTATCTAACTAAAACTAAATTCCTACATTGCAAAAACCATATAATATATACCTATTATGACTGAATTGTACTTTTCATTATGTAGATGTATTACTGAAAAATTATTCTGTCATATCGGCACCATTTACACAGTTTTATGCTTGGAAACTTCAAAAAATAAATCTATATAAACAGTCTACACTATAATTCAATTAAAATTAAAAGATATTAAATGTTTATATGATTTATTTTCATTATAAAATAGTGTAATAGAAGATATAGTGTACGAAATCACAAAATTTATGGTTAGTATTCATAATGGCCGAAATGCCTATTATAACATTACAAGAAAAATATAACTTACCGGTTATAAAACATACATTCCAGTATTAAAAACTATAAAACGACACTAGTATTAACGAACGATTATTAAAAATACTATTTTTATTACACATTTTAATGTTTTTCACTTTATTTAAATTGTAATTGTTCACACACACGCTTAATCACGAATAACTTTACTCATTATAGACAAACTAAGCTGCGTACACGCAGTTGCAACGATGTCCAAAGCCTTCTGCATTTTTTGTTTTAATGTTTTTCGCTAGTTCTAAGAAACTGACAATTTGGTAGGTATATCAGGTGCGGCGTTAGAAAATATTTAACACCAAAATATTTTTACAAGTTTTAAGAATATTCGTGTAAATAAAAAATTTGTTATATCTAATATAGGATCTACGTTTTATAAATATGTGTAAGGTTAACAATGAGTTTAGGGTTAATAGAAATACTTTTTACTATAGAAATTCTTTTGATATTTAATATTCGGCTGTTACCAGAGGCGTAGGGATATAAAATAAAAATTATAGTTTTGAAATTTCATTAAGATTTGATAAATATCAATAAAAAAAATAATTTGAAATAGAATTAAGTGAAAGTAATAAAGTGTGTAAGATAATTAATGTTGACTCGTGTGAAGTAAGCAATAAAATGTATGGATTTACCTACTTTATAGAATAGAGATTATTATAACGACAGTGGCTTGAATTTTAGGGAGTAAGGAAAGTAAATCTCGGTTTTTCGCTTTACATAACCTTCTAAAAAATTCTACAAACCTATAAAAGCAGCTACTGTTTACCCTGATATTTACTTTGAAACTGACTTTCCGGAAAGTTAATTTTTTATTATGGAATTACGAAATTATGTATTAACTTTATGTCCCAGTTAAAATTTGTAAATACAGTATAAAAAAAACGTAACTTTTGATCACATACAATTGATCAAAGTTACAATTATTATATTATCTTAAATGGCATCAACGCCATCTATGAACAATATTGTATACTGTATAACGTATACCTAAAGAGTGGACTGAATTTATTTTAAAAAAAAAAACTGTAGGTACCTAGTGTCATATTGACAGATATATTACTAAGTGAAAAATTGAAATTAAGCTCATTTTACACCAATTTCATCATCTTTGCACTTATTTGGTTACCATACAGGACCGAATTTGAAATTTTTGTGAAAAAAATTGTCTTTTCACTTCTCTTTTATTCAATACTGCCTTTAGTTTTTAAAAAATGCGACCAGTTTACATGATAATTATGATTAATTAAATATTTTAACACCCGAAATTTTCGAAAGAAGTAAATTGGAATCATTTTGTATTATAAATATCGGACTTGTAAAATATGTTTATATAATTATATATTTTTTTTGTGAAACTCCGGTCTATATATTATATTTTTATATTCTAAACTTTCTAATATATCGTTAGTTGTATGTTGTATGAAATGACAGATGCGTGAATATATTTTATATTTTTTAAAAGAATGACTGAGAAATATAAGATTAAAAAAAATATTAAACTTGTTTATTTTACCTACCTGAACTGCCCGGAGGATAAAAAAAGATAAAACAAAAATTTTCTACAATAAACTAATATATATTTAAAGTCTTATACACAAAAAATTTCATATTAGCTGTCTAGTTTATAACTACAAAAAAATAATTTTTACAAGCCCTGTACAATTTCTTTATATATAAAAAATATTGTACAAAAACATTCTAAGAAAAAACCAAATAAATACATTACCAATAAATGATAATATTTAATAAATATCATCTACTTGTTAAAAAATAGATCTCACTTTTGGTAACAGAACAGGGTCGATAGTTTTTGAAAAAGAAATAATAGTAGGATGAAACCCATTGGAAAGGGAGGAGAATATCATAAAAATGGAAGGAAAAATAATTTACGGTCGATCTGAGGTTGGGAAAGGGGAAGGGAGTGAGTTTTTAAGGGAAAAAAAATGTTTATCTTGATTTCTGGCAAAACTACAAGTTCTATGGAAAAAAGTCAAATGGGAAAGTTGTAGGAAATAAAAAGATCTACAACTTTTGTGTTTACACTTTTTTCACATAACCTCAAAATTTATGTGGAACATTAAAAAAACCACATTTTTGATTTTTTATTTTTAAATTCTACAAAAAAGATTTTTTTTTCACGAAATTTGGTGAAAACTTACCTTTTTATGTCCCAAATACACTGTAATTTATTTGATTTGAAATATTTATTTTTTCACCTTATTTTGACTCTAATGTTCAATCGAAAATTCACATTTTTTCGATTTTTTGCATTTTCTGAGAAGACTTACTATGGTGTCAGAAAGTAGAGATTTCAACGAATAGAAAGAACACCAACTTTTTTAAAAAAGGTGATATTTTGACGGGTGAATTTTCGATATTAAGTCAAAATAAGGTGAAAAAATAAATATTTCAAATCAAATAAATTACAGTATATTTGGGACATAAAAGGGTAAGTTTTCACCAAATTTCGCGAGAAAAAGATATTTTTTTGTATAAGATAAAAATAAAAAACCAAAAAGCTGGTTTTTTAAATTTTCCACATAAAGTTTGAGGTTATGTAAAAAAAGTAATAATACAAAAGTTGTAGATCTTTTTATTACCTACAACTTTACCATTTGACTTTTTTCCATAGGACTTGTAGTTTTGCCAGAAATCAAGATAAACATTTTTTTCCCTTAAAAACTCACCCCCTTCCCCTTCCCGACCTCAGATCGCCCGTAAATTATTCTTCCTTTCGTTTTTAAAATATTCTCCTCCTTTTCCATCCTACTATTATTTTTTTTCACTTTTTATTATTTTTAAAGACATCTACACTGGTCTATGAGTCAATCTAAATTTTATTTTAATTTAATTTTATGTAATTTCAATTTAAAACCCAACATTTCCGAAAACACCCCAGACAAAGCTGAAAGTATCACCAACTTCGTGCAATTGTACAATATAGGATTCGCTGAAAGTCCCGATATCTTGAAAGGATTTTCCAGCTCCTAAAAACATCACCCAATAAAAATTTTCACAAAAAAATTCAAAATTCAATCTGTCAAAGTTACCTTCAACAAATCGATGGCCAGCTTCAAAACGTTGTTAGCCACATTCAATTCGTCTTTTTTGTGAGGCTTTTGTTCGATTTGTAAATGTAAATTTATTTGTTCCGTTATCAACACAGAAAGATTCCTGTATTTTTTATTAATTTTCGTACCTAATGTCATAAATCGCAAGAGTAAAATCCCCAAACCAATACACCAAATGAGAGCTTCCAAATAATACTGGGAAAATAATACTGTGTCCTAAAAAAAAAGGATAAATATATCAAATTCTGCGTCAGCTGTCAAAGCTGTCAAGTGTCAAATATGTCAATAAATGGGAAGTGGAGATGGGAGAGAACGATGAACTTACCTTTAATACTTCAACGCAAAGAAAATGCATAAATATACCAAATTCTGCGTCAGCTGTCAAAGCTGTCACGTGTCAAATATGTCAATAAATGGGAAGTGGAGATGGGAGAGAACGATGAACTTACCTTTAATACTTCAACGCAAAGAAAATGCATAAATATACCAAATTCTACGTGAGCTGTCACGTGTCAAATATGTCAATGTTTTTTAAATGGGAAGTGGAGATGGGAGAGAACGATGAACTTACCTTTAATACTTCAACGCAAAGAAAATGCATAAATATACCAAATTCTGCGTCAGCTGTCAAAGCTGTCACGTGTCAAATGTCAATAAATGGGAAGTGGAGATGGGAGAGAACGATGAACTTACCTTTAATACTTCAACGCAAAGAAAATGCATAAATATACCAAATTCTACGTCAGCTGTCACGTGTCAAATATGTCAATGTTTTTTAAATGGGAAGTGGAGATGGGAGAGAACGATGAACTCACCTTTAATACTTCAACGCAAAGAAAAGTTAGCAGCAACAGGTTAGCCACGAAAGCGGTAGATACGATAATATCGACGGATCTTTGTGGTCCCCTTTTTTTTAAATAGGATCTCACTGATAACCAAGTTTTGATATTTATCACTTTATTGAGTCGAAAATGTGGAATTTCCGATTTTCTAGCACGTCTCGATGATGTTAAATGAGAAAAAAGTTTGGCGTACAATAATCTTTGTTTAAACGTCCTTTCCGCGACGGCTAGTAGAAAAAATATCATCGAAGCTAGTACCCAACGTTGAACTAGAGCTATTGCCATTACTACGTATTCCCTATAACATAATAAAGCTCTTTTTAAACGGTTTTCGTATAGGCAACCAAATATACTTTAAATATATAGACTTTAAAAATAATAAAAAGTGAAAAAAAATAATAGTGGGATTAAACCCACTGGAAAATGAGGAGAATATTATAAAAATGAAAGGAAAAATAATTTACGGGCGATCTGAGGGCGGGATAGGGGAAGGGAGTGAGTTTTTAAGGGTAAAAAAATGTTTATCTCGATTTCCGGAAAAACTACAGGTCCTATGGAAAAAAAGTTGTATTGCAGAGTTGTAGGTAATAAGAAGATCTACAATTTTTGTATTTACACTTTTTTCATATATCCTCAAAATTTATGTGGAAAATTAAAAAACCAAGTTTTTGGTTTTTTATTTTTATCTTCTACAAAAAAAATTTTTTTTCCACGAAATTTGGTGAAAACTTACCTTTTTATGTCCCAAATACACTGTAATTTATTTGATTTGAAATATTTATTTTTTCACCTTATTTTGACTTAATACCGAAAATCGAAAATTAACATTTTTTTCGACTTTTTGCATTTTCTGAGAAGACTTACTTTGGTATCAGAAAGTAGAGATTTAAACGAACAAAAAGCTTTTAGAAAAAAAATGATATGTTGACAGGTGAATTTTCGATTGAAAATCGATATTAAGAGAAAATAAGGCGAAAAAATAAATATTTCAAATCAAAGAAATTGCAGTGTATTTGGGACATAAAAAGGTAAGTTTTCACCAAATTTCGTGAAAAAAAATATTTTTTTATAAAAGATAAAAATAAAAAACAAAAAATTTGTATTTTTTAATTTTCCACATAAATTTTGAGGTTATGTGAAAAAAGTGTAAATACAAAAGTTGTAGATCTTTTTATTACCTACAACTTTCTCATTTGACTTTTTTCCATAGGACTTGTAGTTTTGCCAGAAATCGAGATAAACCGTATTTTACCCTTAAAAACTCACCCCCTTCCCCTTCCCGACCTCAGATCGCCCGTAAATTATTTTTCCTTTAATTTTTATAATATTCTCCTCATTTTCCAATGGGTTTAATCCCAATATTATTTTTTTTGTTTAAAAAATTATCGACCCTGGTCTAATAGGCAACCAAATAATATGTTCTTACCAAACGTTTCCTTCGAAAGTCGATAAAAACCATTTTCTCGATTGTAAAATGACCTCCCCCAACATGGTTCTGTGTAATGTCAATAAAGATTGTTGATCGTTTGGTAAAGATCTTGTGACGTTTATATAAAGTTGTTCTATGAAATATTTGAATTCTACAAGACTGTCAGTGGAGGTATTGAGAACTTTGCATATGACTGGTAAAAATGCCAGGAGAGACGATATCACTATTCCCAAATAAAAATAATCCTTAGTTTCTGGCATTAAATCGACTTTTCCAATTATCACAGAACTTATTTCTAACATTGATAAATCCGCCGTTTTCATTTCGTTCTTTTCCCAAATTATACAACTCACTAAAAAAATTTAAATTTTACAAAAAATTCAATTATATTTCTTAGTTATAGACCTTTAAAAAGTGAAGAAAAATAATGGTAGGATGAAACCCATTGGAAAAGGAGGAGGATATTATAAAAATTAAAGAAAAATAATTTACGGGTGTTCTGAGATCGGGAAGGGGAAGGGGGTGAGTTTTTAAAGGTTAAAAAACGGTTTTTCTCGATTTTTGGCAAAACTACAATTCCTATGGAAAAAAGACAAATGGGAAAGTTGTAGGAAATAAAAAGATCTACAACTTTTGTATTTATACTTTTTTCACATAACCTCCAAATTTGTGGAAAATTTAAAAAAACAAGTTTTTGGTTTTTTATTTTTATCTTCTAAAAAAAAATTTTTTTCTTCACGTCATTTGGTGAAAACTTACCTTTTTATGTCCCAAATACACTGTAATTTATTTGTTTTTAAATATTTATTTTTTCACTTTATTTTGACGTAATATCGAAAAATCACCCTAATTTTCAGCCGAAAATTCACACGTCAAAATATTGGCTGTTTTCGAAAAGTTGGTATGCTTTCTGTTCGTTGAAATCTCTACTTTTCTATGGTGTAAAATATATATATATATATTACAATAGTAAATCTTCTCAGAAAAAAATGCAAAAAATATTGTAAAAAATTGTTTTTTTCTTTTTTTTGAATTTACTGAGAAAATTTACTATAATAATATATTTTTTTTACAGCATCGGAAAGTAGAAATTTCAACGAACAGAAAGTACACCAACTTTTTGAAAAATGCTAATATTTTGAAGGATTAATTTTCGATTTAAAATTAGGTTGCTTTTTCGATATTAAGTCAAAATAAGGTGAAAAAATAAATATTTCACATCAAATAAATTACAGTTTATTTGGGACATAAAGAGGCAAGTTTTCACCAAATTTTGTGAAAAAAAATATTTTTTTGTAAAAGATAAAAATAAAAAACAAAAAATTTGTATTTTTTAATTTTCTACATAAATTTTGAGGTTATGTGAAAAAAGTGTAGATACAAAAGTTGTAGATCTTCTTATTACCTACAACTCTGCTATTTGACTTTTTTCCATAGGACTTGTAGTTTTGCCGGAAATCGAGATAAACTGTTTTTTACCCTTAAAAACTCACCCCCTTCGCCTTCCCGACCTCAGATCGCCCGTAAATTATTTTTCCTTCCATTTTTATAATATCCCCCTCCTTTTCCAATGGATTTGATCCCACTATTATTTTATTTGGTTTCAAAAATTATCAACCCTGGCCTATTAACTGTATATGTTAACCTCTTTTTAAAAATTATTTATACTCTCAAGTCATCTAAGTTAACCATATATTTTTATGGTTATTAGATTCGTTCATAGACAATCACAAACTGTTACTGTTGCACAGGTTTCAACATTTTTGTTATTGCACTACAAACAAATCTGTCTATGTCAATCACTGACATATGACATAAGAACGTGATGTGATTATTGTATTGTCATCTGACAAATTTAATATAAAGTTCAAATTAAAAAAGTACACAAATAGCGTTAACCAGAGATAAACAAATAATAAAATCAATATTTTTGCAACTTCAAACTAAGATTGTGTGTTTACTAATGAAAGGTATAATTTTTTACTACTCACCTTTAGCAGACGGTGGATTCAATATAGCAGTTGGTGCTATGTCATTATCATAAACAGAATAATCTTTATCATTGTCAATTTGACTATCTGATATATTTTCCATATCCGAGCTATAGCTACAATCGCTATTTGTTGTTACACCCATCCAATCGGTTGCAGATGATGTTAGATCCCCCAAAGAAGTTTCGTTTTGTTTTACTTCAGGCGATGTTGTTATAGGTTCTTCGTCTGTTTCACAATTGCTATCTTGTGAAGTAACACTGATTGTAGGGATGAGTGTTATTTTAGGTTTTACCTAAAATTATTCATTTAATTCTATATAAAATTAAATAAATATTAAATTACCGATGTAGATGATTTTCTTTTGGTTGAAAATACTGGTTTTGTCTCGCTTTCTGAATCGGTACTACCAAATTCCTCTATTCTATTGACCGATACACACTTTTCACCTTCGTAAATTAAAGTTGTTTCTTGTTTACTGAAAAATATATTTAAATTACCTTTCGATTTTTATGGTTTCATGAAAAGATAACAACGAATCCTATATAGGAACACTGGTATTAACAATAAATCTGACTGAAAAGTAAACAATAATAAAAATGGATTCTCCATTGCAGGATTAATTACAGACGGAAAAAATTGAAGATAACAGTTTCCGGATAGTTTCTTTGGTTTTGTTAGATAAGGTGTCCTTGAGTTTATTATTAATTACACCTTAGAACCGATTATAGAACAGGAGAATTAGCAAATGATGGAATATTTCCAAACAGTAAAAGAGGATAGCAAGAAATTAGGTATCTGAATGCACACAGTCTAAGAGGGATGGATTAATAAGCTAGCTCATATTTTTTTGATATAATACCTGAAACACACGCTCTGGTTTTCACCGGACATGTTGAAATTTCAATCAATACCTTTTATGCAAATAAAATAAAGCTATGATCTAATATACGAGTATCTTACCTTTTAAAATTAGAATCTAGCAATTCATTTTTGTTGAATAGTTCCTTTTCAACTTTATTTGTCAACTTTTCTTGTTTAATCCTTGCCTCTTCTTGAAGTTCCTGCTTTCTTTTCTTTTTTACATGAAGTCTCTTTCTAATATGTCTATGTTTCAGTCGTGCACTTTCTACTTCAGTACCCAATGTAGTTGCCACTATTTGTGAATGAATTAAGCACATGACCCACAACATTAATAATGGAATAAATATTTCCATGCATGATAGTGACTACAAAAGATATGACTGTAACTTTCTCCGAATATTAGTAAAAATTCAAACCTCACCTCTGAAAAAACCTCACTTATTGAGGCATAAGTACAGTAGATAACAATGTTGATGATATGGAGAATGTAGATCATTAAACAGATGATAAAAACATATTCGGAAGTTTGCTCAATCCACCATTTTCCATAAAATGGAAAAAAAATACATCTCATGGTGGCCAATTTTGTGACTTTAATAAAACCATGTTTAGGCTTTGTTTTTGTAAATGATGAACCTGTAAGGATAATAAAATAAGACAAAGATTTGAAGACAATACCTTGCAATTACCTCTGACTAAATCAAGATCAATAAAATTCAGATTAGGTTTTGCAGATCTTGTTTTGATATGATTGAGCCCATTGATTCTTTGTTCCCTTTCTTCTATTTTTGTCTCCCATTTTTGTTTATCATAAGTACCAATTTTTTGTTGATACCTACAATATGCTACAAGATTAAAATTAAACTTAAAACATTCAATTTGATTGAAAACATAAATATTTATGTATAGGTACCTACGTATTATTTACGAATACAAACGATCTTTTTAATTATGCAAACATTAGCTAAACAAATGTTTATTTACTAGATAACTAGATATTTAAAAATTTACAAACCATGTAAAAATAAAATCAATACCCATCGAAAATTAACTATTCTGTTTTAAATGTAACTGTGTCTATCGGTAAGAACAGTACTGCGTTGGTTCGGTTAAATTAAAACTATACTAACAATCATATTAAATTGATAAGATTTAAGATCTATTTTTATAAAAGCTTAGATCAGCTGATTTCACGAAGTGAGGTTAGGTAGAGGTTAAGGGCATTTTTATTTTGCTTTTATCACGTTAGACAGAGTGAGATAACCATAGATATAATAACTTAACATGGATGCGCCTTGTCACTATTCAGCTCATATTATCGTGTGTCGCACTAGCAGTGTGAGAGAGATGGAGATAGAAGGGTGGCAAAAAGCGCGAGCCAGCAATGGAAAATACATACAAAATTGAAATTAATTTTGTCTATCTATAGTTTATTAGGAAGTTTGGCTTGGGAATGGATTAAAATAAATTTTGCAAACGTAATTATTTATTTTCTAAACATAAATAAATAAATAAAGATTTCACCATTTTATATTCAATATAATGTACACACGAATATATTTTGAATTTGCGATATTAATTTATCATTTAAGGAGTACAAAATAATCCAAAACTCACAATTCACAATTCTTTCACCTATGTTTCACGCTCTTTTTGCCACTCCTCTATATCTGTCTTTGTCTGGTTGCTCTGGTCCCATGATGTCTCTTTCTAAGGCGCATCCATGTTAAGTTATTATATCTATGGAGATAACCGATAATTAGTAGTGAAGCTAGGCACATAGCCATTTTAGTTATAGAACCATCAGTGTCGCCGATAAATGATTGTTAATCAAATATTTCTAAATACAAAAAGAATGATATTCAAGGATATAAAATTAAGTTTGTGCCAGAATTCTACTATTCCATCCAGTCCAAAATATTGGTCCTAGCACATATTATTCATAATATCAGTTGTTAATCTATATTTCTGAAACAGCAAATCTTCGACACCACTGGAAATTTGATAGAATAAAAAATGTCTGTAATGTCAATCGTAAAAAAACAGATAACCTTAAAAAATATCAAGTTGAGTAGAGTTGTAGAGAGGACATTGTGTAATTACCTAAATAAAAATGAGCAAAATATATGAAAATAAGATTGGCATGTACATTTCCCATGAACAGTATATCAACAGGATTTGCGAAACCTTATGCAGTTCAAGTGGTTATAATTACAAGATAAATACGAATTTATTTAACATTAACACATCATATACAAAATTAAAATCTCCAACAAAAATGAAAGAGCAGAAAAATGAGTTTGAAGATCTTATAATAGAACAGGTAGATGTTAAACAAAAATTCGCCAAATTTCTTCCATATAATAAAGAATATTTGGAGGAGAGTTCTGTAGATAATAAACTAGCTCTTGAAACAGCAGATAATATTAAATTAATTTGCGAAAAAATCAGGTAATTAAAATATTGTACAACTATGGTTTGAGTTTTCACTTAAAACATGTAGTGTTATAGATGCAAATGGAAGAAATAATGGGCCTGCAATTATTAAAGAAATAAACGGATCAAATTTCATATTTCCAGAAAACACAGAATTCTACAGTAAAGATGTTTGTGAAATGAACAAATATTTTAAGGATAGAAAATTTGACTTAATCCTTTTGGACCCTCCTTGGTGGAATAAATACATTAGAAGAAAAAGAAAAAAATCATCAGGTGAAAACTAGAGTCCTTTTTTAATTACCTACTTTATAAAATAATTTTAGATGGATACAACATGATGTTTAATGAAGATTTAAAAAATTTACCCATCAACAACTTATTATCCGATGAAGGATTACTTGTAGTTTGGTGTACAAATTCTAAACAAAATTTAAATGCACTCCTAAACGATATTTTTCCACATTGGAATGTGCAGTTTGTTGCAAAATGGTACTGGTTAAAAATAACAAAAAGTGGTGAACCCGTTTGTAACTTTTCTCAACCTCCTGGTAAACAACCTTATGAAAAAATTATATTTGCTAAAAGAAAACATTTATTACATTCTCCTGAAGAAGGTAAGATACTGGTGAGTGTTCCAAGTGCTTTACATTCGCATAAACCACCGTTAATGGTTGTATTAGAGGAATATTTAGTAAAAGATGCGAAATGTTTGGAAGTATTTGCTAGATATCTTACTCCTGGTTGGGTAAGTTATGGAAATGAAGTACTAAAGCTACAACATGAATCTCTTTTTGTAAAGTAGAAAATAAATGATAATTTTTGAACAAACTTTATTTATATAAAAAAAACATTTAACAAATCAAAATTACTTCTAAAAATAAATAAAAACTTAATAAAAAACATCAAAAATAGAATTTAAACTTTTTCTTTTCCGTCTTTTAACATGCTTAAAAATATCATACTGTATATTATCCTCGTTATCATTACCATTATTCAAAGGATTTTTTGAGGCTCTAGAAAATGTTGCTAATGCTTCAACAACTGCTGATCGGTTTGGTGTTCCTTTAAAACTTCTTTTATTACCAAAAATGTCATCGTATAGGTTGTTTATTGAATATTTATTTGATACACTGGGTATATTCAAACTTCCGGTTCTGTATCTAACAGAAGAGATTTGGTTATTCGCTTTTTCTGATTTTGGTTTGGTAATTTGAGATTGCGTCTCCAAGTTTTTAAAATATTTTATTGCTGTATTGAATTGGTGGTGTACTGAGTTGTTTGAAGTTTCAATATCGTCTATTTTTGGTAAACTTGGAGAGGTGTGAAATCTTTTCGCTTTTCTAATATTGTTTGATTGATTTTTGACAGTTTGTTTGGTTGATAATTGAGGAGCTGAAAAAAATTATTCATCAAAGTAACAAAGTTGAAAAAATCGTTAACGTTACAAAATTGAAAATTTGGAGCTGTAATTTCAGGAGAATACTCTTAAAAAACCAATCTATTTGGAAAAAATTTGACATCACTGTTACCGGAAAAGTATTCATTTTATAAATCGTCAAAGTGATGGTAGTGAATTTTTCTAAAAACACACTATCAACTTTAAAAAAATTGTAAAAACCACAAAAATAACAATTTTGATTTGAAATTTTAGCAGCGTACTCTTAAAAGACCAATCTACTAAGCAAAAAATTTAAAAGACCATGACTGGTAAGGGTTGCATTTTATAAATTAGTAAAGTAAGGGTAGGGACTTTTTCTAAAAAACGTACTAACATCTTGAAAAAATTGTAAAAACCACAAAAATAAAAATTTTGATTTGAAATTTTAGCAGCGTACTCTTAAAAGACCAAACTACTAAGCAAAAAATTTAAAAGACCATGACTGGTAAGGGTTGCATTTTATAAATTAGTAAAGTAAGGGTAGGAAATTTTTCTAAAAAACGTTCTAACATCTTGAAAAAATCGTAAAAACCACAAAAATAAAAATTTTGATTTGAAATTTGAGCAGCGTACTCTTAAAAGACCAATCTACTAAGAAAAAAATTTGCAAGACCATGACTGGTAAGGGTTGCATTTTATAAATTAGTAAAGTAAGGGTAGGGACTTTTTCTAAAAAACGTACTAACATCTTGAAAAAATTGTAAAAACCACAAAAATGAAAATTTTGATTTGAAATTTTAGCAGCGTACTCTTAAAAGACCAAACTACTAAGCAAAAAATTTAAAAGACCATGACTGGTAAGGGTTGCATTTTATAAATTAGTAAAGTAAGGGTAGGAAATTTTTCTAAAAAACGTTCTAACATCTTGAAAAAATCGTAAAAACCACAAAAATAAAAATTTTGATTTGAAATTTGAGCAGCGTACTCTTAAAAGACCAATCTACTAAGAAAAAAATTTGCAAGACCATGACTGGTAAGGGTTGCATTTTATAAATTAGTAAAGTAAGGGTAGGAAATTTTTCTAAAAAACGTTCTAACATCTTGAAAAAATCGTAAAAACCACAAAAATAAAAATTTTGATTTGAAATTTGAGCAGCGTACTCTTAAAAGACCAATCTACTAAGAAAAAAATTTGCAAGACTATGACTAGTAAGGGTTACATTTTATAAATTAGTAAAGTAAGGGTAGGAAATTTTTCTAAAAAACGTACTAACATCTTGAAAAAATCATAAAAACCACAAAAATAAAAATTTTGATTTGAAATTTTAGCAGCGTACTCTTAAAAGACCAAACTACTAAGCAAAAAATTTAAAAGACCATGACTGGTAAGGGTTGCATTTTATAAATTAGTAAAGTAAGGGTAGGAAATTTTTCTAAAAAACGTACTAACATCTTGAAAAAATCGTAAAAACCACAAAAATAAAAATTTTGATTTGAAATTTGAGCAGCGTACTCTTAAAAGACCAATCTACTAAGAAAAAAATTTGCAAGACCATGACTGGTAAGGGTTGCATTTTATAAATTAGTAAAGTAAGGGTAGGAAATTTTTCGAAAAAACGTACTAACATCTTGAAAAAATCGTAAAAACCACAAAAATAAAAATTTTGATTTGAAATTTGAGCAGCGTACTCTTAAAAGACCAATCTACTAAGAAAAAAATTTGCAAGACTATGACTAGTAAGGGTTGCATTTTATAAATTAGTAAAGTAAGGGTAGGAAATTTTTCGAAAAAACGTACTAACATCTTGAAAAAATCGTAAAAACCACAAAAATAAAAATTTTGATTTGAAATTTGAGCAGCGTACTCTTAAAAGACCAATCTACTAAGAAAAAATTTTACAAGACTATGACTAGTAAGGGTTACATTTTATAAATTAGTAAAGTAAGGGTAGGAAATTTTTTTAAAAAACGTACTAACATCTTGAAAAAATCGTAAAAACCACAAAAATAAAAATTTTGATTTGAAATTTGAGCAGCGTACTCTTAAAAGACCAATCTACTAAGCAAAAAATTTAAAAGACCATGACTGGTAAGGGTTGCATTTTATAAATTAGTAAAGTAAGGGTAGGAAATTTTTCGAAAAAACGTACTAACATCTTGAAAAAATCGTAAAAACCACAAAAATAAAAATTTTGATTTGAAATTTTAGCAGCGTACTCTTAAAAGACCAATCTACTAAGAAAAAAATTTACAAGACTATGACTAGTAAGGGTTGCATTTTATAAATTAGTAAAGTAAGGGTAGGAAATTTTTCGAAAAAACGTACTAACATCTTGAAAAAATCATAAAAACCACAAAAATAAAAATTTTGATTTGAAATTTTAGCAGCGTACTCTTAAAAGACCAATCTACTAAGAAAAAAATTTGCAAGACTATGACTAGTAAGGGTTGAATTTATAAATTAGTAAAGTAAGGGTAGGAAATTTTTCTAAAAAACGTACTAACATCTTGAAAAAATCGTAAAAACCACAAAAATAAAAATTTTGATTTGAAATTTTAGCAGCGTACTCTTAAAAGACCAATCTACTAAGAAAAAAATTTAAAAGACCATGACCGGTAAGGGTTGCATTTTATAAATTAGTAAAGTAAGGGTAGGAAATTTTTCGAAAAAACGTACTAACATCTTGAAAAAATCGTAAAAACCACAAAAATAAAAATTTTGATTTGAAATTTTAGCAGCGTACTCTTAAAAGACCAATCTACTAAGAAAAAATTTTACAAGACTATGACTAGTAAGGGTTACATTTTATAAATTAGTAAAGTAAGGGTAGGAAATTTTTTTAAAAAACGTACTAACATCTTGAAAAAATCGTAAAAACCACAAAAATAAAAATTTTGATTTGAAATTTTAGCAGCGTACTCTTAAAAGACCAATCTACTAAGCAAAAAATTTAAAAGACCATGACTGGTAAGGGTTGCATTTTATAAATTAGTAAAGTAAGGGTAGGAAATTTTTCGAAAAAACGTACTAACATCTTGAAAAAATCGTAAAAACCACAAAAATAATCATTTTGATTTGAAATTTTAGCAGCGTACTCTTAAAAGACCAATCTACTAAGAAAAAAATTTACAAGACTATGACTAGTAAGGGTTGCATTTTATAAATTAGTAAAGTAAGGGTAGGAAATTTTTCGAAAAAACGTACTAACATCTTGAAAAAATCGTAAAAACCACAAAAATAATCATTTTGATTTGAAATTTTAGCAGCGTACTCTTAAAAGACCAATCTACTAAGAAAAAAATTTACAAGACTATGATTAGTAAGGGTTGCATTTTATAAATTAGTAAAGTAAGGGTAGGAAATTTTTCTAAAAAACGTACTAACATCTTAAAAAAATCGTAAAAACCACAAAAATAAAAATTTTGATTTGAAATTTGAGCAGCGTACTCTTAAAAGACCAATCTACTAAGCAAAAAATTTAAAAGACCATGACTGGTAAGGGTTGCATTTTATAAATTAGTAAAGTAAGGGTAGGGACTTTTTCTAAAAAACGTACTAACATCTTGAAAAAATCGTAAAAACCACAAAAATAACAATTTTGATTTGAAATTCTAGCAGCGTACTCTTAAAAGACCAATCTACCAAGAAAAAAATTTACAAGATTATGACTAGTAAGGGTTGCATTTTATAAATTAGTAAAGTAAGGGTAGGAAATTTTTCTAAAAAACGTACTAACATCTTGAAAAATTCGTAAAAACCACAAAAATAAAAATTTTGATTTGAAATTTTAGCAGCGTACTCTTAAAAAACCAATCTAATGTGAAAAATTTTTCCAATACCTCAACCTAAAAGGTTTTAATTTTATAAATAAAACAAAAAAATACCTAAACTCACCATTTTCCATTTTCAAGATATCTCTTTTCTTATGAACCATTTTTTTCTTTACTGTCGCCTTTTCAATTTCATAAGCTTGCTTCAGCAAAAGTTTTTTCCTCTCTTCAATAGTCAAAACAGTACATTTATCCAAAGATTCATCAACTGACTGATACTTCTTAACATTCGTCTGAACCAAACTTCCAGTTATCGACAAAATATCATCAGCAGATTTAAAAGTCTCCTTTTCTTTAATAACATTCTTCTCGCTAGAAATATTTTCATCGGGTTTGCTCCAAATTAACTTACTCCTTTCAATATCTCTAAGAGCATTCTTCTTCGTTTTGTGGGATAAAGACTTGGCGCTCACAGAACTCGAACTTCTAGAAGACATATTTTCCCAAAATAATTTTTTATCTTTAACGGAACCTACGGAAGACCATTCGGATTCTAAAGATAAATTTGGTAAGCTGATCGTACTGCAAAGTGACCAATCAACTGGTTCTTTTAAAATGTGGTTTTTATTTCCTAAACTACTTTCGTTTTCCGAAAATGAGGAACTAATTGAATTTGGATCGCTTCCTAACGAAGACTGTGCAAAAATCTGTAAAAAAAAACGTATTTTTATGTTCATACATATAATAGTCACTTCGTTGTAAGTATGAACAGACTATACAAAATAAACGAACCTTTCTTTTTTCCGCCACATTTTTTTTGTAAAAATCTACTTCGTCAGGTACAATATGTTCACGGCATATTGGAGAAGTATCTAATTTTTCCAAATACATTTGCACTCTGTATTTGATAGAAACATTATCAACGTCATCTTCAAAATCGTTTTTGGTACATTTTTTTTCCATCGTATTTTTATTAGATTCGTTAACGATGTTTTTAAAATATTTGTTGTCCAAATTTTTCACAGCATCGTCTACAAATCTTTCCGGAATTTTTATTTTATTTATATTAATTTTATCCAAGTATTTCGGTTCGAATGTAAACTTCATATTTTTATTATCGTCGCTAATTAAATCTGTTTGCTCGGTAATAACGTTGTTTGATTTTAAATTATTGCATTCGTTGGAAATTTGTTTATTTAAGATAATTTTATTTGTGTTAATTTGTTTTGTATCAATAGATACTTTTAGCGGTAGAATTTTATCATCTAATTCTTCTTTTTTATTATTTGTAGTGTTAATTGACACTTTTTCCAAGTCTTCAAGATCGTTTATAATCATTTTTTGAACATCATCCGTTAATGAACTTTTTTTTTTAATTAATACTTCCGTTAAATTTGAATCTTTTATGTTGCTTTTGAGTACTTCATCTTTTGTACATTTTTGTTCATAAATTACATCGTTCTGCATCATTTTTTTGCGTATAGGTTTTATATTCTTCCTCTTCTTCTTCAACATGTTTTCTTCACTATTTTCGTTAGCAAAAATATGTACGTTGAAAGGGCAACATTTTAACACCTCTCCACCTCCTACCATGTTTATTTCGTACATTCCATAATATCTAGGATAATAGCTAACTTTAATCCTGTCGTTTTCCATAACAGCTTCGATTTCAATTTCTTCATCGCAATTTTTTTTCGTACTTTTTGCAAAATTAATAATATTAGATTGTAAAGATTGTAAATTTTCTATCAACTTGATAGATTGTCTTCTTTCTACTTTAATAGGTCTTCGTTTTCTTTTTTTATTGATTAATTTGGGTGCAATTGCTTCACCGAAAGTTCCAAAAGGTCCTTTGATTTGTATTATAATGTTACTTTCATTATCGTCTTCGAAATTTTCGTCTAAATAGATATAAAATACTGCCATTTTGTATTGTTCTCCTGAAAATAAACCCATACCTCTAACTATGTATCGATCTGAGATTTTACCATCTTTATCGTTTTCCGAAGCTTGATTTATAGATTGCTGAATGTCAGATAAGTATCTCAAAAATCTTCTGTCTAACGTAGACGTTAATTCTTTTTTTAAATCTTCGCTAGAAAATGTCTGAAAATAAGAAATTTAAATAACTATTCAACTAAAGTCAGTGTGATGAACCATATTTTTAATCCCCTTGAAGGAAAAAGCCGCCCAATGGCGTGCATATAAATTTTTTTATAAATTCAAAAATTGTGAAATAATGTTAATCTACTATATCAATTTGAATGAAAAAAATCAGCCTGCATACAAAATTCATAAAATTTATAATACAATAATAACACGTTTTCCTCTAGAACACGGAGTATCTAAAGAACAGTCTTTTGTATCGTCAACCCAACCATACTTGACAAATCATGCGTATCAAACCAAGTTTCGTCTAAATAAATTATACCTAGTTCTATTTGAATCACGATACAGTTTTATTTTGCGCAAATACTCCTGTCTTAGTTCAACGATACGCCGAGATTCCATTATCACCATTCGATTATCTAACTTCTTATATGTAAATCTTTGTTCTTAAATTCGGCCCTATCATCGGTATCATTTATTTGTGGCGCCAAATTATTAGATTCCCGCGCATCATCTTGGACTGTCGTTTCTCCAAAATGCTATCAATTCACTAAACTCACTCGTCCAAGAAATAGATACTAGATATTTACTACTATTATTTTAAATATTTCTTTAAGACAAAATTCACACACGCCCCTGAATCGACACACAATACTAATATCTCTTTAACATCGCAGGCCACCCTCGGAGTTTAATTTTTATTTAGTTACAGTTAGTCCGTCTTAGTAAGTGACCCGTTACTCCATTATAATATAAACAATAATGTATTTGATGATTGTATAACGCTGAACACCTGCAATGCGTTGCCAGATATACAAAATTTTCTTAAATATAGTAGGCATACAAAAAGTTTCTCTTTTTACAGCAATTTCGAGCGACTTTTTTCAATGTTTACTAATAAATTTATATTTTTTAAAATATTTCCAAACTAGCTTTCTGAAAACATCACGAGCTAACAGTTTACTGAAGTAATGGGAAACATTTGTATAGTGAGCCCAACAATTTTAGAAAATATATCTGACAACCTTGCTTTATTTTATGGTCATCACACTGACTTTAGTTAGACTTTACCAAGCAAGATGAAAAAATATTATTTACCGGCACTATTCCAAAATATTTATAGGCCAAAGATTGTGCATGCGCCGGTGGTTGCTTCCAGTGCCTATGCGGGTTTGGACAAGCTCCTGGTACTCCTGTATTTATCAAAGTACATAGTAAAGAACCGTCTTTCCACAGATCTCTTATACCTCCAGATAAAGTTTTTGTAGAATAAGATGACCAAGTTGGAGGTAACCTGCCGGATGCCCATTTTATTAACGCTTCTTTTTTTATGAATACTGGACATATAACTAAAAAAATTAAAGTTTTTTCATATTTTATTTTTTTTAACAAATTATGTCTATATCTAATCAGATCACAAGCCACTGACTGGAATAACTAATGTTGTAAATCATTTTAACGACATTGCGGACCGCATAAATAGCTAATATACAGAATTATACTTCTTTATCTTCGTTAAAAATTAAATTTGTAGTTTTCATCAGTGAAATACTGAAAAAAACACTATGGTTCCATTTGCTGTTATTGTTGTTGCTATTTAGGACTTAGATCGATTCATTTGTTGGCATAAAACAAATATTATTCGTTTTATTTATAAAGAAGAGTGCGGAAAACTCATAAATGGAAATGTTTGAAACCATCAAGGTCATCGTTTCTATAATAACACTTATTTTTTATAAGAAATGAATTTATCATTTGAAAACATTCTAAATATATTGGATTTTCATGTTATATCTATTAAATTAATTGCATGTTATTATAATTCATTGTAAATTTGTTTACCGTTTAAGTAACAAATTTTTTTGTGGTATTAGTATTTAGACCAGTGCCGTCCAGTAAGAGACTTCACTCTTGAAGCCCACATTAAAGATAAAATATTACGAGTAAAATAACGTGTAACGCCACTGGTGACGGATAGAAAATTGCAGCGTAGTTACTGGGAATCGGACCCGATCGCCCTCGAATATTCGAGAAGCCACGCACACATTATATAAGAAGATTAAGTCTTTTTAATTGAAGATATCGATAGAATTTACGTAAATAGTTCTATAAAATACAAACCTCTTAGATATCTTTTATCCAGTTGCATTAAAATTTTTTCAAAAAGGTTCTTCCTTCCTAAGACGAACAAAATCAGTCCGGCCACTGGCAGAAGTACGTGAAAACCAACGGAAAATCTGCTATTTCTGTATTGATGTTGGCTTTTTTCGGTGTCAATTTCCATTGATACATTTTCTAAAGAAACACACGTAAAATTAACTTTATATCGCCCTGTATACGTATGGGATCATTGACTGTTTAAGACAAACATTAACAAGAAAATATAATATTAAATACACACTACAGCTTCTAAGAATATTATTAAATAATTTAAAAATAATATTATACTTTCACAACCTAAAAATAGCAATTATTCGGTATTTATTTTAATATAGGTACCAGTAGATATATCTGTTACTTTCATTGTTAATAATTAGAAAGTTTTCTTTACAGGATGTTAGTGATTTTCGTTCACGAGATATAGTTTAAAAATTATCACACTGTATGATATTTTATTTTCTACAAATAGACATTTTATACACCAATTCTTTCCTCGCTCAATATAATCAATGGTGTGCTTAGGTATTTTTCTGTGTCCAAAGTTGTATACCTCCAGTCAATGGTACAAATTTACTAATTTTTAATAAAATACAGTTTTTTGCACCAAAAATGTATATTTAGTGTGAAATAGTGCAAAAGTAACACACGTAGTAGCTGGTTATTAATACTTGTAAATCAGTAATCGTGTTTATATGAGGTTCTAAGTTCACTCAAGTCCATAGTTTACGTTTCAAGCGATCTTGAATGTTCGTCACAATAATATACAGTGTGTATTTTTAACAAGGGTGTATATAAAGTATGAATTTGTTTTTTTAATTACCTTTTACTTTTTGCATTTTTGTTTCAACTACATATTTATAAACGATATGGATAGACTAGATTGTTTTTCAAAAATAAAAACTTTGTATCTATCTGTATCAAGATAAGTGGTATTTAAAAAATTAGATAAACAATTAGATAATATTTGATTGTTTATGTCAAATACTTTTCATTCTATTCCGTGTAAAAATAAATTATATGACTGATAATATTGGCTGAAGTAATTAAGAGAGGTGGGTGGCTCAGAAAAAATTTTTTTATATCAAAATCAGCCAATAGAAACAGTTATATTATTTTACCGAAAGGGGGCATGTTCTATTTTTACTAATTCGAAAAATATTATAGTTTTTTTTTTAAAATAAAATATAATTAAAATTATTATGCAATTTCTCATAGTTATAGGTTAAAATTAACGAAGTTATTTGCAATAATTTAATTTCAAATAAACAAATCAATAGAAAATAATGTAAATTATGTAAAAAAAGTGGTTTTTATACGTTGTTTCTTAAAACTTGACAAAACAAGACTATTTTTTTCAAAATTCAACGCTAAAACTAATCTATTTTCTTCAATAACTAAAAAACTATACATTTTCAATATATAAAAAATATCCTACCTATACCAAACCATTTTGTTAAATATGTCACAAGTAATAGTTTGTTAAAGTTTTTGCCCTCCAAAAAAAGACACTCATCTCAAAAAGTCAAATATTTCCAAAAGTTCTGGTCCTATAGTTTGAAAAAACAAACTTTTATACGCAAAAATTAAATTTTCGCTCAAAACCATGGGCTAATAAATATAACTTAAGGGAATTTACAAAAATGTTTTTCTCATATTTTATAAATAATAAATATTGAGTACCACTGACTATCTACTTTTCAATATTTGTCAAAAAATTAAAAACTACGAACCAACTTACGAAAAATAAAAGTAGTCATCCAAATTGTAACAATAATCACCCACATCACCAAAAATTTCCAAAAATAAATTTTTACATACTGCTTATCCAACTCAATAAAAAAAACTAAACATGCTCCGGTAAAGCTCACTGTTAACTAACAAGTGTTTCGGTAGATATCGTTAATTAACTCGCTTTTAATGGCTCAACTCGCGTTAATTGTTATTTCTAATGAAGATATTCCAGTGTTATGGTACAATAATTACATATATTATTTTACTCGATGTAGCATATTTGAGGCTTCTCGCGAAGCATAGACGTACCTACATTGCATCACAATAAATTAAAATCAATGTTTTTTTCAGCTAATTTGACAAACTGTAAGTTTTTATTTTAAATGGAATAAAAATTTCCTTAAAGTGGACAGGATGTATAGAAAATACTAAAAGTTAAAAATGAACCAAGGTATAGGAGTCAAAAAACCAGTGACGGGTTTAGGCCTTGGCCCGTGAGGCACAGTTTGTTTTAATAAATATTATATTTTTATAAAAGTTAGTTTAAAACCTCATGGGTGCTAGCTACGTCAGCACATGAATGAAGTAACCCAACTACCACGAGATATGCGATGTTTTTGGAATTGACGATTGGCCGATTGCCAGCTTCACTTGGCGCACAAAGTTGTAGTTCCATAGCCAATAAGATAATACACTAACTACTAAAATGCTCTGGCAACATTGCTTCCAACTTTATGCATAATATTCGTCCTTGTTAGTTATTGAGCCTATTTTATATAATTTTCAAAAGTAAAATTATTTATTTTCCAAAATAGGTTTCTTGGAATCTTAAAAAACGAAAACATCAATTTTCTGTATAGTTGGCATTATAAAGGGACAACTTTTGCCAAGAGATACACGGTTGGTTTCTGATTATTTTAGCTACCACAAATCTAGGTTTTACACGCCACTGACTGCGAAAAATTATTAACTACTTTACAACGTATCCGATTAGGAACTAAAGATTGGTAATATTGGATCGGATTTACACAGATTTTATAAATTGATCCTTTTGTCTCTTGGTTTTACCAGTCTAAAGGTGCCCGTCCACATGAGAGTAAATTCTGAGAGTGGCTCTCACGGCTGTTTTCATGTGAGAGTATTTTTATGCAAGTTCCACTCTCACGAGCAGTTCAGAATTAGAATTAGTTGGCCCAGCAATTGCGAAAAAAGATATGCCAATGAGACAAGCTATCCCAGTAAGAGAGCGCCTACTGGTAACCATTCGCTTTTTAGCATAAAATACGTATAATATTTATAAATGCTATTGGCGAGTTTACAAGGTGACTGCCTGCGAGTAACTCTCAAGATCGTGTCCACTGGCGAGTACTGCTCTCGAGAGTATTATTCTCATGTGAGTTCTATAGTATAAATTTTGATTTTTCCACTCTCTTTTTCATTCACGCTTCCGTCAAGTCCAAGATAAGTTTGTACCAATTAAGGTAGATATATTTGGTGCTGGGGCAAGAGAAGAGGATGTTCTATATCGAAGAAGATCGGTTCTGGTAGCTGCAGTAGATTTGGAAAAGAAAAAAAGAATTTCTAAGCATTAGAAAGTGTAAAATACTCAATATTTTAAAATTTGTATATTTCGTCTTTGATTTTGTATAATTTTTTGTCAAAGTTAGTGCGGAATCTCTCTTATTTATTTTTAGATAATGGCTTTTATTACAACTAACCTAAGTATTTTTATCGTTCGTATGAATCAAGTTTAGGTGTTTCTATAATCAATAAATGGTAATGACCGTGAAAACTGGACCGTTACAATGAATATATTTCAAATTAATCTGGAGAATTTTTTTTTCTATGCATAATTTATCTGGATTCATAGAAAAAGTAGTATAAATAATAAAAAAAATGGTATATTTGCTTTCTGTTTCTTTCTTAATTTATTGTTTTTTATCAAGTCTTAGTGTCATAAAAAAGTAGATCTATTTGAATCTTCACGAATATTCAGTTTTATCTGAGGTAGAAAGCGTTAAACGTTAATTAACAAAAACGTGATTAATTTTGACACTAATTGACTTTTTAATTTGTATATTTAGAAGTCATTTAAATTGTTTATCCAACTATATACGGCCATTACATCAGCTCAAGTGGCATAAAAGTTTACAATTACTATCAGACCTGGTACATTTTGATTTATATTTCCAACAATACCTATTTTATGAAAATAATTATTATGGAATCACTACCCCAGCATACTTCGAGACGGGCAGCGGTCCCTCTCACACAGACTCTGTCATCTTCTCGTCATATCAATTCCTTCTCTCCCCCTAATTATTCTCTCCACTACGCCACTTATCTCCATCCATTCCTCCTCTCCCTCTTCTCCAATTTCATCAGCAACTCCTCGTTCTTCCAGCATCTAAACACATGCCCCACATCATCCTCCACTTTACACCTCTCGCGCACTCCAGTCTCTCTTTTCCCAATCTTGTGGAGGTACCCTACTCTCGACCCATGCCCAGTGAGCACTTGTGTCAAGAAGTAGTTCATCTCTCCGAATGTCCGGTCCATCCAATCTCCCCTCATACTTCTCCTCCATCCATTCCCTCTATAGTCGCATCCCTCCAGCGTTTGTTTCTGGCACCCTCTAGGTCCACTCTTCATGAATATTTAGTTTTATCTAATGTAGAAAGCGTTAACCGTTCATTTACATTTTTTATAATAAATTAGAATTTTAGATTAATTTTGGAACTAATTGTCTTAACGAACTTTTTAATTTGTATATTTAAGTCATTTAAATTGTTTTTCCCACTATATGGGCGATACATCAGCTGAAGTGACATAAAAGTTCACAAGTGCCAGACCTGGTACATTGTGATTTATATTTCCAAGAAATATTTTTCGAAAAAAAATTCTTAGGTTTATGACCTTCAAAGATACACAAAGAAAACAACAGTTTTATAAAAATATATATATATTTGGCTCACACAGTATAATACACTTACTGCTAACAAAATAAGTCTTCATTAAACGATACTTTCGGCATCCTATTCTAAATAAATAAGTTTACAAAGTATACTAGTTAAAAAGTTCAGTCACTATCATCTTCATCACTCAACTGAAGACTTAACTTAAACAGATTTGTGCTGTTAATAGAATGTAACCCTAAAATAGATGGATTGTCCCTGATGGTGTCATATAATAGTTTAACAGTCAATGTGTTATCGAACCTTGGTCTCTTAGCACAAGAATATGCAAAAGCTATTTTTTGTTCGATACTTTCAAGAGATTGTTTATATTTTGGTCTAAATGTATCATCTTCATCTACAACTTCTACTTTAGATTCCAAAGAATCGTCTATTATATTATTCGAGTTCCTTACAAATGGGTCGGGGATTGGGAGGTTGAAACCGAATTGAAATTTCTTGTCTTTTACTTTATAACCTTTTTTTTTTGTTATCATTGCTGTTATTATATTTTTGACAAAAACCTAAAATGAATATGAGTATTTAAGAATATAATTGTAACAATTTTTTATAAATACCTGACAGGAATGTACCATCACTTCTGTTACTTTATCGTTTGCTCCTTGCATTCCATTTTCCCATGCTACAATAGCTACTCTACAAGAAACAAAACTGGAATCTGGAAGAAATAGTTCTGCTGCTGCACTTCGATTTTCAAAGTCAGACGGTGGTACCGTAGTCGGACTAGACGGTTGAAGGTAATCTGAGTACTCTATATATTCGAAACCACCTTTATCATTTGACAAACGAGTATTTTTAGGTTTATTATTTGAACTACATTTTGCTAGTATTGCTAGAAGAAAAAAATTATGGCAGCGAATTTGTTCTTCTGTAACTAACAACTTTCTTACAAGACCATCGAATATTTCTTTAGTTATCGGAGAGCTAAACAGAAACCATTTTCTCAGAATCGCAAAGTATTCCTTTTTTTGTTCTTCTGTTAGACAAGCTTCTAACTCTTTTCGAGTTTCATTCAAATCTGTAAATTTCAATGAATTTAATAAATAAATATTTTGGAATTTCGCTTCATTTACTGACCCATAATAAAGATATTTATTTTAGAAATCTTATAACGTCAACAAAACCATCAAAACAATGTTGACTGTTGACATTTAAGTATAGGCAACCAAAATTACAGGATGGATGGGTGAAATCTATCGTTATTTTTTTTTAGAAAATAATCGATAAAAATCGGTGATTTTTATTTTAGAAATATCTGTATTTATTTCCGAATATTTTTTCAATAACTTAATTCTATTTTATCGAAATATCGAGGTATCAATGTTTGTTACTCCTCCGACGAGGAGGAGTATATATTGATATATTTCTCATATCGCCCATCCCTAACAAGATGTAAAAGGAATTGCCTATCTAGTAAATATCGATATTTTTTAAAATACTTTCAAACTGTGAAGCGTTAATATTTTTCAGTTTTCTTTATTTTTAGATAACAACGAATAGTGTAGAAATTTAATAAATTACATTGAACTTTTACATACATACCTACATTTAATATGTTATATTTACTACTCTATAGAGTAGAGAGAGAAGGGTTTTAATAGTTTATTTTCTTCAAATATGTAAAAATGTGGTTTTTTTCGTTTCGATAACGATCCCGTCACGGAAACGGCTCCGTTTGGTATCAATTGACGAGATATGACGGCAAAGTTACAAAACGAGCGGATAACCAGCTGTTTTTAATTAATTTCTTAAGAGAACTATTGTAATAAACATTGATTTTAAATAAATTATACTTACACCTTTTGTTGTATTGTCCCATTCTTATTTTATCAAAATTTCCGATCACTTGAATGGTGTATCTCTTTAATTAGACATAAAATGAGAATATTTGAATGGATTTGCTCGAGGAGAACGAAAAATTAGATTAGAATCAAAATGTTACGGAAATACGAGACGAAACAATGGAAGAGAGTGATATAGTGGTTAATTCTTTTGAAAAATATATATGTTTCAAGTCATTGGTGGATTAACCGATATCCTTTGCACGCTAAAACCAAAGACCCAGCATTGTTCGCAGAAATAATTTTTTATTATTAGTAAAAATAAACAAAGATAATTCCTTCGAATTGCTAGCAGTAGCAACGTTGCACCTGTAAAGTCTGTTCGTACTTATGGTGAAGTAGAGTCCGTTTCAATAAGGAAGAAGCCTCCTGAAGTTGCAGTCGATGCGCGACCTTGATGTCAAAACCAGCGCCATATTTAAAAATTGATATTTTAATCTAAATCAGTAGCGTAAGGTTTTCACATTTTGTAGGGTAACACAAAATTAGAAGTATTAGAACCATACAAATAACTGCTAAGTGCAGCAGACTATATGAATTATTAGCAGAATTCAATTATTTTTGAAGTAATGTATACTCTTCCATATACTTTACAACAATCTGAATGCCATGAGTAATATATTGGATTATTATACTTTCTTATTGCAACGTTTTCAAGAATCTGTCGGCCTTCACTGTGGATAACTTTTCTTTTAACACCAACCAGTTTTAGATCAAATAAAACACACAGCACTCACAAATAAACTAGCAGAACGTCTTAAAATATTCAAAAATGAAAAATATTCGACAGTAAATGATTGTTTCAAATGTCAACAATTTAATTGCTGCCGGCATGAAACATCGCTTGTAACGCCAATGGCATGAAACGATCGCTCGACGGATTTTGACTTATGCGCAGGTCGGTACGCCAACTTCAGGTGGCTTCTTCCTTATTGAAACGGACTCTAACTAACTAGTCCCCTGTTTATGTGTGTTTAGGCATAACTTCTTTGTTTGTGTACAGATTATAATGATTCGTTTTGTATTAGATTTAGTTTAGGTCTAAACTGGTCCCATTTTATTATCATTTGCATTGAATTTCGAAGGTACGGTAAGAAAACAATCTAAATATATAACTAGGTATTGAGGTATTAAGAAGCAGGAAGCCCAAACAATTATTAAGCGTAAGGTACCAAAAAACCTAGATCCGTTACTGTTAAGTAGTTAAAATAATATAACAACGGATTCATCTTTTTTGTGCTATTTGTATATTCAAGTAATTAATCACTTTCTTCGAAAAATAGAATTTTTCAAAGCGTGAATCACCTATCAGGAATATCCGGAAAGTTCACACAAGTTAGGAACCTTGTGATATACCTTCTTAAAAAACTTATTCTTCCGCTATACCAGAAGACATTCTCCTTCTCGCGCTGGCGCATTAAGAAAAGTGAATGTTGGAAACTTCTTCGAATTCTTGATCTGTCAGTTGTTGACGGACAGTGTGTGGTGATCGTGAGCGCTGGAGATTCGATACAGAGAGACACTACGCGATGTTTTGAAAAATATTTCGAAAAATGAGACACAAAAATTTGTGAATTAATCGCGATCGTTGGGTTTTTAAAAAAAATATATTTTAAGTAGTGTGTAGTTTTTTTATTTACTGTTTATATTTGGGAGAAAAGAGGATACCATTTCGTAGGTGAGTTATTTATTTTTATTTATGCGTTAATTATTATTCGATGAGCGTTTTATTTATACAGTTAGTGTCTGTGCTACATTTTTTTTTGAAGAAAATTTTTAGCGTGACATGGAAGTCAATATAAACGATTTTTATTTCAAATATTTTTCAATATAGTTTTTATATATTTAATATTAAATAAATTTTGAAAAATTTTACAAAATCATCAGTTTTTCAACAAAATATCTTGTTTTTTGAGTCTTTTCTTACAAAACCACTGCAAATTGGAAATAATTCTAGCTATTAGCCAAAGATTTGTCGACACATTTGCTTGTGACAGTGGTGATAAACATCTGAAGATATTGGGTACTCGTGGTGGACACTAAAAGATTAAATATTGATAGTACAAACAGTTGCGTACTCATAAAATGAGGATTAAGGTTTTGTTCTTGCTGTACTACTGTTTATTTTTTAAAGAAAGCATACAACAGCGAGAATTAACAAAAAAAAAAGGAAAAAATTGAAGAAAATTGATGTAAAGTTAGGGGTAAAAGGTTGAAAATAAGAGGCGGGAGCTAAAAATGGTAAAAAATTGTCATTTTCAGTTTCAAACTTATTAGATTATTTTGTTTTATTCACCCAGAATAAAATATACTAAAAAAATGTTTGGTCGACGTTTGTGTATAGTTTTCTAACGGAATATCTGCAATTAAGGATATGTAATTAATGATAAAAACAGAATTTTCCAAATTAGTTTTTATGCATAAATAACAATTAATAATAGAAACGCTTTTCTTAAACGTTTACTATATGTTTTAATTTAAAATAGATCTGTTGGTAAGTAGTTAGATATACTATCAAACCTTGATGGTAAATATAACGATTATTACAAATTATGTGGTCACTTTCACTACTCCAACAGCCATGGACTGGATGCCAATAGTTCTAGTACGTTATAGGTATATAACATAAGAAAATTCCAAGTCGGTAGATTATAGCGTGTTATATAAAGTTATTAGACTGTGACGAATGCTTCGATATTGTTGTTGAAATTCTATTTTTAAATTTCACTCTATATTTCGATATATTTTTGAATCCTTAGAGGGAGATAGTATGATCGGTCAGAAGGGAAACCCAATTTTGTTATCCTATAAAAAGCTGATCCTGATTTGCTAAACAGGACAATTTTATAAGCACTAGTATAAGGAAGAGGATAATAAGGAAGTCAAGATTAATTTATCAGCCATAGGATATAATTTTGTGGAGATAGCAGCGTTCAGAAAGAGAACCCCAATTTTTTTTATCTATTTATTCCTGTAAAAGCTTATCCTTGTGTACTAAACTTGGTAAATGTATATAGAAAAGGATAGTAGGATAGTCTTTATTAATTTAATAATTATAAGCCATATTTTTGTTTAAAAAACGAAGAGATAGCAGCGGTCCGTCAGAAAAGAAACCCAATCTTCTTTTTTATATAATACTTTAACAACTGTAAGCCACCAGACTAGATTTTATATTAAATCACAGGCACTATACAGCCAATTAATTTATTATATATTAAATTGTCCATAAAAATATATTTGACAAAGATATTTTCATAGACCTGCATATCTCAAGTGATGTTTCCTTACTTTACCTTCCTGTTAGTTTGTCATATAATTTTCTATGCAATTCCATCTCTTTCCGCTTCTTCTAAAAGTGGCATCAACAGGTCATGGCCTTTTTATAAGAATATTAACCTTTACTCCTATCCAATAAATTGATCACAATATAAAATTCGCCAATAGAATGCCAGTTACATAATTATTGTCTAAATATCATGTAACAGCTTGGGAAAAATAAATTTCTTACTTGCTTAACCCACACTGTTGTAGGTATCTAGTTTGTCTCAAAAAGACGAAACTACAACAATCTTTTGTAAAATTAAATTGCATTAAAGGTATTTACAAATTATTCCATGACACCTCTTCTTTTTTGAATTCATGCATCTTACTGTTGAGTGTAGGTACGCGTAAAGATTTTAATTTTATTTGAAACCTGACATAAACTTCAGAAAATTATGGTCTTTATTAGATTAGAAGCTTTCTTTTTTATATATTCCATAAAATTGTTTAATTTGCAAGTAAGTAGGTCAGAAGATTTTATAAATATTCTGCAAAGATATTTATTCAAAAAAAAAAACGAAAAATGCGTAAGACACTGTATTACGTAAATGTCAAATGTAAATTCCTTCAAGGTCTTAATTAACCACGCGTCTATTATGTTCTACAAGCATTACATCTTTAATCCACATCCACATAAAACCTTTTATTGCACATATTCAACAGAAATTGTAACAAACTAATTGCTAGTAGTTAAGTGGACTTGGCTCTCTGTACACCAAGCACTGTTATGTTTATTGTCACTTATACCAACCTAACAGTAAGGAAAAATAAATATTCATCCATTGAATAAGAAACATTAATAATCTTTTAGTAAAGGAGCTAGTTTGAATCTCGTTATTTCGGTTTATTTTCCTCTGGCATCTCAAATTAGTTGGGTTTACTGACATAAATCAATTGCTTTCAAAAGCTTTTGATCGAGTTCATCTTAATTTATTGTTTCATAAATATGTCTTGTACAGTATGAATGGTCCAGTACTCCAATAGTTCGACAACTGTCTATCAAACAGTCTCATACTTTTCTAGAAACTTTTGGAGGTCCTCAAGGTTCTTATCTAGGACCGTTATTATTGAATCTGTTTATACATAACATACTACTACTACTACTTAGTCAGGCGAACCTTGGCCAAGACAAACTGAAGCCAAGGTTCCGGCACTGAGGCCACTGGCGAGCCCATTGTGCCATTCCTGCCACTTATACATCCATGAAGCCGAACCCCTCGATGAAGGACTCAATCCTCTTCAGTGGATGCCTGCTTATGTCCCCAGAACCCGAAGATTCGCATGCGTAGCACAGCCCAATGTGGACATACGTTTCGTCAGCTATGCCGCAACCTCTGGCATAGGGGGCTTTCCTCTAAACCTAGGTTACAGAGGTGTTTCCTCAGACAGCAGTTTCTCAACCAGTTCCTCGTCTCCTTACGGATTGTTTGTTTTGTGAGGCCCAAGGTCGGGCCCGGGCCGTTAAAGGGAGTAGCCGCCCCTTCCACAGCCAAGGCGTCCGCCACTTCGTTGCCTTCAAAACCAGAGAGGGCCGGAATCCATTCTAGCCACACTGTATTCCCTATAACCTCTGTCTATGTTTACCTGCGCACATTCCAAGATAGCGTATACCTCAGCCTGATATCAGTGGCGGTCATATACACTTTGAGAGGGGGGGCCATGCCATGCTGACTTGTCGACTCAAATTGAGCACGCTTTGCGCATGACGTCACCTTGGAATCAGAACCAGAAATTGTTGGATAGAGTTGTACGTGTTTAGTTTGTTTTTCCTGAGATTTTTCGATTTTTCTGCGTTAAATGATATTGTTTTATGCTAAAGCCAGTGTTTAAAATTATTATAGAGTTGATCTAAGTGTTTTTTTTTTGTTTTAAAACGAATAACTTTATTTTACTTTAATTATAAGACCATGATGCCAGGCTGTGCCGTGGCTACATACAAAAATACCAATAGCGGTTGGGCTAGGGGGGGGGGGCATGGCCCTCGTGGCCCCCCCTATGACCGCCACTGCCTGATATGCAGACACGCCCTTATCCAATGGAACACATATAAATAACATACTATGTTGTTTCTAAAAGATTAACTTTTTGTCATTGAATAAAATTACAATATATTTGGCTTTTTTAAGCAATTAATATATTTTAGCCAATAGATGTAAAAATGTCAAGTCGAGGTCGTACGCATCTTATGTTTATGCCCAGACTATAATTAAAATCGTATATATAGTTGGTGGGAATCTTGCGGAACGAATTACATAAAGGTGACTAAGGTTTGTGCTATTTTTAGAGTTTCGTTCACTGTGAGAAAGATAGGTCTATGAGCTTTTACCTTCGATATGTTTGATATTTTTGTTCTTACTAATATATTTATTTTTGGATTATTTATATCCGGGGTTTAATGGATACCTTCTGATTTCGTAATTTCGGTTGGAAGAGTTTTAATATCCAATATATCATAGTTTTTTTTTGATAGAAATTTAAATCTTGGCAACTACCTCAAGCAACAACAACATCTGCACAAAACAGGCAAAGTTAGTGAACCTATTTGCAGGAAATGTGAACTCTATGATGAAATACCTATTCACATACTCTGCTTCTGCGAGAGCTTACATGGACTCAGACGGAAGCACTTTGGAGAGAAAATAATACAACCATTACAACTACTGAAAATCCCTACAGTAAAACTAGTGGCCTACATAGAAGACACAAAGCTTCTGGAATGGAGGTGGGTAACATGGGAAACGGTACAAAAATTCAGATCAAGATCCTGGACTGTTGTTGAGCACAACCCAAAATCGAATGAATGAATGAAACTACCGTTTATTTTCACACTGAGAAAAATGTAGTTTTAACCTAAAGAACAACTTTACAACCTCCTAAAAAACCTTTTAAATCAACAAATCCAATTAAGTGTCTTGGTTTACATATTGATGATCGCCTTAAATGGTCTGTTCATACAGAAAGTATGGTACGCATTAATTATCTTGGAAAAGGCTTTTATAAATTTAGGTTTTCGAATACATTATTTAGCATTTACAGACGTAAAATGATATTTTTTTCTGTAGGTATAAAAATATGTCACAGCGATTTTTAAGGATCGAAGGATTCATGCAAATTAATGATTTAGAAAATTGAATTCTTTCGATGCTCGTCTAAATGAAGGTTGTCCACTTTACAATCGGAATCTTCTACAAAACAGTGCCGTCTCGTCAACGGATGAAATAAACTTATAAAGTATGCGAATGCATATGTTAATCTGTATATTTTTGCATTTTTTCTGCAACAGCTTCATATAAATAAATAATCGAGTTCGATTGATTGTAGAAGGAAGTAAGTTTGGTTCGGGTTACGCTTATGGTAACATGAATTGCATATAAAACTTGACTGGTAGCTTTCTAATATACTTTTTCGAATTACTTAAACTTACATATTTGCAAAAGTAGGTGGGTAGAATTTTATTACATATTTTGTAAATAAAAGATATATTTCGTTAATTTAATTTTGAAATATCACACTTTCAACTTTTGCGAACATTTTTTATCTACTTTATTGCGAAAAAAAGGCGTAACTTCTACAATAATTCAAAAAATCTAGCTTTATTCTTTTTATTAGACCTATTAGCCTGGATACCGCCTCCCTTCCGTAGCTCTCTGCCCGCGGTTTTCCTTCTCCGAACAGGTGAAACCGCACCCTTTGCACTCACAAAGTATGTGCTCCAACGGTTTCCTCTTCTTCCTGGCAAAACCTACATAGGCTGTCATCTGCTAGGTCAATTGTGTGCATATGCTTCCTCAGCCTATAATATCCAGTCAGCATTTTCACCATCATCATCGTCGTTTCTCGACTTTGGACATAGTAGGTCGCGTGACAGTTTGGCCGAAGGACTTTTAAGGAATAGTTTAGCGTGCCTTTGTCCTGGGGTTTTACGCCACCAGCGCAACGCTTGGTTGTTTATCTATTGATGGATGCTCTCTTTAGTGAACTTTTTTAAAATTCCACAGGAAGGTTCTGGTCCTATCATGGCCTAAGTCAATCCCTGCTTGGCTAATTCATCGGCCTTTTATTCCTTGATGACCTAGCACCCAGACTAAGGTCACTCTCTTATCACTACCTAGTCTGTTGAGAGCCTTCCGACACTCCCACACCAGATTTGATGTTGCCCAATATGAGCTTATCGCCTTTAGTGCTGCTTGGCTGTCGGAGGAGATGACGATTCTTTGGTTATCCACCTTCCGCCTCGTCAACTCTTCTGCACCGCCATTACCACTGCCTGAAAGACAGTGTCATGTTTCCCTAGGCTTAGAGAGATATATTCCGGCTCCTACTCCAGAGTTTATTTTAGAGCCATCAGTGTACCAGTTGAGATTCGCTGTTATAGGAGGCCCTGCTTCCCAGGCCTTTCTCTCTGGAATGATTACTGTGTATTCATTTTGAAAGCTATATTGTGGGGCAATCTGTTCCATTGGCATTCCCAGTATTCGTCACGTGGACTTGCCCTATAGTAAGAAAATTAACAATAACATAACCTCAACAGTTATCATTTCATCAAATGTCAAAGTGAAATTATTTATACCCGGTTTAGTCAATGATTTAGCATTATCAATAAACCTATAAGAAACTATCTATCAACTGACAGTTGACAATACCCCTGAGGAAAAACAATTATTTGGTTAGATTTCAGATTTGTAATTTGGTTGTTTTGTATTGATTCAATGATCCTTTTTATTATAAACAGTTATATATAACTTTTAAAATACCTAAGCAACTAAAACAACGTCGAAAAAAGCAGTAAATCAAATAACTATTTAGAAACACGTGTTGAGCAAAGAACGCTTCTTTATTATCAGATGTTGTATGTTCCATGTCAGATTCCTCATGGCATGACGTCACGTGGACATGCCCTATTTGGTGTGTTCTTTTCAAGCGCTTGTTTTGAACAGAGCTGAACTATCGCTTCCCCCCTTGCCCCTAACTGCACTACCTCTAGAGGGGGAACGGTTCTGATTACTTGCTCTGTTCAGTTGATCATAACCTCAAACCCATGGAGACTAGATATAAGGAGCACAAACTCTGTATATAAAAAGTGTCCGTCGAAATTAGAAAGATTGTGGTGGCGCTGGGGAGGCTAGCGATTAAAATCATGTTTGACGTGTTAAATTTTAGGTTATGTAAATGGAGGGTTTGTTTATTTTCATTCGGTTACCTTTTATGCTTGGTTTTAGCAAATTTCAAGGAAAAAATAAGTATTTGCCGTAGCTGGTGCTATGTTTGGTTAAAGGTAAGTTTCTTCAATATCATTATATAGGCAATTGTGTTGCAAAATACTAATAAAAACAATAAACCTAACCCGAGAGTCCTACATCAACCACTTACTGTTGCTCGAAAATAAGACAGGGGCTGGGGTGTGTAATTTTTTTTATTTTTAACTTCACTTCTAGTTGGACAACTTTTCACGACACACGTTTTTCACATTGTAAATTGTTATAAAAACTTCTATAAAAATAAACACTATTTTCATTTTTTGTTAGGTTAACTTGTTCTGCAAACTTCATTCTGTAATTTTAATCGCTAGCTACTCTCGCGCCATCTACTATTTGTACCTTACCGCTGGACACTTTTTCGAGATTTTTCCATCTAGTCTGTTCGTTCGTGAGTATATCTATGGTTCGTTCATCATTGACAGCTGTTATGTAATCTTTGGCTGCAGTTGAACTTTTAAGGTTACCCAATAAAGGGGAAAAAAGAAACTCCATTTCTTCAAAATCACTTTTACAAATAAAACAGAATAAAACCACAACGCGGAAATAAAATTTTAATAAAGAAATGAGTTGTTTAGGTGTGAAGTATGATGGTAATGTCACAGTATAACCACAGACAAATAATAGATAGTATAACCAACAATATTTTTGGTTATTCATTGAAACCCTTCTCACATCTATCTCTAGACTTGCGCAGTTTGCTGGTTGTAGAAAGTTGAATGTTGGGAACTCCCAAGGCCACAACTTACGGTTACAAAGTTGACTAAACGGTTTGGTATCAATGCATTAGGTTAACTTTCTACAACTTACAACCTAAAACTACAACCTAGCGGCAAAATCATTGACTAAACCGGGCATTAGAATCTTTCCACATCTCCCTCGTAACTGTATATTAAAAAAAATCGTATCAATAATATCTTTTTACTACAAATTTTCCGATTATAACATAATAGCTTTCTCTAACTTTCCTTTAATTATTTTTATTCGGAATTATAAGGAAAAAAAAATAATTTATTTTCTCCCCTTATAAGAAAAATGTTCGTTAAACACTTTTACTTCCTCATCATCCGGAAAGGACGATATTTTCGGTGCATGTTTTTAACTAAATAAAACAAAAAACTTAACATTAGGTATATATTTAATAACAACTACAAAAGTAGTGAAGGAGGAAGCTGCTAAGATTTTTTTTAAGACAATTCAAGGATATATTTAACAATTTTAAATAATATCAGGACCGTAAATGCCTTATACTAAAGTTATTTATAGAATAAAAATTATTTACATTAATATTGCATTTTATATAAAGTACACCGTAATGTGTTTAAGGTGTTTTGTTAAATAAATTTATTGCTAATTGAAAAGCATCTCACAATTACGTCATAGTATAGTAAATATTTTACCGTAAATTTTGCGATCATCGGAAATAAAAAACAAACCACCACTACTGGAGGCATTTTTCCCACTTCTGAATTAAAAAAAATCAAATTTTTTTTTAAATTAACAAACTAAAACTTTTTTTATGGAAAAATAACATTTTTTATTATTAAAAATGTTACTTTTTAATTTCTAACATTGTCAAAGTTGATTATTCTTATTTCTACATAATTAAATTCATGAATTTAATATTATCTTTCCGCTAAACGCATTAAAAACGAATAATATAAATTTCAGGAAACGTCCAACTTCATTAAACGATATTTAATTTAAATTTGATGGTATTTTAAACTAAATCATATTTACTACCTTTTGAGACAACCTGTATGATAAATTTAAAGTGGATGAATTAATTGGAGCAATTAAAAAGAAGAAATTGGAACGTTAAGGTCATCTAAATTTTTTTTAAAGGAATTAAATTGGTTTGAAGGTGAACGAGTTTAAAAAAAAAAAAACAATTTTTGTCTAAAATTCACTATTTTATGCAATTTTCATTATCTTACAGAACTGTTCCAGTTTCTATCCGGGTTTTCCATATAGTTTTTCTTTTTGTAAATCATAAAAAGAAACTTTTTGGCCAAACTGTTTCCTTACTAAATCCTTTAATGTCCTGACATCCACATCAGGATTATCAAAATATTGTAGTGATGTATAAAGTTTCTTTAAAATTTTTTGGATCAAATATTTCAAGCACATTTCAACTAGGTATATATTTAGTGATTTATTGTTAATGTAGATGATTTTTCATGAAAATGACAAAAAATTTCATTAAAAATGTTTTACTTTTTTGCAAAAAATAATATGTAAATAAAATTAAATCCCTAATTACTATCTATATACGTAGAATAAATAAAATTATATTACTTGTATATAAAAAAAAAAGAAGTAAATTTCTAATTTCACTTATATCTCTACATATAGACTAGATTTCAACAGTCAAAATAATTTTTTTTTAAATTTAAAAATATTTTATAACATATAAAACATTAAAACTACCTTTTTTCCTACAACCTTTTTTTTTACAGTATATTTTTCACCCAATCTGAATTCTTTCAAAACATATCGACATACTGTCAAAAATTGTTAGAATCATATTTTCCACTCCACTGAAGTTCGCAGCATAATATACCTCGTACAGCGATCTTAAGTGGAGGCACTGTATGAAAGAATATAATTTTCTATAAATATGAGGTCTTTGGCTTGTTGCGAACAATAAATGGTATAACAAATACGGTTATTTTAAAAAAATACTAATTTTTTAGATAAACTACTGTATACATAAAGTAAAGATATCTTTTTCTGAACAGATATTAAATCAATTAAAATTATTTATAATCTGATCAACAAGTTCATTTCGGAATCTCATATTTTTAATATGAAGCATTAAAACCAATTTAAACTTGTCAATCAGACTTATTATTAATTGGTTTAAGTACACAAAAAACCCTTATTTTTTGTAAAAAATACCACGATAAGAAAAATAAAACCAGTCTTAAAATCTAGATACAGTACCCAGCTACAACAACATAACATACTTATCCCTTACACTATACACTACTCACTTGTTAGAAACAACCTTCTTCTTCTTTTTTCTCTTAAAGAAACCACAACATTTAGTATCCTCCACTACCTCGACATCTATATTGTGAGTGATTGGTGTGTTGCTGTGTGCCATGGAGTTGTCAGCATGGAGGTCTCCGTTGGTGGAGTTGACAACTAGAACTGAACTAGGACGTTCGGCTGGTGTTAGATTGCCTAAAGTGCTGTGTTTGGAATTATCTGGTTTTGGGTTAATTATTCGTTTTTCACGAAGAGGAGATATGGCAAATTCTTGTGTGGCTGTTGGAAGAGATCCAGCTGATAAGTTTGTTGTTTTTCCGGACCAATCGAATTCTCCATCTTCTACATAGCCTTTACTTTTAAATAATCCACTAAATAAGCCTCTAAGGTAATCATAATCAGGTGTTTCGAAGAAATCTAATCTTCTAACATAACGTAAGTAAGTTGCCATTTCTTCTGGATAACCTTTGCACAAGCTTTCTATTGAAGTTTCTCTTTTTGTATCGCCTATTTTTTGATAGCGTTCTTTTAAAGTATCTGCTTTAAGTCCTTGCCAGGGTAGAGAACCTCTTAAGAAATACATAAACATGTGACCTAAGGCTTCTAAATCATCTCTTCTAGATTGTTCCCGCCCCAAATGAGTGTTTATCGACATATATCTTGCAGTTCCTGTCAGAGATTTGTGTTCTCTGTATGGTATATGTTTGTTAGTTTCTGGTTCTATGTATTCTTTAGCTAAGCCAAAATCTATAATGTGAATAACTTTTTCTTTTCGACTTCCATTACGACCAACTAAAAAGTTTTCTGGTTTTATGTCTCTGTATATAAGGTATCTTGAATGAACGTACTCAATTCTATGTAAAAGCTGGATTGCTACTGTTAAAACTGTTTTTAGAGTAAATTTTCGGTCACATACATCAAATAAATCTTCCAAACTAGGTCCTAGTAGTTCCATAACCAAAGCATTAAATTTATTACAAGGTCCAAAATAGTGCACATCAGGTATACCTTCATGAGTACCTAATTGTTTGTAATATCTATATTCTAAATGTAACTGTGGTGCTTTAGTTTTAAACGATTCTAATTTTATCGCAACATGTTCATTAGTGTATAAATTTTTTCCTAAGCGAAGTTCTCCAAAATTACCACTTCCTATTTTTTTTCCAACTTTGAAGTTAGGACCAACCATAAGCACTGACACTGAGTTTGAGCTGGATTCATTATTACTATAGTTTTTTGATGAATTTTTTTGTTTATGGTCCCCTTTTTCCATGGCGTTGACAAAAAAATCAAAGTAATGCCAAAATATTTTGATAATGATCACATAGTGTGGTATCACAGTTAATAAACATTAAATTATTTTATTCTTTGGTACTTATTTTTCATTAAAGTTGAAGCCAGTCTAATAACTACCTAAAATAAAAATGAAACTGATAAATATCTCATCTACTGATAAAATATTATTTTAGTTAATTAAACAAAAAATACGTGATAGAGTAATAAATTTCACCTAAGGTTTGCGAATTATGCTACACACAAAACCACTACTTCAACAAAATTCTTATCTAATGTCTTGAGTACCTATATAATTAATACTATGAAATGGATTTGTATAATCAGCTGATAAAGCGATTACAATTGATATACATAATTAGAACAACGTAAAATTGTATTTATTTACCTAAATATGTCTCTTGCAGTGTCAAATGTTATATATGGGTGTTACAGATACATCGAAGTACACTTTAACAGCATTACAAAATTAACTTTTGTAATTAAATCATCAGGTACAGTCTGTAAACCTTTCTAGCCACTTAAAACATAAATTAAATTAAATTAGAATTGATTTAAATACCTCATATTACTAAATCTGAAACATATTACCACCCACACAGTCCCCTAAGAATTTATAACCTAATTTTCACCTATTATTTCTCAAGTCTAGCATGACACATGACTTATGCCAATCATGTGTTATCAAGTCCGAGTGTTGATAAAGCAAACAGCAGAAAATAATATTTTTAAAAAATACAAAAAATATTATCAGTTTTTTTTAAATAATTGTTATCATTAGGACTATCACAGATTGATTATAATTAAAAAAAATTGTAAGTCATGACTGGTATTGTGATAAATTTTAACAATTGAGAACAATGAATAATATGCTTTCCATACCTATAAAAGATTGCGTGAATGTAGCGTGTAAGATTTTAATTTTATAAAAATGATTGTTTTGCTCCAGTTCTCACGAAAATGTCACCCATTTTAAAAGAAGAGTCTCCTAAAATGAACGTTCTAGATTTAACTGCCTTTTGCAACTACAAAACTCATTATACAGGGTGTATTCAATTAATAATATAGCTGTGGATCATTTCATTTATAAGAGAGGATTTAAAAGCTTCCTTTATCTAGTTTTCTATCAGTAAATGAACGTCAATTCAAATATAGGTAATTACAGTAGAAAAAAGAATATGTATAGTACTTATTATATGAATTTCTAATAATAAATGACACTCTTTACTTTTGTATTCTTAAACAAATAAGTTCTTATGAAAACATGATCGGAATATACCCACATCTTGTATCGATATCTTATATCTGATCGTCTAGCGTATGGTAAGTGAAAGTGGGTCAGACAAGTTTACATCTGCAGTGTAACCATAATTGCTACTAAAAAGTAGTACCCCGTAAACGTATTGGTACTGTGTTAAAATCACATGTACGACAACATCGTTTATTTGAGGTTGTTCTAAAAACTAACATCGACAACTTAAATTCAACTAATATAAAAAAGTGAACTGTCAATTTGTTCATACGTGTGTTGTTTTAGCTTCTACTATTTGAAATGGTGTCAAAATACATTCCTTATGAAGAATACATAATTTGAGGCCGTAATTAGCATTGTCGACCTTTCTTTAGAAGATGAGATTAAACTTTTGTTAGCAATTTCCTTTTATTCTTCGCATATTTATAATACTTTTACGCTTGTGTAACATACTTGAAAAGTTAACATCTTGTTTTTTTTTCGATAATATTATGACCTTTTAAAATATATTTAAATGTTTTTAACAAAATCATTACAGTATCGGCTTCAGGCTATATTTATTTCAAGTATTATTAATTTATAATTATATAACCCATGTACAGTAAGCCCCTGAAAGTAGGCAACTCACAATTAGAGATATGTTTGTTTCAAATTCTGTGAATTGAATTTATTCAAAATTTAAAGGTTTTCACTGTAGAAAAAATGTATTTTTAGTGTTGTATGTATGTATATTGGGGTGATATTTACTGAGACCTATAATTTTAGTCTTAATATAAACTATTATCTTGCACACAGACCAAAAATCTTCCATTATAATTTGTAAAAATATTGGAATATTAATGGAATCATATAAATCGCATAATAATACATTTAGTTCCTCCATTAAATAGAATAAAAGAGTGATGAACAACTGTTAAAAGGTTAAAGTTCAAATCAAACAATAGATAAATAAAATATTTTATGTTTATTATTAAGATAGTTAAAATCCTCCGAAGAATTTCACGACCTGTTCTTCTACATATTTTACGATGTGTGCTGTTGAAATTTTTATAATAGTTGATGGGATTATTTGCAAAAATATATTAGGTACCTACCGGTTTTTGGAGTGCGATTTCTTCTAGACAATTTACATCAATCTAATTATTAGGTAAATTAGTTTCCTGTGTATACCTAATAGGATTGTCTAAAAAATGCTTTTAATGCAGAATTTTTTTCGTCATTGGATAGATTGCATAAAAAAATATAAAAATAAACAATATACGTTTCTTAATTTCACAAAATCTCGTAATTGGGCTAGTTTTGGAGAAAGTTACACATATAATTAAGTATACAGATATCTACCATATATAAAGTTGTTTGTTAAAATATATTTTGGTCGTTTCAACTGTTGTATTTTTTGCGTCCCTTCCAGAAAAAAAAATCCTGGTCCCGTCCTTGGTAATATCATAAAAACTGTTTGTATATAGTAATATACCCTCACCAGTTAGTTTTGATATTAACTTTTAACATTCTTAACATTCACTGCTAGAAAAAGACACCGTACTGTCTCCTTTATTAACGTCAGTCAGTGGTTGTTTTATTGGCGTTTTAATCACCTAGCTTCCTTCATACATATTATGATGTTGAAGCTTAAACAGCGGGAAATTTGAATATATTAACCATAAAGCGTACATTTTTGAAACAGAAGATTTATAAAATACTATAATAATTACACATTGTATATAAACAAATGCATTATTAATTAGTTCTTCAATGAAAAATATAATAAACAATGACCAGATGTTAAAAAATGATTAAAATTAAAAGTCATAACTTCCTGTTACAACACTTCCCACTATTTCGTACAAAATCGGCCTCAGATAAAAATCGTGAAGGTCACTACATCACTTATTGGTTGTGACGTTGAGCGATAAATATATTTTTCTACGTTCATGCAAAAAAACAAAACTTTATTCAACTCTATTTAGTGGAAAAACTGGTTCTTTATTGCTCTAGTGTAATAAAAACTTTATTGCATTCATCTGTCATTTTACTACAGCGTTTTGTCATCATGACAAACATAAATATTCAAATCGACGCCATTTTTAGTCCATATAGACATTTTTTCGTACTTTTTGAACTTGTTATCCATCAACGGTTGTGATTTATAGAATGACAAAGAAAGAACTTACTGATGATCATAATCCATCAAGTTTGGAAGATGTTGAAAGTTTTTCGGTGGGTTTTTTAACGTGCCTTCCATGACAATGACTTCTATCGCTATTTTCATAACAATTTAAATACGTTCAAGTACATTTAATTTGTTAATGTATGCATTTTTAAAGGTTAATTATTACTAATTAGTGTTTTTTAATCTTTAAGGATCAAGTTTACCACTACGTACTTTAATAGATGACTTACTAATCCTTATATTGAAATAGCATACACACAAAAGATTCCTTTTTTTATAATTTGCCAACAAGCGGTCTTTATATATTCACCTATCTTAAAAATAATCTTGATATTTGTCGTCAGGTACAACTTCCCACAATGCAAGCTACAACTTACCATTTTAAGAGATGTACTTTTTCTCAACTTCGTGATTCGTATCATTTGTGTATGTACTCTTTACTATATATCTTTAACGGTAGACCATCCAAGTCAAAATACATAAATAGATTCTTACAGATGTAATTCATACAGAATGGAATTTTGTCCAACATATTTATCAAAAATTTGACCAAAACTAAATAATTAGAAGACATACTTTTCTGGAAAACTGAAAAACATCATAGTCTGATACCTCTGGATTATTTTTTAAATCCACCTCCTTTTTTAGAAGTCTGTTAAACATATGATTGCATTCGTAACGCATCTCAACCTACTTGTATAACTGGTTGCCTATCATCTATTTATTTTGTTTTTACCACGCAATTTCAAAATACGGTTATTAAAATGCGTCCAACCCACGTGTTTCATCTAACACAGTTAACTTTGTAAACAATATAAAATATATTTTTGCTTATATAGTTAATTTCCCATGTTTTTTATCTAATTTCCTGCAGTAAAGACAGTAATCATTAAGAAAATGAGGATGATTAGTATAAATTCGCTTTCACCTTCTATTTTGCTACAAACAGTCTTTTTTATGTCAAAATATTAGTTTCAGTCAACTCAGCACGCAGTAATTGATGCAAGATGAAATACCAGCTTAATAGAAATCGTAGATATTTGAACTAAAACAAATCACTGCACAACAATCCGTTTTTTTTCCAATTTAAATAAATCGAAATGAAATTTTCATTTGTAATTACCTCTTTTCACCATTTTTTTTATCTAATTAGAAATCAATTCAGGCCAAACCAATTTTACTTTTTATCAGACCGTCATTGTGAAAATTTTGTTGAGAAATATAAACGCTACTCGTTCGTTATTAACCTAAACGTCCAAGAAAGGTATTTCACCTCAAAGTTATTAAAATAATTGATCCAATTTATTATAGTTTAATTGAAATAGGTTTGTTAATTTCCTGATAAATACCAGATACAGAATAAACGAAAATATTGTGAGATATTTAATAAAAACCACACTGAAATGTCATTTAGAACTTTTTTCTTGGCTTCGTACTATTTAGGAAGTTTTTTTTACGTTTTATGTTATTTGATATCGCTTTAAATAAAAAAAAAAACTGTTAAGCCTTGGACAACTGTAATTCAATATGCATGTTGTTTCATATTTCTTTTGAATTGAAATAAATAAGATACTACGTCTCTGTAAACATGACTCTATGATGGGATACGCACACAAATTGCAGTAACAAAACCCACATCTAACTAGGATTGTAGAAACATTAAAAAAGGAAACGAAAACATTGATATAAATCGCATGAGTGCTCATCAGAAATTTTGTTTGTCGTTAAAATTGAATGTATATTTATTGTTACCCTCGTAATATTTTTAGTCTGAAACGATTGAAAATGTACTTTGATTTTTTTGGCACAACTGACCAGTCGGGGCAGTGACCGTATTTGAAAGCAAATCAGATTAAAAACTAGTTTTAATAGCATTGAAACCTTTTTGAAAAATACTTCTTTATCATATTTTGAATATAAATTTATCAAAGTCTACTTTGCAATAATTTTACGACGGCTAACGTAAACTGTATTAAAAAAATTAAATTTCAAGATCAACTAGTACAAGTTTAAATTTAATTTTTTTTTCAGTGCCACTCCCTTCTTTGTATAATAAAATGTTATTTGTGGGTGCGTTTTCTTGTTTAAACTAAGCTACTAATGTGTCTCTTGACGACAGCGGAAGTCTGAAAATATTTAACAATAATCTAGTTTTTAAAATAAAACCAAAAGTTATGACATTATTTTAAAAGTTTTTTATTGTATATGAGTCAGTTTTGTTTTTAAAAATGTTAAAATTTTGAAACATTTTTTTTAGTTATAAACGTTTCTTCTTTTAAAAAAATTTAAATTGTTTCAAAAAGTGTAAGGTGTGACTATAAGAATGTGAATTTTAAGCTGAAATTTTACAGATACCTTCTCAGATAATGAACGAATCTGGAAAAAAAAACAGCGGAAACGTATCTATGTTATTTTGTATACAGGGAAAACAGAAAGTAGGGAGAACAAAATTTGGAAGGAAAAAATTTGTTATTAAAGAATTTAGAAAATTTTTGTGAGGATTTTCGGAATCTAAGTGGTCGAATTAGTGGATTTATATAGAAATGTGAAAGAGACGTTAGATCCGATTTTCTTAACGGTCTCAAATACTCGCGCTGAGTAAAAAAATCATAGTGGCGATAAGAATGGGAATTTTACGCTGAAATTTTACAGATACCTTCTCAGATAATGAACACGTATACATTATTTTGTATATAGGAAAACGAGAAAGTGAGGGAATAAATAAAGTGAATTATTAATATCTAATAAATGAGAAGAAATTAAAATATTAATATATACTTGAAAGAGAAATCTATTAGATAATATTGTTATTTGGAGATACATACCGTTTTCTTTTCTTAAAAAATTATCAACAAATGATTATAATAATGTAGGTAGGTACAGGGTGTCTCATTATATTCTGTTTTTAGAATCTATATCTTCCTAACCTAACTTTTTCTACCAATTATGCCAACAAAAGTAAATTACGAAAAGACACCGATTATTACACAACCATTGGCAAAAATTTATTGTTAACGGTCTAGCGGTTATTTCAGCACAGTTATAATTTTTTTTTCAATCCCGTCTATTCATGACCCATTCAAATCGTGACTTACTTCTCACCCACCGGCTTCAATAAAACGAATTTATTAACTCACCAACCCAAGTTACGTAAACGTGTCCGATAATAATTTTTGCCGTTACATATAAAATTTAAATAAACCAGAAAAATCTATACATAAAACTTTAAATTGGAAAAAACATGTTCTGGACTGAAAATTTTTATTTAGGTGAAACATATAGACCATTAAATGTGCACAAAAACTTCATCGAAGATAATTTTGTTGTCACGATTTCCCCTCCAACTCTTTAATATCCTTTTAACTGCATCCATTTAAATAGCAGAGATAAAAAAATTCAATATTATTTATTACCTCATTAAAATAACCTAACCAATTACAAAAAGCAGAATTTTCAATTGGTAAACGGGATGTTTTAAGATATTTTAACGAGAATTGGGTACATAAAGTTCTTGCTAAACTCACTTAATGGATGTTAAAAGTCCTTGGGTTTGTATGAGTGTGTTTTTTTTTTCATCCAATACATCCGCCAGAAAGTGAAATTTACAAAACCAGACGTGGCGAAGGGAAACCACAAAAGGTGCCTACAAGAAATCACGATCATTAAGTCTCAAGCTTATTAAATGTATACGTAAAATTTTTATACAAAGGATATACAGGACGTCCAAGGAGACTTGAGAGTAAGGAACATTTTATATAAACTTTACTATCATTATTATGTATATTTTATTAAGAATGTGGTAAAAGATGCTTTTAATTTAGGTTGAAAGTACTCTTCAAAGATCAATTCGCTGGGAAAAAATTCAACAAAGCTATAACCGAAAAGGTTTTTAACTTATTTCTCCTCAAAGTAGGACTTAAAAATGGTGTATCAAAAAATGTGAAAAAACACACAATAGTTTAAAAAATTATCCAGGCCAGAAAAATGTGAATAACAAGCTCAAATTTTAACTGGACACTCCTGAAATACCAATCTACTGGGAAAAAAATTCAACAAAGCTATAACCGAAAAGATTTTTAACTTATTTCCTCTCTAAGTAGGACTTAAAAATGGTGTATCAAAAAATGTGAAAAAACACACAATAGTTTAAAAAATTATCCAGGCCAGAAAAATGTGAATAACAAGCTCAAATTTTAACTGGACACTCCTGAAATACCAATCTACCGGTAAAAAATTCAACAAAGCTATAACCGAAAAGGTTTTTAACTTATTTCTCCTCAAAGTAGGACTTAAAAATGGTGTATCAAAAAATGTGAAAAAACACGCAATAGTTTAAAAAATTATCCAGGCCAGAAAAATGTGAATAACAAGCTCAAATTTTAACTGGACACTCCTGAAATACCAATCTACTGGGAAAAAATTCAACAAAGCTATAACCGAAAAGGTTTTTAACTTATTTCTCCTCAAAGTAGGATTTAAAAAGGGTGTATCAAAAAATGTGAAAAAACACACAATAGTTTAAAAAATTATCCAGGCCAGAAAAATGTGAATAACAAGCTCAAATTTTTACTGGACACTCCTGAAATACCAATCTACTGGGAAAAAATTCAACAAAGCTATAACCGAAAAGGTGTTCATTTTATAAATGGTCAAAGAAAAGATAGTGAAAATCTTCAAAAGCAATCGTTGCAACCATAATTGGTATCAAGAGCAGAAAGTTGTACTTTGGTAGTCGAGACAAAAGACTTTCTGCTCTAAATACATACAAGATTTCTGCCTAAGAGCGCCAAAAATGTCAAATTATGACAGCTCGCGGAAAACATCAGCTTTGCAGTTGCTATTCAAGGCACAAAAGACGACTTTCGATAGTGTTAGTAGAAAAATAATATTTCCAAGTAAAAAACGCGACATTTTGGCAAAAGCTCCATTGAATTCTAATTTTTAATAAACAAAACTTGAGATACATTCTAATGACATTCTTCAACTACTGTATTACCAACAATGGGTGGAGATTAATATGAAAAAAATGTTTCCTTGAAAACTGTTTTGAAATGCCAACAACGCTACCATTTCTTTGTATACAATTACCAATCCTTTTTGGTCACGTTGTACTACTTTACATATCGACTGGAACTCAAAATCAGATCAGGACTTTGAAAAATCATTACCTTTTATCACTGTTCTCATTATTTTACAAAAGAAAAACTTAATACTGATAAAAATCGATGGTATTATGTTCAAAAAGTTATACCGTTGATTTACTATCAGTATTTTAAGGTGCAATCAAACAATCAACTGTATACCTTGACAAGAATTTAACTGTTGTTACTGTAAAAAAAATCAACTCCAACTCTGTTTAGAAGGTTTTTTTCTATCACTTAACTTAAACTAGATCAATTAATGACATAACTGTACGTAGGAGAAAAATAAATTAATAGTATTGAAGGATATACGATCGAGAATTTTTTTAAGGTGCTGCCCATATAGTAAAACCTATAAATATATAATATTCAACCACGTCTTAAGAACAATGCAGTAAATATATTTCGAAATGTCTATTTAAGATTAAAGATTTAACATTAAAAAAAAGTAGGTATTTATAAAATATCAAGGTTTCACCTTGTACTGCGAGAGATATTAATTTTAATAACCATATCGAACAAGGAATAATGAAACAATGGACAGATATATATGTGAAAAAAATTTAAAAATAATGTTTGTAGTACTATGATCTTTAAAAGTCTAATGATCCCTAGGGTTCGTGTAAAAAAATATCTTTACATGCTTAAAATCATAGTAGGAACGGTTTTATATAAATCTTTCTGTCATGGTATTGTGTACCATCGTTATTTATAAATAAATAGAGATGATGAAGAGATAAAGCAAGAATTAGATTGAAATTTATGAGAAATTCAGTACAGACATTATGCAGACTTATACTCCAAAAATCGTAGAGACCTTAATAATTGGAATATCGTACTAAAATTTTGAATAGATACTCTCAGATAATGGTAGAATATAGAGAAAAATCAGGAAACTCGTATTTCTGAAATTATGGATACAGGGTGATCCGAAAATGAAAATTTTTTTTTTTTCGAAAACAGTCAACTTCCAATATACATGCTGATTTTCAGATTCAATTAGTAAATTTCCGTGTTCCAAAAGTATGGGCAAACGTTTATTACTTCTAAAATACACCTTAATTAATAACAATTTACAATTATACATAAACAATTTAAAAAAATAAAAAAAATACTAATATCAACATAATTGTTACAGAAATGTCTTCAAATGGACTTAGAAACGATACTTATAGCGATGATAATCTATCGGATGACGAAACCTCTCCGCTTACAGAAAATATCTACAGTGGAAGGTGAGTAAACATTTTTTTTTAAATTTTGGCGAATGCGACGGGAGTGAAATATGGTGACGGGGCGATGTATGATGTTTACGTATATATGTGAGGAAATTATCTAAGTAACAGTTTTCTTCAAGGTTAATTACTTAATTCCTTCACTAGATACAACTTTCTATAAAGTATATATAGCAAGGTAAATAAAATACATAGCGATCTTGTCGATCATATAGTTATATGTCGATAGAATTTTTTTTAAAGCAAACTCGCGCTGTATATTTATCTATAAAGTAATTATCAGTTACGTAATTAAAATTTTAAAAGGTTAACATTATACAATTAGGTATGGATTCACTTCTAGGTGCGTAAATATTCATTCGTAAATGCAGAGACGTTTGAAATTATCTATACCGAGCGTAAGAAAGATCTGGCTAACAAAATTTTCATTGTAATTATCTCAAACTACTTGTATTGCAGCTCTAAGATCTTGGAGGCTGTCAAGCAGCGAGTTATTCTCTGCAATTTTCCTTTAAAAACGTGTACCTTATTTAATAACATAAATAATAACCCAAAATGTTCTTAAAACATGGTCTACCCTAGAGGTTTCGGGTGAAAAACATTTTCATATTCATGCACCCTGTATATTTTCAAATTCAACTCTACATTGTAATTTCAAGCATAGTATTGAAGAGAAGGATTGACCTACAGTTCACAAAAAAAATCATAAAAATAAAATGAGTGGTTAAAGAGATAATAACTTTTGAAAATGTGTAAAATGTTTGGTGGCTGAAATTATGTAATAGATACTAGACCATAAAAATCAGCCTTGTCTAACCAGAATTGGTTAAATTTTAATTCGGTATTAATTATAACTAATTATTGAAAGGAACGGCTCGGTGATTTTTTAATTTATTTCATTGTAGATATAATCGTGTTCTTGTATAATTCAGGAAGATGTATCTAGAACTGGATAGAATAAGAAAATGATATTTTGGAAAAACTGGATGTGGAAACGAACCACAAGGCGTAATTCCAACAATTCAAGAGTTAGAACCACCAATCGATTCAGGAGAAAATTTTCGATATATGAGTGAATCTTGAATCGTTAATATCAATTAATAAAATTCGTAACAATGAGTTTTTTGATATGATGAGAAATCGACAGTTTTTTTACCTTCAGTCACATGAAAGTTCTGAAAAAACGCATTTTTAACATAAAAAAGTCTGAAAAATACCACAAAACTATGAATATTGACAATCGACAAATCTACTAGGAACACCTCAACCTGAACAGTTTTCACTTATAATTGCACAAGTGGTTTGTATTTTATCGGGTAAATTTGGGCTTCGGTGTCGTGTTTTTAATAGTTGACAGTTATTCTCGTCAAATTTCTAGGAAACAGTTTAGAATTTGAACAACACAAATTTACCCAATATCAATACAAACCTCGAGTGTAATTCGGCAGGACAATTTAATGAATGAGAAATTTGGAAGCATATCAATGCAAACTTTATTTTTTATGAAACATTAAAAATAAACACATTTTTATTTTAATGTACAATTATTAAAAACGCAGTTATTGAAATTCATACTAGGAACAGTGATATCGCTGCGGGTGCCACAGCTAATCGTTTCTGTAGTAGATGTTGAAGTTTTTTCATTTTCCAAACGAATTGATTGAATAATGCTTGAATGATACTCTTTGTCAACTTGTAAGTATGGTTTTATTGATGATGAATTGCTGTGTCCTGTTATTTTTATTAGAACTTGTTCTTCAATTCCGCTTTTACTTAATTCGCTAACTGCTGCCGCTCGATTTGAGTGATTAGTAATTTTGACACGTTTGACATCTAAACCAATGCGTTGTGCTGAGCGTTTAGTCCATTTGGAAATTTCATTAATTCCAATCGGCAAATTCTTGTACCAACCTTTAGAATTTTTCTTTTTCCAAAAGGGATTTGGTGTAAGAAATACTCTGTCCGAAGTTATAAAAGTGTTTCGTTTTTCCATTAACTTTTTGAATAAACGTATTGGGCAAATATCTGATCCATTTGCTGTCACATAATTTATTGTTGCCGCCTTGTCTCGTTTTCGAAAATAGAGGATTATACTCGATACGTCCAGTTTCTTTTCCATTATTTTCAATTTCAGATACGAAATAAGTGGTTTTGCAGTAAGCTGCTTCTCCTCCGCGCCAAGCTAGTTCAAACGCCAAAATGTGATATAATTTCTTTTGAAGTCCTTCCGGTTCATTTTCGTTATATAATCTGGCCATTGCAAATACTTCAGATTTATTAAGAGCTGATGCACTACATTTTCACTTTTCGGGTTGTGCTTGTAGGATTTTACGTTTAGCATTACGTGCAGCTCGTGATGAATTAAACTGAACATCGGTGAAAGGGTTGAATACAATATTAAATTCGTTATAATATTTGCTTTGTAGCATTTTAGCGGTGGTGTTCCAAATTGTTTTAACTACCGCTTCTTTGTAGTCTTCTCCGTTACTTTTTCGCATATTAAATGCCCAATCTTGCAATATTACATTCAATTTCTCGATGGAAGTATCTGGCTCAAATGTGTATCTTTTTGCATCGCAAAACATAGAAAATTATCGCCAGATTGATGATTGCGTCGCAACTGTATTAGTAGGCAAAAGGTATTAACAATTTGACTAATTTCGGCGTTCGTAGACACACCGAATCGATTCATTGTTAGTTCGTGAAAATTCAATAAGTTCTTGACAAACATGCAAAACTATTTATTCTGTTAACCAACACCGCGATAATTGATGAACAAATGAATAAGTGAAAAAACCACTAGTGTATTTGTCGCTGTAAAAGTTAAAGCTAACTTTTGCCGCTGTCAAAGTGACAATTGCACTGTGGCATACGCCATTTTTTATACATGAAGTAAATTGTCATTTTAAAAATAAAATTTTATAGAATCTTCTCCCATCTCCCCTGTAATTGTATAATAAAAAAAATTGTTCTTCTACTTTTCCGTTGTTTAAAAGAAAAACAACAATCATAATAACGTTATTCAAAATGTGGCAATAAAATAACTTCAAGTGAACCAACACAAAAATATTAATTATTCACGTTTGCTTTTTACGTTTAAAAAAATATGATTCACCGTAGCCTCTTAAAAGAATAAAAAAATCACACCATCTACCGTTAATTCTGAGTATTTTACATAATTAAACAATATGTATACGTCAACAGTCGGGCTGTCGAAAAATTTAAAGGTTTTTATCGAGCCTCATAATCGTCAATTCTAAAAGGAGAAACATACCTTACTATATTTGGCAGTCCATCGTTATAAATAACCGATTAAAGCCAGAGAACTCTTGATGTTTTTTTTTTTTTGAAAAAAAAAATCTCGACCGGTTGCGAGATGTGAACAAACGTCCTTCTCAATGGGGAGGCTGAAAAACGGGGAGACGAGGGCAATTATAAGCAATATTCTGATATAAATACCATCATAGTCGAATTTTGTAAAAAGTGTTCATAATAAATATATAGCATGAATTGGTGTTTTACAACTCGTCGTCAAGGACAATCGGGGCAATACCGATGTCCGTCCCGCGGTCAGAAAATTGAGGGTTGAATGGGCAGGGTAGAATATTATTCCTAGAATAATTAGTATGATTCGTGTATTATCGACACCCTTCCACAGACCCTACCCTACCCTACTACATATTATATCTTATATGTATATATAATATATAATATCTGCAATATAAATTATCATACGGGTCCATGGGACGGACTTCGGACAAACGTCTTGACCCTTTTAACCGCCGGACGGACATCGGAAACACCGGACAATCGATATCCTTTTGGTAATTGTCTTACGTCCTTCAAAACAGTGTCTAAATGCTTTGATTAAATAGAGAGGAGAAATCTGGTGTAGGAGCTGGAATATATGGGGTACAAGAGAAGATCCCGATCTCTCTAAGTCTAGGGAAAGATGCCACTGTCTTTCAGGTAGAGGTAATGGCCGTGCAATGCTGTGCAGAAAAATTGATGAATAAAGAATAGATGAATAAAGCTAGATATCGAGCTCTAAAAATAGGGCAGTGGGATATAGGACATTACTAATCTAATAGGAAGGAGAAAAAATGCTTTCCTTTCGTGTAGAATCCTTTGAAAAATGATGGAGTTTAGGAGATATCTAAAACAACAAAATATGCTATGTAGACTATAATCTTCTACAATTAGATTTTAAAATCGCGAATAAAGTTGACTCAGGTTTCCCCCATTTGTTGTTTAGGGTGTTGCTCTAACAAACAAGGGCCATTCTTGTCGAGCCCAAGGTTAGAGTGTTACACTCCTTAGCCGGGAGGTCATTGTTCAGTATGCGGATTTCGACCGACAAAGGATTTATATACCTACACGCATGGGCGGTTCTAAGTAAAATCGGGAGTAGCGTATCTAATGAAAAAAAATTAAGTTAGTTACCACTTGACGGACTATGTAATAACTACAGGTAATTTTGGAAAAAAAAAATCGTTTTTTCACAAGATGGTTAACAATTTCAAAATTAAACCGATTCCAATTAATCAATTATTATGAAATTTTTTTCAATTCAACCAAAAAAAGTTGGTAAATTTAACTTATTGTTGTAATAGGAACTGATAGGAACAAATCACTACGAGGGAAGCGCAAAAAATACAGTTTTCAAAAGGAATAGAAGCCAAAAGTGGATTGTAATTTATCACTTTGTATAGTAATTAATATAGGATGAAGCGGATAAGCTGTCGAGAACTGTTTTGTTTTTGTTTTCACTATGTTTTATAACAAAATAACTAAGATTGAAATTAAACCTTGATAAATACCTATTTATACATTTTTTACAATGCTGACTTTTGGTTACAATGCAATCATTATCTGTAAATATACTCATTCATGTTGAAAAAATTTAATTTGTGATCTTGGTATGTCGTGTTTAAAATTCATGATTGGATTTTTGTTCTTTCCCACGCATTTCAATTGTCTTTTTTTTATCGAAAAACAACAACTGTTGAATATATAACAGAATATTGAACATTTTCTACCATCTTGAAGATACATAATCTATAATTACATACATATAAAATTCTAAAATCAATTGTTTTTCCCAATTACCTACTTTACGTAACACCGTAACACAGTTTGGGCTAAAAAAAAACGCAACGTGATGTCCAAGTGAAGTTATGAGTCGTTGACTTCATGTTTAATTGCATTTATTGTTAAGAAAGCTGTTCTACTGCTCGTCATTCTCTAATAAACATTAATACACATCAAATAAAACGAAAACAGGAAACAATAATAAACTAGGCATCACGCAATACCCGAATTTTTATAATAAACTAATCATTACTCATTACACACCCTGTATGAATATAAAGTCTGTAAAAATGGTAATTTTTAAATATTTCTTGTTCGGTATTTTCAACAAAAGAACTCCCTTTTTCGACATCCGCGTACGAGTTAAATCGACCGCGCAAGAGATCTAGTTAGCCTTGGCATTTCACTTTTGAATTACCGTTTCGAAATTGAAAATCTCTTTAACAATTAGAACTGCATCATCTGACGGGTTCGTAATTTTTTTTTCTTCATACCAGAAGGTTATACTTTTTGTACGTCGTTCGATTTGATTTTCGTTTAAAATAAATTATATTTTGTAATGGGTTTTTCCTTACGAAAATCGAGTACACTTTTTAAACTTAATTGTATGTATGTAGATATGTGACATTCACTGAGACCTAAAAGATATATTGTGCCCCCTTTACTTCTACTTAGTTCCTCCAGAATGTCTCAGACTCCAGTAGTTTCATTAGCCGTATTTCCCAGAGGAATTTTAGGATATTTGCAGGCTTCAACTTAGGTAATCTTTTGCTTTTTATATCCTTTGTCAATATTGAACTGGGCACACTTTCCTATGGCGGGCATTTCCGCTTGAAAGATACTTGGGGTTTTTCCTAAGCCTTCAGAGTTTGGTTCCTGGCCCCCAGTTCCTTCTGTTGCTTTTAAGCTATTTGTGTACCATTTCATGGAATTCTTTCCACTTCTGGTAATGGTATTTGGATCCTATTCCTTCTTATTGCTTAATTCCGTAACGAATTTCTTTGAAAAGTTATACCTTTTCATCATACCATCTTGTGGCGCATGTCTCAGGTTTTTTTATTTCTAAGAAGTAGGTACTTGCGTGAACGAATAGATATGTTAACAAAGTGCCTGAACCTTTTCTATATAGAAAGGTTTCTCCTGATGAGTCCTACATGCGTTGGGGCTATTCTACCCTCCCACCTTATTAGATCAGTTAACCTTAAATACAACGAGTTTGCTGCTATTCTTAGTATACCCAGTAGATTATTGTTAATTGGGACAGTGTGTTAGACTAAAAACTCGACCTGTATACAAGCGAACGCTTTAATAAATTGTCCACTTTAAACTAACTACATTTAAATTGTTACAAGAAATTTTCGAATCACGAAGTAAAAGTTTCGTCTAGTTAATATTATTTCTAAAGTTGCATAATGTCTTTCTATTACGTGTTTAACATTGATACAAGATTGCTATCATATTTTGAGTCATGATTGAAATAGTTACAATCGATGCAGTCATCCAGTTCTTTGAATGCTTAGATTTTGTAATAGTCTAACCTCGATAAGTTTGTTAATTTTATCAAGAAATATAGACAGATATCGACAAATAAACTGCTAAACAAAAATCCACCAACTGTTACAGCCAAACAGCATTAAAGTAGTGGATGGATTTGTCTCCAAAGTTGGAGTAAAAGACTAAGTTCTTGTTGCACCTCTGGGGGAATACCATGATCGTCCACTAATTAGTAATCCAATGTTTGTAAATTATTTTGGAGCAACCTTTTCTAGAGGTTCAAATTATACACAAAAATTCTATTTATATCTCACATTCTACGGCCTTAAGGCTACAAGTACAGACAGGTATATAAGTAAGGTTAATTTTTCAACAACTGGCTATTTATTATCTGATAAATTGACACAATAAAAGGATCGAAATTGATAGCTACAACATGTGGTACAACGTACAACCCTTCAAGAAAAAATTTATTAGAATTTATGCAGATTGTTAATCGAGTGGGTGTAACCATGGGCGTAGGCTTGAAAACAGGAGGCGAAATAAGTTTTTTTATTTATGTCGATACGAAGTTTATTATAAAGAGTGTGAATAGAAAAATAATAAATTTTTTTTAATTATACTGTTTTATTTCAGTACGAGAACTGTCCAAGAAACGAAAGGATGGGACGTATTCAGAGATCCCCCCAGGAAGGAGATATCCGGATCTATGGCCAATCAACAATGCTTAGAAATTTCAGTTATAATACTAAAAGCTGTAGCATATCTAGTGACTTTCGTCATAGTTTTAGCTTCGGGAGTTATAGCAAAAGGAACACTTTTATTTATGGTGTCCCAACTTAGAGTAGACAAAGTCGTAGAATATTGTAACAAAGATTTAGGTAAAAAAAAATCTTAATTACAGCATCATTCGTACTTATTTATACATTTTAGGGAGAGAAAAACAATTTATAGTAAAATTACCAACACCAGAACGAGTAGTATGGATGTGGTGTTTATTTTTCGCCTACTGTATTCCCCAATTGGGAACTCTGTTCCGTTCCACCAGAATGTGCTACTTCAAATCATCGAAAAAACCGCTGTTTTCGCATTTTTTGATAGTTTTCGTTATGGAAACTGCGCATACTATAGGCATAGCTATATTAGTTTTTCATATTTTACCCGAAATGGATGTAGTTAAAGGAGCCATGTTAACGAACTGTCTTTGCTTTGTACCTGCCGTACTAGGTAAGTACTTATCCTGTTGACTACTCTTTGCTTGAATATGCTTTTTTTTAATTGTCCCCGTCTTTTAAGGTTATTAAGCAATAAAAAACTGTGCAGTACTAATTGACAATGTTGTTTACAGTTTTACAACGAAACTATAAACGGAAATTTATTTTTTGTAGGTTTACTCTCTAGAAACAATAAAGAATCTCAACGATACTTAAAAGTAGTGATAGATCTCCTAGCGATATCAGCACAAGCTACCGGATTTATAGTTTGGCCGATCATGGAAGGTCGACCGGATCTCTGGATCATACCCATTGCCATTTTGCTGGTATCAATGGGATGGTGGGAGAACTACATCTCGAAAAACAGTCCGATTCCTTTTATAAGAAAATTAGGGAAAATTAGAGACGAGTACGACCAAACTAGATACTTCACTTACATGTTTATATCAGTTTGGAAAATAATTTGTTTTTTTATAACGATTTTATTCGTAATATTAGCGAGAGAAGGGGAAATTGGATTTTTCTTTACAGAGTTTTCTGAAGGTTGGGGAGCACATCCAATTACTATATTGGAGGTAAGCTGCAAATTTTTCTATTATAATTCTATTTATGTACAGATTGCGTAAAGTACATCCGAACCGTCCAGATTACACAAGTACGACAGAAAAACAGCTGAAAGAGAGAGAAAGAATAATTATGCGCGGTCATTAAGGCGTGTACTTTGTTTCACCTTAGGGGTGTATGCTTATTTCCCGAGACTGGCCGAATGCTCATTGCCCCCCTATTTTAACTGCTGTTGCCAGAAGCGCAGATTAATTTGTACAAATGATATTTTTGTCTCGTTATCGTTGACTTTTTTCGAGGGTGAAAATACAGCACGTTTGTGCCAGCATTACGCCAAATAATCTTAGAGATACGAGATCAAATCTTTATCACAGATTTGGTTATTGTGTGGCACAGGAAGGTGGTTTATTTGAGCACTTAATTCATTAAAATTATGTTATGTGTCTTTCATATATCCTTGTCGTACTTGTGTAATCCGAGACCTGGGTTCTAAAGTAATTTACGCAATCTCTATAATACAATTTTTATTTTCCAGATTAAACCAGTTTTAGGAGGGACTTCTCTTCCAGATATTTCTGAAATTATCCCAACCGGCGACGATACTGTAATCCAATCCAGCGATATGACTCCCATCTACGTTCTTCTTATAAACTCCTGCGCCTCTTACCTCGCTTACATTTTCGGAAAATTTGCTTGTAAGATAATGATCCAAGGGTTTTCCTATGCTTTTCCAGTCAACCTGACAATCCCAGTTTCCATATCGTTATTAATAACAGCCTGTGGTTTACGTAATGGAGATCCATGTTTCTTTCATGAAACCATCCCAGATTACTTATTCTTCGAATCACCTCCCGCTGCTTTTTTGAACGATTTTATATCGCATCAACACGCTTGGATTTGGCTACTGTGGTTGCTGTCTCAAACTTGGATTACCATACACATTTGGACACCGAAATGCGAACGTTTAGCGAGAACTGAAAAGCTGCAAGTCACTCCGATGTACGATGGTTATTTGATAGACAAAAGTTTGGGTTTAAATAGACGTCGAGATGACGGATCTGACGTTAAACCAGAAGAACTCGATGAAATTCAAAAGGAAAAAGCTGACGAATACTACGAAACCATATCTAACCACACTGATGGTTCTTCTCCTAAGAATATTAAGAATTCTGATCATATAACGAGGATTTACGCGTGCGCTACCATGTGGCACGAAACCAAAGACGAAATGATCGAATTTTTAAAGTCTATTTTGAGGTTAGATGAAGATCAATCTGCTAGAAGAGTTGCGCAGAAATATTTACGAGTCGTAGATCCGGATTATTACGAATTTGAAAGTAAGTTTACTAATAAATAAACGTTCTGAGTACAAATTTGAGATTCCTGGTCCATCGGGCATCCCAACTTTCTGCCCATTATAAATTTAATGTTTTCAGCCCACATTTTCTTCGATGACGCTTTTGAAATATCTGACCACAACGACGACGACACCCAAGTGAATCGATTCGTTAAATTACTGATAGCTACTATTGATGAAGCTGCTTCTGATGTTCACCAGACGCATATCCGTGTTAGACCTCCGAAAAAAATCCCCACTCCTTACGGAGGTAGACTCATCTGGCAGCTACCTGGAAAAACTAAAATGATTGCTCATTTGAAGGATAAAATGAAGATCAGACATAGAAAAAGATGGTCACAGGTAAGAAATATTATTCATCGTTTCAATTTATTTTAAAATTAATTTATATTTTCCAGGTTATGTACATGTATTATCTCCTCGGGCATAGATTGATGGAACTGCCAATTTCAGTAGACAGAAAAGCTACTATCGCTGAAAATACATATTTATTAACTTTAGACGGAGATATCGACTTCCAACCATCGGCTGTGTTGCTTCTTATAGATTTAATGAAGAAAAATAAAAATTTAGGTGCAGCTTGTGGACGTATCCATCCAGTCGGATCAGGACCAATGGTTTGGTATCAACTTTTCGAATACGCTATTGGTCATTGGTTGCAAAAAGCTACAGAACACGTCATTGGCTGTGTACTTTGTAGTCCTGGTTGCTTTTCCCTCTTCAGAGGAAAAGCCCTCATGGACGACAATGTTATGAAGAAATATACCACATGGTAAGAAAAATGTTTCCCTTTCCTCTTACAGTTCATTTTCTCGCCAAATTCACCTCAGCTTGGTTCTGTATAGGTTCTTCTTCTGTTGGCTATTACAGTTCTGGAGTTAGCTGCCAGTTTTTTGTCTCATTTGTCATGCCCAAATTGTTGCAAGTGTCCTCTCGTTCAAATCTGTATCTGTAGAGTAGGAAAGCCACATGTGACCCATTGTACATTGTCTTCCTAGGTCATCGTCCATCCTGTCCTTTCCAGGAAGGTGGACAGGTCACTAGGAGACATCTCCTTTATACCGGCTGGTGTAGGCCAAGACTCGCCGAACACACACACTCTCTTATTGACGATAACTCCGGGCACTCGCATAAGACATGCCTGACAGGTTCATCTCCCTGTTCACTCATCCTGCATAGAGGTGTGTATCTGTAGAGTAGGGAGGGTGAGTGTAGGCTCACAGCACTTAGGCCACATGTGACCCATTGTACATCCTCCCGAGGAGTTGTCTTCCTAGGTCATTGTCCATCCTGTCCTTCTCAGGAAGGTGGACAGGTCACTAGGAGACATCTCCTTTATATCGGCAGGTGTAGGCCAAGACTCACCGAACACACACTCTCTTATTGACGATAACTCCGGACACTCGCATAAGACATGCCTGACAGTTTCATCTTCCTGTTCACACATCCTGCATAGAGGTGTGTCCACTAGCCCCATAGTATGGAGGTGTTTCCCTAGTTGACAGTGACCAGTCAGAAATCCTACTGTTAAACGTAGGTTTCTCCTGGTCATCGCCAAATATTTCTTCGGCTCCAGCTTCCCAGGGTCGCCCAGGGTGATCCTGGCAAGACTGCATCCTTTGATTCCATCCCATCTCTTAAGGGATTGAGTATGGGTGTAGCGTTTGGCTAGTTCCGCAATTGTCGAAGTCGTTAGGCCGTAGGTGTCACTGGGTCCTAGAATTTTTAGTCCAGCGGCTTCCCTGGCTAAAGAATCAGCAATGCGATTTCCTTTACTCCTGTCGTGCCCTTTAACCCACCTCAGGATAATATTGTTATCTGCCGAGGCGTCAGCTAAATCTTGGTGGCACTCTAGTACTAGCCTCGATATAACACGTTGTCTGTTTAAGGCTAATAGGGCTTGTCTACTATCAGTGCAGATTATTATGTTTTTGCCAGAAATTCCTCTTCTGGTTAGTTCTTTTGTGGCAATTGAGATACCAGCCAGTTCTGTTTGAACTACGCTGGTATTGTTTCCCATTCCCCACTTCATCTTTAGGCTTAGTGCTCTTGAGTAAACTCCACATCCTGAGCCTTCTTTCATTTTTGAACCATCTGTATATATGCGTATTGCATTTGCAGCACCTGGCTCTGTGTTCTGTTTTATTTGAATTTTGTAGGGTTTGTTAAACAAAAACCTGGGTTCAATTGCATCATTGGTTGCCTGCAGCAGAGGTAGCGCAGTGAGCGCTTCCTGCCACAGGCTCAACCTCAATTGGCCCACTCCTACTTCGGGGTTTACACCAGCCGTGCGCAATCGTACCATGGCCATTAACGCAACCACCTTGACGTGCAGGTGTGTCCACTGGCCCCATTGTATGGAGGTGTTTCCTTAAGAATTCCTACCGTCAAACGTACGTTTTTTCTGGTCATCACCAAATATTTTTTCTACTCCAGCTTCACAGGGTCGCCCAGGGTGATCCTTGCAAGACTGCATCCCTTGAATTTTGGGGACAAAAGGTAAATGGTGTTATCGAAGCCAGTTTAGGGAATGTAGCTTACGTTTCCAAATGCATCTTGATATTATTTCGTGCCAAAACTCTTAGGACATACTTTAATCCAAATCTACATATTTTTTCCAGCCTCCAATTAAAAAATATATTCTCTATTTTTTTCAGTTCTGGTGAAGCAAGACACTACGTCCAATACGATCAAGGTGAAGATCGTTGGCTCTGTACTCTCCTTCTCCAAAGAGGTTATCGCGTAGAATACTCAGCAGCTTCGGATGCTTATACGCACGCTCCAGAAGGTTTTAACGAATTTTTCAATCAACGACGTCGATGGGTACCATCAACAATCGCTAACATCATGGATTTACTTATGGATTATAAAAAAACGATTGAAGTAAACGATAATATTTCCATGCCGTATATTGGATACCAGATCTTGCTGATGGGTGGTACGATTTTAGGTCCTGGTACAATATTTCTTATGTTGGTGGGGGCTTTTGTGGCTGCGTTCCAGATAGACAATTGGACTAGTTTTTATTATAATATTTGGCCTATTATGCTATTTATGTTTGTTTGTTTCACGTGCAAATCGAATATACAGGTAAGATTGTTTTTACTGCTTCTCAAAACGTTTTAAAAACGTTTTTTTTATTTCAGTTAATCGTTGCTCAAATACTTTCGACTGGTTACGCTCTAATCATGATGGCTGTGATAGTAGGTACCGCTCTCCAACTACGTGAAGACGGTGTAGGTTCTCCGTCTGCCATTTTCTTAATAGCTATGACGGGATCTTTTATGATAGCCGCAATTCTTCATCCACAAGAGTTCTGGTGTATCGTACCTGGGATTATTTATTTATTATCGATACCCTCTATGTATTTATTGTTAATTCTTTATTCTATAATTAATTTGAACAACGTTTCTTGGGGAACCAGAGAAGTTGCCGTTAAAAAAACTAAAAAAGTAAGTTGTTGGTTTGCTTTTAAGACGAAACGTATAAAAAAAAAATTAATTCTATAGGAATTAGAAGAGGAACGCAAACAAGCTGAATCGGAAAAGAAGCAATCGAAGCAAAAATCTTTGTTAGGATTTTTACAAAACGGTGGTGTCAACGACGACGATGAAGGAAGCATCGAAATATCCTTGGCAGGACTATTTAGATGCATGTTATGTACTCATAAAAAATCTGGAGATGAAAAAGCCCAACTCATGCACATTGCAGATTCCTTAGACTCATTAGCCAAGCGACTGGATCATATAGAAAAGTAAGAACTTTGTTTAAAACATTTGGGTGGTTAAAAGATATGTTTGTAACTTCCAGAGCTGTAGATCCAGCTGGACATCATTCGAGAAAAAGAAGCATGTCTACTTCCTCCCGACACGGTGATCATCTTAAACCAGTTAATGAAGAAGAGGAAGAGTCCTCCGATGAAACTGATGATGATACTGCTTCTATTACGCCTAAAAATAAGAGAGACGATTTGTTGAATCCTTACTGGATTGAAGATCCTGATGTATTGAAGGGAGAAGTCGAATATTTGAGCAGCAACGAGTTACAGTTTTGGAAGGATTTGCTGGACAAGTATTTATATCCCATCGATGAGAATAAGGAAGAGAAGGTATGTTTTGTGTTATGAACAGAATTTTATATTTTTGGCGAGGGGAGATGCAGACTTTATTTTTTCTAGGACCAAACTAGAAAAACGGGATTTTTTTTTAATTTTTTTTTTCAATTATTGTATCAATTTTATTACATCTATTTGCAAAAATTATAGGCACGTATAGCGGCTGACCTGAAGGAGTTACGAGACCAATCTGTGTTCGCTTTCTTTATGATGAACGCCCTATTTGTATTAATTGTATTTTTGCTGACATTGAAAAAAGACTTTCTGCACATCAAATGGCCGTTTGGAGTA